>JAOTOL010001648.1:3065000-3407500 GCA_034440575.1 Imbricaverruca yamaguchii | reverse complement strand
GCTGCCGCTCGTGCTGTCCGTTTGATTGCCTCGTCCCACTAAAAACCGCCGTCACATCTGCTACCGGTGGCTGCCGGCGCCTTTTTGACGCCGCGCCGAATGATTGGCGGCGGCCTTGGTCGGCCGACCCGACGGCGACGGCGGACCGATTGGCCTCTGTTCCGGCGTCACGCCTGCGGCCGATGACCGAAGACCGGTGACAGGTGACAGATGACAGATGACCGATGACCGATGAGCGATGAAAGATGACAGATGACAGATGGCAGATGATAGGTGATAGATGATAGATGCTAGATGATAGATGATAGATGATGGATGACAGATGACAGATGACAGATGACATATAATAGATAGATGACAGATGACAGATGACTGATGTACAGATGACAAATGAGTGATGTACAGATTACAAATGACTGATGTACAGATGACAGATAATAAATGAGAGATGAGAGATGATGACAGATGACAGATGATAGATGAGACAGATGACAGACGATATATGACATGCCATGTCATATGACAAATGACAGACAAAACTGGTGACCAATGATGAATAAACGATGGCCGATGGCCGATGACCGATGACCGATGACCGATGACCGGTGACCAGCTGTCTGAGCGTCGCCATATACATCTGATGAGAAGGCGTCATGATGCCAAATGGCTTACCACCAGCCCGACCTGATGAAGTATTTGTTGTTAATCACCGCCGCAATCGGTGAAGAGAGCGGGAACAAGAGAGAGGAGAGTGGGAGAGAGAGAGAGTGGGGAGACCGGGATGGAGGGGGACGCGGGGGAGATAGAGAGAAAGAGATGGTCTTCATGGGAAGCATACAATCGACACGAAGAGTGCTGTTTAGACAGAGTTTCAACGTCGCTCTAACAGGTTCACCTATCGAATGCTTTTGTATTACATTTTACATGAATATTTGCTATGATGAACGGACGAATACTAAGTCCGTGCACGGTACACCATGAGGGCACGTCTTCATTCCCTGATGACCATGGGTGTCATTCTGGGAAATTGATTGGGAGAGGGGACAATTGATGTTCTGATACCACGACACCATCGCCTGAAAAAGAATCGTTGAGAGGGTGAGGCATGCACTCGAGTGCTATGGAAGGACCCCTCCATGGGCTCAATGGTTAAGCTTCGGTCTGATCATGGGATCAAATCAATGATTGTGGGCTAATTGCCCCCCCCCCCCCCTTCGCGCATACAAAATGCATCCCTGCCGACGGCAGAATTGGCGATAATTTAATTTAGCGCGACACAAACACCCCGGCATGACGTTGACACCGGGCCGTTGACCACATCTGGTCGATTGTCACACGACCGGCTCAGCCGGGGGCTAAATCGAAGGTTGTCTGGCAACTCGAACCACGTCTTCTCATGGCGGGAGGACCGCTGATCGGGGCTCCGCCAGTGGAGCTGCTGGGTGGCCAGATGGACTGCTAGCGGTCGGGCGCTGCCATATGGTAGCTGACGTTGCCGCCCCGGTAGCTCAGTTGGTTAGAGCGCTGGCCTCAGAGGTCAAAAAAAGCAAATGGTGGTCACCGACGGACCTATGTAGACCAATCTGGTCGCCGGAGGAAAATGTGCATTTTTATGGACGAGGACACGTTTTCGACGGCTCAACAGTGGCGAAGAAGTATCAAAACTAGAACCTTTTTATTTGGTCACCAGCCAAACTTGACCGACCGCAACGAGCGCCGTGTGGAACCCACCATTTGCCTCGCAGGCCAACATTTTACCTCGTCGCTGCATGAGACATAAATATATTCGCCAAAAAAGTTCACAGCAGATTCACCGGGCATCTGACTCACCACACAACAAACATGTCAGGCAGCAGATCCGCCAGGCTACACGTCAGGCAGCAGATCCGCTAGGTAGTACATGCCAGGCAGCAGACCCGCTTGGTAACACAGCAGGCTCGTCAGGCAGCAACACGAAGCGCGATTTTTAATTACAGTACAGATAGCCCTGGGGCTTTTTGGTTCCCTTGTGCCTGGCGATAACTGTTCCCTCAACCTGAGGCTCAAAGTCCGCCTACTGAAGTTAAATCGGTGCTTGGCTTGCACCTTTCGGATCAGCCAATCGGAGTGGCACATGTCGGGACCATTCCATCGGATGATCAGCTCTTTGGCTGCGTTTTGGTGGTCTAGCTGCCGATGAATGCCAAAGACGGCCTTGACTGAGCTGCCCATGCTCTCTACTACGCTCTCGGGCGGGCTCATCAGCCAGAGCCTGATGACTACATTGAGGTAGGGTTGGAGAGCGACATTGCTTTGAGCACGCTGCCAGAGGAGCTTGAGGAGTTTCTGATTTGAGTCTGCGCAGCTCCGACTCATCGTGACATACGCCTCCTTGACGGCAGCTGGTGGGACAACGTCCGGGATGAGCCGGCGACCTCTGAGGCGGTCAATAGCACATGCTATGTCCCCAACGATACTAGAAGTTGGAGACCGTTGGAGGCTGGCCAAGTTGGCCACCAACTCGATGTCTGCCATGGACTGCAACAGCTTGCCATTGTGACAGCCCTTACTGTCGCCCTTGGCATCGACACCAGCCTCGCGCCGCTCACAGTGCCGGCACAATATTTGCAGAAAATCTGATATTTCGGCTACCTGCTTTGCCGTCAAATTTCCACTAAATGCCGCCATGCTTTGCCAGCAGATTGCTATCTCCTCCGGGTTTCCCTCTTCTAAAGCGGCATGGATACCTGCAGTATCCAGCGGCGCACTTCCTGCCCTGATGCTGTCACGTGGCAACACAGCCGCCATCGCACGAAGCTGCTGCATCTTCTCCCTGAAAATCTCCTGGCGCTCCCATGGAAGCCTTTGGACGTCCTGCAGTGCACTGCTGAGCTGTGCCACTACTGCATAGACATCAAGCAGTGCTGAGACACGAACCCTGAAGGTGGAGTCGCGCCCTCTCAGGAGCTTGAGCTCCTCCTCGATCTCCTCCAGGACATTTGCCTTCGCCTTGGAGTTCTGCAGACGGTTTTCGAGGGCACGAGTAGTAGCCGGCAGATTGGTGATAAACGCCTTGAACACTTTAGCAGCATGTGGGGCGAACCGTGTGTCTGACCAGAGGAGTGGTTTGCGCGTGGCCAACCCCATGCTCTCCCCACAAGCAACCAGCTCCTCATATCCCTTGCCATGGGTAAAACGTTTGGTCATGCGAGAGACCATGGTGATGGTGTCGTTTACCCATCTGCAGGTTGGGGCTGACCTGGCATTCCCATCTGCTAAGTTGAGTAGGTGCGCACCATCCCAAAAGCATGGCACGCAGGGCGGCTTTGAGCGGACTGCAAGGTCTTCGTCGCTGTTGGCCAACTTCCTCAGAAACTGGACTGGCACACCTAGCTGATGGTACTGACCATCTGTACATATTGCCGCCAGCTGCTCCACGCGCTTGATACCTACACAGGCGGTTGTCGCCAGCCACTCCTCCGCGAGTGAAGCACCGTCGTGGTTCTTCACGATAGGAGCGCTGACGATGAAAGCCTGGACCATTGCATCATCAGGCGCCTGGGGAACGATGGTTATGACAGCAGTAATGTCTATGGTGCGGTGATTCAGGGTCACCTTGTCTGCCACAAGCGCAACACACGGCGAAGACTCAACGTGACGGGTCACGGCGCTGAGAATTTCATCAGCGAAGGCATCGCGGAATCGTGCCATTTGAACAGATGAGTGGCAGATGTTGCCCACATCAGCACCACTGAGCTTCAGCAACACGATTAGCTTTTCAAATTCAGTCTGCGGCAGTGACTCCTCCAGCACGTGATAGGCCACACGCAGGACTCGCTTGCTGACATCTGCTGCCTCCTTGCTCTCCTTCGTCTTTCTGGTGCTCTTATCTTCATCTGCTCGCATATACTCCTTGTGCTTGGTGGACGTCAGGTGGCATTTCAATGACGCTTTGAGCAGCACGAACGACCGAGGAAGTGTCATGGGCTTTGGAAAGGACGTCCCGAGAGAGAAGTCATATCGGTAGACGCCAGCGACGTTGGTGGATTTCATGTCAGGAAGCTGGTTAGGACTGAAATCCGGGTTGCAGACATCACAGTAGATGACACCGAGGTCTGGAACACACTTGAGGTGATGGGATGAGGCACGGATAAAAGATTCGAGGTCCCTTGCAAATTTGAGGGCCTCGAGCTCATCCTTATCACTCACTTCATGCATGACGGTATCACCATGGATGCGAGGCCCTTCCATCAGCTGACAGAGGCGGGAGACTGTTGACTCCAGCTTCCCTATCTTGGCCGTGCACGCACACACTTCGACCGCACGATGAGACGTGCCGGCCGCACCCTGCCCAGGAACCGGAGCGTCTCGCACGGGAGCTGCATCACCTGGTGCGTCTCGCCCGGGAGCTGCATCGCCTGGTGCGTCTCGCCCGGAGCTGCATCACCTGGTGTGTCCGCCCGGGACTGCATCGCCGGGTGCGTCCCGCCTGGGAGCTGCATCACCTGGTGCGTCCCGTCCGGGAGCTGGGTCGCTGGTGCGTCCCGTCCGGGACTGGGTCGCCTGGTGCATCCCGCCTTGGAGCTGGGTCGCTGGACGCGTCTCGCCCGGGAGCTGCATCGCCTGGTGCGTCCCGCCTGGGAGCTGCATCGCTGGGTGCGTCCAATCCAGGAGCTACGCCAAAATTAACACATATCAGTGCAGGTATCAATACATCAGGGTTAAAATATTGGTTTTTCGTTAGGTGTGAAATGTCGAAACGAGCATAGCAGGATGTCTAAATTTGGCATGTAGGTAGTGTAATTTAAATTGCTTTTGATGTCTTTCAAACCAAAATTAGAGTTGATGGTGTAGGTAATTATGACTGGACCTTTATCATTTGTTTTGAGGTTTATAATTTAGGAAGAGCTGTATTTCATGAACGAGATACTGTTAGAAAGGAGACATGAATAGTTCATATCCAGGAGCTGGATGCCGATACTTCTTGGAGAAGGATGTTGATTGAGTGTTCAGAAAGTGGTATATTCCACCCTATTTCGCGAATAATTTATAACTGCAATACATTGACAAACGACAAATGTCAATAAATGACAAATCTTTTCCATTATTCTAAAATATGCTCAGAGCACTTCCAATATTCAACTATTATGTTGGCGAAGAAAGGCTCTCTTAGCTATGTCCTGCTATGGCTAACTTTAATTTTGAATTGATGAATTATAATTGTATCATTTCTGTTAAATTTCACAAATTGCTTGCAGTATCACTGTATATCTCCCATCAGCTTTCTATAACTGAGAGAACATATTTAATTTTTCAAACCTTCCTTTGTGTGCTAGGTTGTTTACACATTAACAAGACATTAACCATTTTCGTTGCCCTCTTTTACACTCTCTTGAAGAGCAAACAATCTTTCCCATAACCAGGTGCCCCAAACCTGAACATGGTATTCCAAAGGCAGCCTGACATGTGCACAGTAAAGCTTTCTGATAACTACTTCACTTTTGTATGATACATTCCAATTGATTGCCCTAAGCATTTGTACTATCTTTCTGGCTGTACATTTTCAATACTATCTACAAATATAATGAACAATGGTGATCCCAGTAATGACCACTGGCTGACTCCTGTAAGAACGTCTTCCACAAGACTTTGTAATTTAGCATCATTAGCTGTTGATCTTAAAACTATAACACTATTTCCACATTAGGTTTGTAGAAAAATAAAAAAAGTCCAAGTGATTTGTCAGACATGATCAATCATTCTTAAAATCATGTTGAATATCACAAATAAATATGTTTCTTTCCAGAAAACTACCATGCTATCCTCAGCAACTGCTTCAATTGCCTTACAGACTAGGGATGCGAGACTTGCATACTGGTCTACAATTTGCAACTTTCCCTGTCATGGATTCTTAAAAATAGGAACTACATTTGCCCTTTTCCAATCTGATGTAATTTCTTCTGTAGAAAAGCTTCCTCTGGGGGACACATGGAACACAGAAATCCCCCCGTTCATGTAGCGGCAGGTACCGCGACGGAAGTCGTCGTCGCTGCTAACTCGGCAATCACCGCCAGCCGGGCTGTCGAGGCCAGTGTCTATTGTGACCCCTCCCCTCTGATCAAGTAACCCCGGCGCCGTCGACCGCCGTCGACCGCCGCGGACGCCGCTGTCTCTAATGTCTCACGGAAGTTGACGTGTCAGTGTCTGACGGTCGGATGTGGCCGTCATGGGTGTATGATGATGTGAGAGCTTGTTCTGGGCCGGAGCGCCACGAACTACCGGCTGTCTGCGGCAGTGTGGTTTCAGTTTACGTAAACATGCTTTGGGTTAATGTGTCTGTCGCCAGTCGTAGAGTCGGCCGACCGGGGCCGAGGCACAGAGGTATCTGAGCTGACGGAATGTCTGTTAGACAGTCTGACACGCTGTTGTAGTGCATCGAGTCCGGGCATTGCTCTGGTTAGTTCAGAGCCGCGTGACGATGACGTGTCTCCTGGCGTGTGGCCAAGGGCGGTTGCCCTGAGAAGCTATATAGCCGCCGAGCGAGACGGATCGCTCTCTTTTTGGACCTCACCTGACCCTGTCTCTGTCGCTCACTCTGCGCGGACGCCGCAGGGCGGCTGGCTGTAGTCAGCCGCCCCGGGCTGACTACTGCAGGTATGTCTGGTACTAACTGTTTGTAAACGCTGTATAACTGGCGAGATGTAAGCTTGTAAGACGGGAGTAGTATGTTTGAAGATCGATCTGTGTACAAGTTGGAGATTGTGTGTTAACGTTGCTTACAAGAGATTGAGATGATATCAGACTGAGTATATATGAAGACCTGGATGCGGATATGTGTGAGACGGCTCAGAGCTGAGAGATGTGAGATCAGAGCTATGAAATTGGAAGCTGCGAGCTGGTGAAATAATTATACCGGGGTTATCGTAACGCTGAGGTCCATAGTCTATCACGTGCCTATAGAAGTTTACCTCAGACAAAGTGGGGAAATGTCTGAAAAAGCTCTGGGGAGCAAAACTTCCCTACACTTCTAGTTAAAATGACCTACAAGATATGATACTAAGTGGAATCTCCAATTATTTTTCAGCTTGCAATGCCCTAGTACACCTTTCATGAGAGCCTGCTGCCATCATGTGACTTTATTTTAAGACATAAAAGCAGAGACATAAAGAATAAATGCACCTACAAGCCAAAGGAATCCTTCTGAGTTGGATTTTGTGAACACCAGGGACTGGTTGGGCACCAGATTTGTCAAACATGTATTAACTATCCCAGGAATGCTAGAAAATAACCCCTCTCTCCTAATAATATTTGCAATATGCTATTTAAAGGATGTTAATGGAGTCTGTTAGCTGGTTCCAATGACCAACTACCATGTTGGTGAAGAAAGATTGTCTTGACATAAAGACATAAAAACATAAAAGATTAGTGCAACTATGAGCCACAAGGGCCCTTCTTGGTTGCACTCTGTACACTGAACCAGTTGCCCACCAAATCTGTCAATCAGCCCTCCCTGTAATACTGAAAAGCAAGCCCTCTATTCTTATGATTGTCTATGCTGTTTTTAAAGATGTTCAATGTGCTGCTACTGACAATGTTTTCTGGCAGCTGGTTCCAGTGTTCTACTACACAGTTGGTGAAGAAAGTCTGCCTTAACCTTGTTCTGCTGTGGTTAACTTTAATTTTGAATTTATAGCCTCTAATTGCATCATTTCTGTTCCATTCAAACATTTCCCCAAGATATCCCCTCTCCAGACCATTGACAAATTTAAAGACCTAGATTAGATCTCCTCTCAGCCTTCTATATCTAAGTGAAAACATATTCAATTTCTTCAATCTTTCCTCATATGCCAGGTTGCTTATGCCATTAACCATTTTTGTAGCCCTTTTTTGTACTCTCTCTAAAAGCCAACAATCTTTTTCATAGCTAGGAGACCAAACTTGGATGCAGTATTCTAAAGGTGGTCTGACACAGTAAAGCTTCCTGATCACTTCCTCACTTCTGTATGATACATTCCTATTTATTGCCCCGAGCATTCTCAGTGCCTTCTTCCTGGCTTCCTTGGTCTGTTCTGATGCCCCCAGTTTTGTGTTTAGAATAAAACCTAAATCCTCCTCCTGTTGAGTCACTGATAGCATTTGGCCTCCCATCAAGTATGGAGCCTTCATATGCTGCTTACCTACATGCATGATTTTGCACTTATCAAAATTAAATTTAATTTGCCATTCTTCGGACCACTTCACAAGTTCGTCTAAGTCTTTTTGCAGTGAGATATGCTCATCTTGACCTGTTATTGCCCTAAAGACCTTCAAATCATCCACAAATTTCAAAACTTTACTGCTTAGGCCACTTTCAATGTCATTTACAAATATAATGAACAGTAGTGGCCCCAGTACTGACCCCTTGCTTGCTTACTCTTAACCTTGTACTACTATGATTCATCTTGATTTGGAATTATTGGCCTCTAATTACACCATATCTGTTAAATTGAAGCATTTCCCTTGCCTATCATTTCTGCTGACCATGGACCAAGGCTGCTTAAATCATTAACCATATTTGTTGCCCTCTTTTCTATCTTTAAAAGCCAACAATCTGTCATAACTAGGTTATCAGGCTTTAATGCAATTTCCAAATGTGGCCTGACATATGCATAGTAGCTTCCTGATAACTTCTTCACTTCATATGACACATTTATACTTATTGCCCAAACATACCAATGTTTTCTTTCTGGCTTACATGCTGCATACCAGCATGCATAACATTACACTTGTCAAAGTAAAATTTCTTGTAACAATTTTGTCTGACCACTTTACAAACATATAGAAGTCTTTCAATAGAAACATGCTCACCGTGAGCTCAATATGCACTCAGTCATGGTGGATCTCATTAATACGCATGTCGCATACTCAGTTATAGTGGATCTCATTAATTCACACACTATGATAAAAGCTATGACAATTTTTTTAATGGCTTTAAGGTGTAGCAACAGGTCATTTTGCACCCAATAAAAGCTCGGATTTCAACATGCTAAAAACAAGCATGATTTAAGCACTGGTGTGAAACAGGTGAAGCCTAGTATATTTGCCTACTGTCCAGGAAGACTTACCACTCTGTAGCCATCCATCCAATGGGCCTGTCTTCTTTTCCTTTGCGGGCATGCCTGGATGTTTACGCCTTGTATGCTTGGGCAAGTTTTGAGATGACCCATAGAAGTCACAATATGTGCAAAATACGTTGCGCCTAGCTCGCTTCTTCGGCCCGTACAGTTTGCTGCCTTCACTCTTGACCATCGCGATAAAGATGATATTAACAGGTGCACTGTAATGTCGCACAGCAGCCTGGTTTTGAGTACACAAAACAAGGCTTAGCGCAGTAAACAAAAAGAATATATATTTCAGAGCCGTCAATTAACCGCCATCACATTCGAACAACACGAACCAGAAGTTCAAATCGAAGGTCAATCGTAATGCTGGCTTGTGATTGGTTCATTCCGCCAGCGACAGCGGTTCTCGTCGCACCGAACAGGACAATGTGCTGGCAGTTTTGGCGACAGCGAAGCGGCCACGGTGGCGACCAGATCGTCGCTAGCAATCAGGCGTTTTCCCCAATGGTTTTGTACAGTGGTCGCCGACCGGTCGCCGATGAAAACGACGCTCCGGTCCAGCGCGGTGCTTTTGCGAGCAGATTTCTGTTCGCATGTTTGACATGTGCTTAAGGATATGAAATCCATCCAATTGCTGAATGAAAAACTAGAAGTAGCTTATAAAGTCACAGGGATGGCTAGAAACTGTTGCCAACGTGCTTTTGTTCCAAATGGGCTCTTCCTCATGCATACTTATTTTAGCAAATTATCTTTTTTCAGAGTATAACTATTTCAGGAAATATAATTTACGAAAGCAGTCACTCCAGCAGACATAATTGTCCAGCTCTTGACATTGCCAAGCTATTTAGGTAATTTTGGTCGCCAAAATTGCTGATAGTTGTAACCACTTGGGCGCCGACCCCATCTACCATATCGGAGGTTTTTTTTTACCTCTGGCTGGCCTGCACTGGTCTCCCCTGTACTGGCGACACAGGGTTCGAGTCGCTTCGCGCGCGCATTTAGCCCCGGCCGGGAGTGTCAGTTGGCAGCTGGCCCGATCAGGTCGGGGACAAGCTACCTGGCGGCCGAGTCGATGCATTGACGGCACGTTAAACTTTCGGTCTAAATTCTACCGTTGAACTGGAGTTCATGGATCGGGTGGTGGGGCCAGGGTTCACCCAACAAGCTCTGCTTAGCAATAGGACCCTGGTTCCTCAAGCCACCCCAGCAACAACCCGGATTATAGAAGAAGAAAAAATTAATAGTGGTGGGACGTCTCGGCTCGTGGACTGGAGTTCACCTCAGTCGCCAGGACAGCAGAGGACCGAACGGCGCTACGCCGGCGCTGTCGGCCGCTCCTACTGGAGACGGATCCAGTCGCGGTCTGAAGCTGAGCTGTCGGCAATGGCTTCCCCTGTCGGATACACAGTGGTGCCCTGCACGACGAACGGCTACTCGGTGTGGGCAGTGCTCGGTGTGCGGGAGAACTGTGGCACTGTCGCTGTCCGTCGGCAGCTGTCGCTGTCGGCAGCCTGAACGACTCACCTCACTTCAAACTGACCTTACTGATCACTTATTTGGTCGAAGCGCCCTAAAGCCCAAATAACTAACACAGTAAGTGCACTTACTGGAGCGTTCTCAGGCATGGACCTCCGCCGCTGCGTCAGTGAGGTCCGGGGCACATCTGGGATTTTCATCCAACTTGTGCCAAGCGTTCCACCATCCAAACCATCCACCGCGGTCTGTAACGCGACCACCCACTGGACCGGCACGTGCTCAGTATGCACCATGAATTAACCACCCTCGCGGTCTGCAACGCGACCAACCACTGTAGTGGTTGGTCACATTGCAAACTACGACTATAAACCGTCCTGCGCGGTCTGTAACGCGACCAACTACTGAGCCCCCGCGTCACCAGCGCCACGCTGACCAGCGCCCCGTCGCCAGGTAACGTGGACAACGCGTTCCGCGTGGACGCCGTGCTGGGCACGGTGGAGGTGGCCACGCCGCTGGACCAGCGGCGTGCCAGCGAGTACATCCTGACGGTGCGCGCCACCGACGCCGGCACGCCGCCGCTGCACGGAGACGTGCACGTCAACATCGTCGTCACGCTGCCGGATAACGCGCCGCCCAGGTTTGAGAAGGTCAGTCCACGGGGCCGCCAAGGTTCGGGGAGGTTAGTGCACGGTGACGCCCAGGTTTGGTGACGTTAGAGCACGGTGACGCCCTGGTTTGGGGAGGTTAGAGCACGGTGACGCCCAGGTTTGGTGACGTTAGTACACATTGACACCCTGGTTTGGGGAGGTTAGTGCACGGTGCCGCCTAGGTTTGGGGAGGCTAGTGCACGGTGCCGCCCAGGTTTAGGGACGTTAGAGCACGGTGACGCCCAGGTTTGGAGAGGTTAACGCTCGATACCGCCCAGGTTTGGGGTGGACAGTGTTCTGAGCCGTCCATGCTTGAGAGGGTCAGTACACAGTGTCACCCAGGACTGGGAAGGTTAGTGCACGGCACCGCCCAGGTTTGGGAACGTCACATGTACGGGTCGCCCAGGTTTGAAGAGGTTAGCGCGTGGTGTCGCCCAGGTTTAAAGACGCTAGTGCATAGTGCACGGTGACGCTCAGATTTGGGGACATCGGCATATGGCGTCGCACAGGTTTGGGAATGCGAGCACACGAACTCCTTCACCCACATGAAACGCACCCATTTCCAAAATCTGTGGCGAGGACCATAGTTTGAGCGTCTACCAAACAAATCAGTCATTTATCTTCTCTTCCCATTCGTGTCTCTGCCTGAACTTTGAGAGACGACGCATGATGTTCCGAACAGCCAGCCAGTGATGGGGCCCTGTGGTTGACGTCACTGTGGCAAGTTTCAACGTTTTCAGCTATTTTTGGAGAGGCCACTCATTTCAATTAAATGCCGAGGAAAACTATTTAAGTTGCCCGGGAACCAATTTACCAGTTGTCCATGCGCTCAATATGACATGGTGCCACCAACAGTCTTGCTCAGCCTATCTATATTCAGCCAGCGCTGCGCCGACATTGCCTCGCTCCATCGTCCGCGCGGAAGCCTGTCTGGCAGCCAGTCGGTACGGCAAGTGGTTCTCATTCTCCTGGGGAGCTGGAGGCCCGCCCAACGATAGATCCGGGGCGCTCCTGTGGGAGCACGAAGCCCAACCACTCTCACCAATATGGAGTTGTTCGTCTCAGGAGTACATTGTTTCTGCAGTCAGAAGTGCTGTGCTGTCATGGGAGTTAAGTTATGACGTCCTGCTGCGATCGCGAGGATGGTTTAGTTGATCTGCACTGGTATGGAGCGCATCACCCTCCCCCTCCCTAACCCCTCCTGGACTTCTCCGAATATTCGGCGAACCGAGCTGTGCAGCAAGCTGAAGCTTAACAAACCTTGCATCTCATCGGCTTGATATGTTGTTATTCAAGTCATGCCAGATGACTGATCTAGGCTACGACAAGGAGGCCATCTTGCAAAATACTTGGACGCTCGTAGCCTCTGAAAGGGTGAGCCGAGGTCTGAATCATTGGAGAACTGACAATGTGTGTATTTCGAGGTCATCTGGAAATGTACCCGATCCGCCCTGCGGTCAGGTTTTCTGTCGACCTTTCTCGAGATTTCACGCCAATCGAAACACATTTCTAGGCGTTCCTAACTTAACCCAAAATAATCGTTTTCTTACCTCCCATACCATGTTATTCCGCGACCTGACCAAGTCACGTGTGACTTACGGACCTGATGCTGCTTCCCGGAACTAAAATTGTCATCCGTAGAGTAGTAAGTTGTAATTATCTAGGACAAGAAAGGTTATCAAATTCAAATATGGGGCCAAGCAGATGTGTGAGGGTTTGTCAAGGTAAATACGTTATCCAATGTCATCGGAATACGGAGCCGAGGTGGACGAGGACTGGGCCCCGGATAGTCACGTGCTGGGTGTGTGTTACAGGCCGAATACGGAGCCGAGGTGGACGAGGACTGGGCCCCGGGTAGTCACGTGCTGGGTGTGTGTTACAGGCCGAATACGGAGCCGAGGTGGACGAGGACTGGGCCCCTGGTAGTCACGTGCTGGATGTGCGTTACAGGCCGAATACGGAGCCGAGGTGGACGAGGACTGGATAGTCACGTGGGTGTGTACAGGCCGAATACGGAGCCGAGGTGGACGAGGACTGTAGCCGTGCGGGTGTGCGTTACAGGCTGAATACGGAGCCGAGGTGGACGAGGACTGGGCCCCAGGTAGTCACGTGTTGGGTGTGTGTTACAGGCCGAATACGGAGCCGAGGTGGACGAGGACTGGGCCCCAGGTAGTCACGTGCTGGACGTGGTAGCCCACTGCCGGACCTCAGTCACGTACCGACTGGTGGACGGCAACGAAGACGACGCCTTCCTGCTGAACCCTGGCGCCGGCGTGCTGACCGTCAATGAGAGGCTCGACTATGAACGCCGCACCTGGTACAACCTCTCCGTACATGCCATCAGTATGGTGAGGATGGCAACTGGTACAACATCTGTACAGCCATCATATGGTGTATGGCTACAACCTCTCCGTGCAGGCTATCAATACGGTGAGGATATCAACTGGTACAACCTCTCCGTACAGGCCATCAGTATGGTGAGGATGGCAACTGGTACAACCTCTCCGTACATGCCATCAGTATGGTGAGGATGGCACCTGGTACAACCTCTCCGTACAGGCCATCAGTATGGTGAGTATGGAAACTGGTACAACAACCTCTCCATACAGGCCAACAGTATGGTGGGGATAGCAAATGGTACAACCTCTCCGTACAGGGTACTTGACCCGGACAGCTGGGAGGCAGTTCCACCTCCTGGCCTCTGTATGCTCCGTGACTTGACCTTAGCAGGTATGGAGATGGGCCGCATCAGTGACGTCTGCATAACTCGTGACCTGACCTCGACAGGTGGGGCAGATGGTCCTCACCAGTGACCCGTGACCTGACCTGATAGGTGGGGCAGAAGGTCTGCACCAGTGACGTCTGTATGACCCGTGACCTGACCTGACCCTGACAGGTGGGGCAGACGGCCGTCACCAGTGACCCGTGACCTGACCTGATAGGTGGAGCAGACGGCCCGCACCAGTGACGTCTGTATGACCCGTGACCTGACCTGACCTCGACAGGTGGAGCAGACGGCCGTCACCAGTGACGTCTGTATGACCCGTGACCTGACCTGACCCTGACAGGTGGAGCAGACGGCCCGCACCAGTGACGTCTGTATGACCCGTGACCTGACCTGACCCTGACAGGTGGGGCAGACGGCCGTCACCAGTGTGATCGTGCACGTGCTGGACGTGAACGACAACCGTCCGCGGCTGACCAGTCGGCAGTACCGCGGCGCCGTGTGGGAGTCGGCGCCGGTCGGATCGCCAGTGCTGGACGACCGCGGCCGGCCGCTGGTCGTGGCCGCCGTCGACATCGACGCCAACAACAACGGCCGCCTGCTCTTCCGCATCGTCGAGACGGCCGCCAGCCGCTACCTGAGCGTCGACCCCGACTCGGGTGCGTAGATACAGGTGTACAGATATCGCCGCAGTTACTTGAGCATCACACGCATGACACTGTATATTATAGTAGACTGATGCTGTCTCCATATTCCTTCCCAAATGTCCTGTGAGGACAGCAGTGGCCTTGACCCCGAGACAGAGTCCCAGTGTTGTATCTCCGCAGGTGCCGTGAGGACAGCGGCGGCCCTCGACCACGAGACGCAGTCCAACTTCCTTAATCCTGCGGCCCACGACACAGTCCAAATCTTCACAGTCCGTGCAGCGGCGGCCCTCGACCACGAACACAGTCCAATCCGAGGAACGGCCCACCACGAGCACAGTCCAAATGCTTCCTCTCCACAGGTGCCGTGAGGACAGCGGCGGCCCTGGACCACGAGACACAGTCCAAATGCTCTCCACAGGTGCCGTAGGACAGCGGGCCCTCCACGGCACAGTCCCAACGCTCTTCTCCACAGGTGCCGTGAGGACAGCGGCGGCCCTGACCACGAGACACAGTCCAACCTCCACAGTGCCGTGAGGACAGCGGCGCCCGACCACAGTCCAAATGCTTCCTCTCCACAGGTGCCGTGAGGACAGCGGCGGCCCTGGACCACGAGACACAGTCCAAATGCTTCCTCTCCACAGGTGCCGTGAGGACAGCGGCGGCCCTCGACCACGAGACACAGTCCCAGTTCGAGCTGACGGTGGACGTCTGGGACCGCGGAAAGCCCCGTCTGCAGGCGACACGACCGGCTCGACTTTCCGTCACCATTCTGGACGTCAACGACGAGCCACCCCGTTTTAAGCACGCCCAGTATAACTTCACACTGCTGACACCGAGCTATGACGGGGTGGAAGTGGGCCGGGTGCAGGCGGAAGATCTGGACACAAAAAATCTCAGGTAAGACCGATCAGTAAGGTTTGGGACATCATATACTAGCAAAAATTATATTTTGGAAGGATTGCGTACTGAAATATGGTGACACTGGCATGCAGATGCCAACCTGAATATCGCTGGAATGTATGCCGTTTAGTAGAATTCTAGGTCAGCTCCTTAGCTCCGACTCTCCCTCAGCCACTCCCTATCTGGCGCGGACGCCTTCCTCTTCTCCCTAGACTCTCACACCAGTTCTGACTCCCCTCTCCCTCAGCTACACCCTGTCTGGGGCTGACGCCGCCCTCTTCTCGCTGGACCGCCACACCAGCTCTGACCTCCCTCTCCCTCAGCTACACCCTGTCTGGGGACGCCGCCCTCTTCCCTGGACCGCCACACCGGTTCTGACTCCCTCCCCTCCTCTCCCTCAGCTACACCCTGTCTGGCCCGGACGCCGCCCTCTTCTCGCTGGACCGCCACACCGGCTCTGACTCCCCCTCTCCCTCAGCTACACCCTGTCTGGGGCTGACGCCGCCCTCTTCTCGCTGGACCGCCACACCGGCTCTGACTCCCCCTCTCTCCCTCAGCTACACCCTGTCTGGCCCGGACGCCGCCCTCTTCTCGCTGGACCGCCACACCGGCTCTGACTCCCCTCTCTCCCTCAGCTACACCCTGTCTGGCCCGGACGCCGCCCTCTTCTCGCTGGACCGCCACACCGGCTCTGACTCCCCTCTCCCTCCTCAGCTACACCCTGTCTGGCCCGGACGCCGCCCTCTTCTCGCTGGACCGCCACACCGGCTCTGACCCCCCTCTCCCTCAGCTACACCCTGTCTGGCCCGGACGCCGCCCTCTTCTCGCTGGACCGACACACCGGCTCTGACTCCCCCTCTCTCCCTCAGCTACACCCTGTCTGGCCCGGCGCCTTTGCCCTCTCGCTGGACCGCCACACCGGCTCTGACTCCCCCTCTCCCTCAGCTACACCCTGTCTGGCCCGGACGCCGCCCTCTTCTCGCTGGACCGCCACACCGGCTCTGACTCCCCCTCTCTCCCTCAGCTACACCCTGTCTGGCCCGGACGCCGCCCTCTTCTCGCTGGACCGCCACACCGGCTCTGACTCCCCTCTCTCCCTCAGCTACACCCTGTCTGGCCCGGACGCCGCCCTCTTCTCGCTGGACCGCCACACCGGCTCTGACTCCCCCTCTCCCTCAGCTACATCCTGTCTGGCCCGGACGCCGCCCTCTTCTCGCTGGACCGCCACACCGGCTCTGACTCCCCTCTCTCCCTCAGCTACACCCTGTCTGGCCTTGTTGGCCCGGACGCCGCCCTCTTCTCGCTGGACCGCCACACCGGCTCTGACTCCCCTCTCCCTCAGCTACACCCTGTCTGGCCCGGACGCCGCCCTCTTCTCGCTGGACCGACACACCGGCTCTGACTCCCCCCCCCCTCTCCCTCAGCTACACCCTGTCTGGCCCGGACGCCGCCCTCTTCTCGCTGGACCGCCACACCGGCTCGATCCGCGTGCTGCGCAGTCAGACGGTGCCGGCGCTCTCCAACGTGACGGTGACGTCATCGGACGGCGTGCACACGGCCAGCGCACTGGTGGTGGTGCGCAGTCGGCGTGTGGCCAGTCGCGGCCTGGTGTTCAGTCGGCCGCACTTTTACGGCGAGGTGCGCGAGAACTCGTCTCGGGTGGGCCTGGTGGCCGTGCTGGACGTCAGAGGCAACAAGCTCAACGAGCACCTCACCTACCGCATACTCAACCCGTCGCCGTACTTCGTGAGTGTTGCCGGCCAACCGGACTAGTGTTAACTAACAGGAGTGGCGCAGCCAGGGATATTTCCCGGGGGGGTGGCACCGGAGCGGTGCCCCCCCCAGGAATACGCCTTTCTTATCGTCGAGGCGTCACCATCTAGATGCCGATGATATATTGTTATGACATTATGAGGTACCCCTCTGCAGACTGCAGGGGTGTCCCTACAACCAACGAGGTGTCCTTCTCTACAGACATCAGGGGTGTCCCTCTTTACAGACATCAGGGGTGTCCCTACAACCAACGAGGTGTCCCTCTCTACAGACATCAGGGGTGTCCCTCTCTACAGACATCAGGGGTGTCCCTCTCTACAGACATCAGGGGTGTCCCTCTCTACAGACATCAGGGGTGTCCCTCTCTACAGACATCAGGGGTGTCCCTCTTTACAGACATCAGGGGTGTCCCTACAACCAACGGGTGTCCCTCTCTACATACATCAGGGTGTCCCTCTCTACAGACATCAGGGGTGTCCCTCTCTACAGACATCAGGGGTGTCCCTCTCTACAGACATCAGGGGTGTCCCTCTTTACAGACATCAGGGGTGTCCCTCTCTACAAACATCAGGGGTGTCCCTCTCTACAGACATCAGGGGTGTCCCTCTCTACAGACATCAGGGGTCCCTCTCTACAGACATCAGGGGTGTCTCTCTCTCTACAGACATCAGGGGTGTGTCCCTCTTTACAGACATCAGGGGTGTCCCCACAACCAACGAGTGTCCCTCTCTACATACATCAGGGGTGTCCCTCTCTACAGACATCAGGGGTGTCTCTCTCTACAGACATCAGGGTGTCCCTCTTTACAGACATCAGGGGTGTCCCTACAACAAACGAGGTGTCCCTCTCTACAGACATCAGGGGTGTCCCTCTCTACAGACATCAGGGGTGTCCCTCTCTACAGACATCAGGGGTGTCCCTCTCTACAGACATCAGGGGTGTCCCTCTCTACAGACATCAGGGGTGTCCCTCTCTACAGACATCAGGGGTGTCCCTCTCTACAGACATCAGGGGTGTCCCTCTCTACAGACATCAGGGGTGTCTCTCTCTACAGACATCAGGGGTGTCCCTCTTTACAGACATCAGGGGTGTCCCTACAACCAACGAGGTGTCCCTCTCTACAGACATCAGGGGTGTCCCTCTCTACAGACATCAGGGGTGTCCCTCTCTACAGACATCAGGGGTGTCCCTCTCTACAGACATCAGGGGTGTCCCTCTCTACAGATCTCTACAGACATCAGGGGTGTCCCTCTCTACAGACATCAGGGGTGTCCCTCTCTACAGACATCAGGGGTGTCCCTCTCTACAGACATCAGTGTCCCTACCATGCGCAGCTGCGGCGTCCCTGTATCGTGGGATGAAGCCTGTATCGTCTGCCACCCGCTATCGTGGGTGTTTTTAGCCAGCACACAGCCTCGTCAGTGGCACTTAGCACGTCATCTTATGTCTTGAATGAAAATTACCCCGCCACCCTACCGTGGCGGTGCTAATAAGCCTGTCGCCAGGAATTCCCGCACAAGTTAGCTTGTCGCGCAGAGTTCTCTCACTAGTTAGCACATCACTCTGGCGGGTGACTGCCGCTCGGGCCATCACCTTGGTCCATATAATTACTCAGAAACCAGCCACTGCACTTCAGAATCTGGGCGTGGCGTGTCGCACCAGCCTGCCACACACACTGGTGGTTTGTTTGCCTCCACCCAGCCACATATCGAGTATACCTTGCATCGCTCAGGCATTGCTTACTTTGAGGCGCGTATGCTCGTCATATTATTCGTACTGATTTGTACTAAACCATATTACTCGAAACTGACACCGGCTTACCCCGCACCACATTACACGAAACTGACACCGTCTTACCCCGCACCACATTACACGAAACTGACACCAGCTATCCCCACACCATGTTGCTTGAGTCTAGCAGTGTTCCACCATGTACTTATGGGTTTCCACGTTTATTCTCTTCGCAGCGCTCCTATGCATTGCTGGGTTCGCAGCTTATTGTTTTCGAATGTGGATTGAATTAGCCGTCGCAGCACTTTGGCATATTACTACCCAATTAAAGTTACTTGGTGTTTGTTGTTCAATGCACAAGAGCTGAAAAGTAGCACGGGTGGCAGTAAGTAGGCTAAAACTGGCTTTAGCCGTACAACTCCACAGACTGCATAAACACAGACTTCAGCTGGTCAGAGTGGCGTTCGCTATGACTGGTCCTAGCTTGTGCGACTCAGCATTCGGTGCGCTTGGACCATCGCCCTTCAGCTGAACGCCTCGAACAGGACAGAAAACAGATTATAACACGTAAAACTGGCAGTCAGCAATGATATGTGATGCGGTCTGCGGGCCTTCAAATATGGGAATCAGTGTCACCAAAATCATGAGTGATGAACTGCAAGAAACTGGCGCGACAAGAACGGAAGAACGTTAATTTCCCTCAATGCCATTCTAAAGCATTAACGGTAAATAAATAGCCCTTCCGCAATAACGCAATATAGTTTTTGTCTTGTTTGGGCAATGCAGGTGAGCGGCACCGGCCTGGCGCTCAGCAGCCGTAAGTGAAAACCGGTCTTCCATCATCTTCCAGAAACACCGGTCGAGGCTTCAAACGTTGAAGAGGTTAACCGAAATTGCACCCTCAAATTTATTTTTTTTTCCCCCGTTTTTTTCAAAAAAAAAATTAAGGGGGGTTTTTTTTTTTTTTTCCCAAAAAAAAAAAAAAAAAAAAATTTTTTTTTTTTTTTTTTAAAAATTTTTTTTTTTTCGGATGGGGGTTTATTATTTTTTTTTTTTGTTCATATAAACTTTTTTTTTTATTAAATTTATTTTTTTTCATTTGGTTAGTTTGATTTTTTTATGTGGGGTGACATGCTCTAAAACAACTATACTACGCATAAAGTTGAAAAAAACTTCCTATGTCCAACTAGGGTTTTTTTTGTTTGAGTGGATTTTTGCCCCCCCCCCCCGGTGGGGGTGTGGGGGTTTTTTTTTTTAAAAAAGGGGCCCCTATAAATCTTGTTTGAAAGATTCTTTCTTCCTTTATTTTTTTTTTCGGCGGGGCCCCCCCGGGAATAAAAAAGGGGGGTTTGGAGAAATTTCCCCCCCCAAAAAAACTCCCCCTACCCATCAAAATGCCTGGATTAGCCCGTGCTATCTGCTAGCATGAAAATATGATCAGCCATTATCGAACATGGTTATGCAATATCTCGGTTGATTAGCTTTCAATAGATGACAGATTGCTCATTTAAAATGCTAATAGCAATCTGGTCGAGACATTGGTCGTGTTATCGCCTCGTAAGTGGCTGAGCCATAGATGAGGATACTGCAACGGTTTGTAAGCTCGTGAATACAGAGTGCAGTGTGTTGGCTGGCGGTGAGCCGAGGCACTTATCGTGTCTCGGCGGGTATGGGCGGAGGCGACGAGTGTCTCGGACACGACAGGACCGTGAACATTGACCCGATGGGGTGATTAAAAATTACACGGATAGCTTAGCGTGTCAATTGGTCGATCAATTGATCTTGTGTTGGACTATGTTTGCGCATAGCGACGGAGCGATTATTCTCGTACACAGAGCATCTCTGAGACGGCGAGAGTAGTCCGAACCACTGGTCTGGTTGCGAGCCGGCAGATATGGTGGGCCCGTCCACAGAGCGTCTCCGAGGCGGTGTGATGGTCCCGATCACTGGTCTGGTCCCGGAATGGTAGGTGCAGTGGTCCCTGTCGCTGCCCACAGAGCATCTCCCAGACGGCGGGAGTGGTGCGGACCACCGGTCTGGTGCTGGACCGGGAGCAGCAGGACCAACACACGCTGGCCGTGGAGGTCCGCAGCGGCCGTGACGGTCGTGTGGCGCACGCGCTGCTGCACGTGACGGTGATGGACGACAACGACAACCGGCCAGTGTTCGTCAACCGTCCCTACCACGCAGTGGTGGCTGTGGAGGCGACGGCCGGCACACCCGTCATCAAGGTGAGCTCTCGCGCTGTTACTGTAGTGTAGACCACAACCCGGACTGCCGGTATCATGGTGAGCTCTCGCGCTGTTACTGCAGTGTAGACCACCACCCGGACTGCCGGTATCAAGGTGAGCTCTCGCGCTGTTACTGTGGTGTAGACCACAACCCGGACTGCCGGTATCAAGGTGAGCTCTCGCGCTGTTACTGTGGTGTAGACCACAACCCGGACTGCCGGTATCAAGGTGAGCTCGCGCTGTTACTGTGGTGTAGACCACAACCCGGACTGCCGGTATCAAGGTGAGCTCTCGCGCTGTTACTGTAGTGTAGACCACAACCCGGACTGCCGGTATCAAGGTGAGCTCTCGCGCTGTTACTGTAGTGTAGACCACAACCCGGACTGCCGGTATCAAGGTGAGCTCTCGCGCTGTTACTGTAGTGTAGACCACAACCCGGACTGCCGGTATCAAGGTGAGCTCTCGCGCTGTTACTGTGGTGTAGACCACAACCCGGACTGCCTTTAGGTATCAAGGTGAGCTCTCGCGCTGTTACTGTAGTGTAGACCACAACCCGGACCGCCGGTATCAAGGTGAGCTCTCGCGCTGTTACTGTAGTGTAGACCACAACCCGGACTGCCGGTATCAAGGTGAGCTCTCGCGCTGCTACTGTAGTGTAGACCACAACCCGGACTGCCGGTATCAAGGTGACCTCTCGCGCTGTTACTGTGGTGTAGACTACAACCCGGACTGCCGGTATCAAGGTGACCTCTCGCGCTGTTACTGTAGTGTAGACCACAACCCGGACTGCCGGTATCAAGGTGAGCTCTCGCGCTGTTACTGTAGTGTAGACCACAACCCGGACCGCCGGTATCAAGGTGAGCTCTCGCGCTGTTACTGTAGTGTAGACCACAACCCGGACTGCCGGTATCAAGGTGAGCTCTCGCGCTGTTACTGTGGTGTAGACTACAACCCGGACTGCCGGTATCAAGGTGAGCTCTCGCGCTGTTACTGTAGTGTAGACCACAACCCGGACAGCCGGTATCAAGGTGAGCTCTCGCGCTGTTACTGTGGTGTAGACCACCACCCACCCGTACTGTCGTTATCAAGGTGAGCTCTCGTGCTGTTTATATGGTGTAGACCACAACCCGTGCTGCCGTTATCAAGGTGAGCTCTCGTCTTGTTACTGTGATGTAGACCATAACCTGTAATGCCGTTAACAGGGTGAGCTCCCTTCTCGTTCGTGTGGTGTAGACCACAACCCGTACTGTCGTTATCAAAGTGAGCTCTCGTGTTGTTGGTGTAGTGCAGACCATAACCCGTACTGCAGTTATCAAGGTGAGCTACCTTTGTGTTGCTGTGGTGCAACTGTAGACCACAACCCACTCTACTGTTATTCACGGTGAGCTAAGGACCATTGAAGGCCTAGTTGCTCATGCACGACATCCCATGGTCAAGTCCGCTTACTAGAGTCTGAAATGGTTCGTCATGAGGGATCAGCTATGGTGCAATATATGCATGTCTGTAAGCTACTTACTAAACTATGGTGCACATGCTCACATTTTGTTCAGGCGATTCGACAGGTATTTAGGCCTTCATATCCTACAAATTATCTCAGTTTATATACCTCGCCTGACCTAACCTAACATTGAAAAACATGAGGGGGCGGCCAGGCTAGACAAACGTCACTAAGCATGACCATGATCTGACCTGTTCCAAATTGACCTGACCTGACCTGCTGTTGACAGTTGCGATCCAGCAACACTGGTCTGATCTGACCTGATGTTTAGGGGTGTGGCCATCGACGATGACCTAACCTGACCCGACGTTGGCAGGTGCGAGCTATCGATGCCGACCTGGGCGACAACGGCATGGTGCACTACGACCTGCTGCGAGGCAATGGTGACCTGTTCGCCGTGGATCTCATGTCGGGCGCTATAGCACTGCGACGGTCACCTCGCGGACTGGACACCGCCTTCAGACTGGTGGTCACCGCCTACGACGGAGGTACGTGTGTGTATGACGTCACACTGTCGTGGTCTGAACACCGGCTTCGTATTGGTGGTCGCTGCCTATGACGGAGATCCGCGTGTATAACGTCATGTCGTGGGCTGAACACCACCTTCAGACTGGTGGTACACCGCCCACGATGGAGGTACGTGTTTGTATGACGTCCTTGTTGTCATGGTGGCTTTGTGAAGTGTCGCCTCATGTGGCCATGTTACATCGATCTGATGTGACCGCTGCAACAGGGGTGGACAGATATGTTACTAGCTGCAGGAATGTACATTGCACACACACATAACATGTATCTGGAGGCTGGTATGTGAACTTCTGAGCGCGAGCTTCAGCAATGAGTTGATCACGCCAGTAGCATGTTGTAAGCAATGACGAATTTCCAGCGAGCCTTCTGTCGTATGTAATCGGTAAAAGTAAGCGACCTGAGCTGGCCCGACATGGACGATACTACTTTTTAAACCTGAATAATTGTGTTCCAAAAGTTCCGACCCGGTTATTTTACTTCGAATAGACTTGCTCACCAAATGTTGTGCTCATTTAAGTTCACCAAGCTTGCATGATATTTATTCTACTTTGCGAATCCTTACTCAAAGGCAACTTTCGTTGGGAAATCTATGAATGGCTGTATGACGCAAGACACTATGCCATCCAGTAACCCGACAGTTGTGTTTACAACGATTGCCAACAGAGGGCAGTTTTCCTGCCAATAACGGCGTGATATTCGCTCCTGACACCTGTCGCTCTTGGCTCCTACACTCGCTCTTTCAGCGTTCCTTTTAGTCCTAATGGCGCCTTACACTGGTGGCAGCTTTTGTTCGATGGAAAGTGTGGAGTGATACCACCAGGTGATACCACAGGAACTTCAGGAATGGGAGTGATACCAACAGGTCGCGACCACTTTATGTTCGTACATGACATGCCAATCCATAAGCTATTCAAACTATTCAAACTCTACGTCTGATATTAGTAGGTACACATTTTAAACATGCACGCTATCTCACGCCAGACACAGTCGAAAACACGCGCACCCGAAATGACAGCATGATTTTCCGCTGGGGGAGGAGACGCACCGTGAGAATCGCAGTGAGGGATTGATCCGACGGCGACACTCCCTCGCTCTGCAGCAAGCGACGCCAGGTCGCCATCCAGCTAACCAACTGAAACGTGCACACGCACGCTCAGACGTGGGCTAATTAGGTACGCTCCGTAAGCCTCCGGCGACGGCCGCACTCAGCCGTAATACCTGGCCGTTTGTCTTGAGCCGGCGTTCGTCGGTTTTGCGCCGCCGGCACTGAGCTGGCGGCGGCAGAGCTTCGCTGTTGCTCCCGCGAACCGCCGCCGCCGCGGTGGTGGCTTACGCTGATTCTCGCTGGGACTGGCGGCGAATCTGGCGACCACGGCGGCAGAGGTTTTGCCGTTGCTGTGATGCAGTGTTCCCCGCGAGCTACATCACCTCTCGCGAGAAACTGACACGATATGCTTCTAAAGCTACCTCATTTATTCATGATTGCAGAGATTGCGCCCTGCTTCACCAGGTACACCGGAGTGTACCCGACCGACTCACGAGTTCTGAACGGCTAAATCCGTACCCGTTGATCATGTCAAGTGGGAAAAAATCCAACTCCAGTCGCAAATTTTGCTCACCGCAGTGCCCAGATCTACCATCTTGAAATATAATAGCGCATCTGGCCCCGCAATACAGTTTCCGCCAGTTCGGTGCAGGTTCTGTCAGACATCGAATCTCCTACTAGTTGTTGGTTCTCTTGATGGTGTTTCCCTTTAGCTCGTCCCCAAATAGATTGAACGTCTGCCAACTGGACGATCTGGGCGCTGCTCTGATTCGGTGCCACTTCCTTTTGTTCACTGTGGATAATCGCATCGCCAGCCTAGTTGATTTCAGATCTAATTAACTAATCTGATTATCTGCGCGCCACCGACGCCTCCCCGGCGTATGCGGCTGTCGCGAAAGCAGATCAACCACGTTGGTTTCTGCATCAGCCATTCATTATGGTTTACGCTATCTCATCAGTGCTAATGAGCAGTGGGTGGGTGAGGCCGGAAGACCCGTGGTTTGCCCTTTGAGTTGGCGGGACCGGCGGTAGCTACTCGCCGCCGCCGAACGCGGGCAATCTGCCAGCCGGATCTGCACCACTTCTGGGCGCTTTGAACGTACCGAACTTTAAATGGGACAAAGCCTCAAAATTGACTTTCTCCTGGTGAACTGACTCCCCTCTCGTGGAGCTATACACCCAGGACGTCTGTCTAGTCCACGACCGCGGTAACAGGCTCTCCTCTGCTCTTCTGCGGCAGAAATGGTGCTACCCACAATCACCCGTTAACTGCAGTACATGGTGCCCGGTATAACACAGGCTCTGTCCCGCTCTCGTATGAGGCAGACGTGGTGCTAACCACACTCACTCGTCAACTCCAGTACTGGCAGCCACATGGTGCCCGGTATGACACAGGCTCTGTCCCGCTCTCGTATGAGGCAGACGTGGTGCTAACCACACTCACTCGTCAACTCCAGTACTGGCAGCCACATGGTGCCCGGTATGACACAGGCTCTGTCCCGCTCTCGTATGAGGCAGACGTGGTGCTAACCACACTCACTCGTCAACTCCAGTACTGATAACACCATGGTGCCCGGTATGACACAGGCTCTGTCCCGCTCTCGTATGAGGCAGACGTGGTGCTAACCACACTCACTCGTCAACTCCAGTACTGATAACACCATGGTGCCCGGTATGACACAGGCTCTGTCCCGCTCTCGTATGAGGCAGACGTGGTGCTAACCACACTCACTCGTCAACTCCAGTACTGATAACACCATGGTGCCCGGTATGACACAGGCTCTGTCCCGCTCTCGTATGAGGCAGACGTGGTGCTAACCACACTCACTCGTCAACTCCAGTACTGGCAGCCACATGGTGCCCTGGTATGACACAGGCTCTGTCCCGCTCTCGTATGAGGCAGACGTGGTGCTAACCACACTCACTCGTCAACTCCAGTACTGATAACCACATGGTGCCCGGTATGACACAGGCTCTGTCCCGCTCTCGTATGAGGCAGACGTGGTGCTAACCACACTCACTCGTCAACTCCAGTACTGATAACACCATGGTGCCCGGTATGACACAGGCTCTGTCCCGCTCTCGTATGAGGCAGACGTGGTGCTAACCACACTCACTCGTCAACTCCAGTACTGATAACACCATGGTGCCCGGTATGACACAGGCTCTGTCCCGCTCTCGTATGAGGCAGACGTGGTGCTAACCACACTCACTCGTCAACTCCAGTACTGATAACACATGGTGCCCGGTATGACACAGGCTCTGTCCCGCTCTCGTATGAGGCAGACGTGGTGCTAACCACACTCACTCGTCAACTCCAGTACTGATAACACCATGGTCCCGGTATGACACAGGCTCTGTCCCGCTCTCGTATGAGGCAGACGTGGTGCTAACCACACTCACTCGTCAACTCCAGTACTGATAACACCATGGTGCCCGGTATGACACAGGCTCTGTCCCGCTCTCGTATGAGGCAGACGTGGTGCTAACCACACTCACTCGTCAACTCCAGTACTGGCAGCCACATGGTGCCCTGGTATGACACAGGCTCTGTCCCGCTCTCGTATGAGGCAGACGTGGTGCTAACCACACTCACTCGTCAACTCCAGTACTGATAACCATGGTGCCCGGTATGACACAGGCTCGTCCCGCTCTCGTATGAGGCAGACGTGGTGCTAACCACACTCACTCGTCAACTCAGTACATAACACCATGGTGCGTTGCACAGGCTCTCCCGCTCTCGTATGAAGCAGACGTGGTGCTAACCACACTCACTCGTCAACTCCAGTACGATAACACCATGGTGCCCGGTATGACACAGGCTCTGTCCCGCTCTCGTATGAGGCAGACATGGTGCTAACCACACTCACTCGTCAACTCCAGTACTGATAACACCATGGTGCCCGGTATGACACAGGCTCTGTCCCGCTCTGTATGAGGCAGACATGGTGCTAACCACACTCACTCGTCAACTCCAGTACTGACAGCCACATGGTGCCCGGTCTGACACAGGCTCCCCCACCCTCGTTAGGCGACGTGGTGCTAACCACACTCACGTCACTCCAGTACCAGCCACATGGTGCCCGGTATGACACAGGCTCTGTCCCGCTCTCGTATGAGGCAGACGTGGTGCTAACCACACTCACTCGTCAACTCCAGTACTGATAACACCATGGTGCCCGGTATGACACAGGCTCTGTCCCGCTCTCGTATGAGGCAGACGTGGTGCTAACCACACTCACTCGTCAACTCCAGTACTGATAACCACATGGTGCCCGGTATGACACAGGCTCTGTCCCGCTCTCGTATGAGGCAGACGTGGTGCTAACCACACTCACTCGTCAACTCCAGTACTGGCAGCCACATGGTGCCTTGGTCTGCTACAGTCTCCCCCAGCCCACGCTTTCATCTGAAGCAGAAGTGGTGCTGCCCACAATCACCCGTTAACTGCAGTACTGATAACCACATGGTGCCCGGTCTGCGACAGGCTCCCGTCCTCTGAAGCAGAATTGATGCTAACCACACTCGTCTGTCATCTCCAGTGCTGATGCTACATGATGCCAATGTAGTCGATGCGTCCTAAAGCCCTAATAACTAACTAACCAATCCAGTACTGATAACCACATGGTGCCCGGTCTGTGACAGGCTCTGTCCCGCTCTCCTCTGAGACAGAAATGGTGCTAACCACAATCACCCGCCATCTCCAGTACTGATAAGCACACGGTGCCCGGTCTACAGGCTCTCCGCCGCTCTCTTCTGAAGCGGAGGTGCTCGTCACAACAGTACACGGCGGCCAGCCGCGCTTCTCTCGGCCACACTACCGCACCTCGGTGGCCGAGTCGGCGGAGCGGCGCACACCGATTCTGACGCTGGAGGCGGCTGCACCGTCTGCCGACAGTCTCGTGTTCCAGGTCGCCGCCGACACTGAACACGACGCTCCGTTCGACGTGGACTTCACCACCGGTGAGAGCATGATCGGTCAGCGGTGGGTGGCTGTGACGTGATTGTGTGGGGATGGGGAATATCTATCAGCTACACTGTTCAATTTGAGCACGCTTGGTGAGCGGTCGGTGGTTGTGGCTAGATTGAATGCGGATGTGCAATATATATCAGCTACACTGTTCAATTTGGGCACGCTTGGTGAGCGGTCGGTGGTTGTGGCTAGTTTGGGGATGTGCAATATCCATCAGCTACACTGTTCGGTTTGAGCACGCTCGGTGAGCGGTCGGTGGTTGTGGCTAGATTGAGTGCGGATGTGCAATATCTATCAGCTACACTGTTCAGTTTGGGCACGCTTGGTGAGCGGTCGGTGGTTGTGGCTAGTTTGGGGATGTGCAATATCTATCAGCTACACTGTTCGGTTTGGGCACGCTCGGTGAGCGGTCGGTGGTTGTGGCTAGTTTGGGGATGTGCAATATCTATCAGCTACACTGTTCGGTTTGAGCACGCTCGGTGAGCGGTCGGTGGTTGTGGCTAGTTTGTCCTAGCGGTGGTTGTGGCTAGTTTGGGGATGTGCAATATCCATCAGCCCTTCGGTTGACGTTGTTTGGCATATACAGCACACTGTTCGGTTTGAGCACGCTCGGTGAGCGGTCGGTGGTTGTGTAGGATGGGGGGATGTGCAATATATATACCAGCTACAATGTTCAGTTTGGGCACGCCCTGTTAGCAGTGGGTGGTTGTGACGTAATTGTGTCGGGATGGGCCATATCTGCCAGATATGGTGTTCAGTTTGAGCACGTTCGGCCAGTGGTCGGCGGTTGTGACCTGATTGTATGGGGATGTGCCATATTTCCCAGCCACAATGTTCAGTTTGGGCACACTATCAGCGGTCGTTGGCTGTGGCGTGAGTGTGTAGGGCTGTGACGTGATTGTGTGGGGATGTGCCATATCTACCAGCTACAATGTTCAGTTTGGACACACCTGGTCAGCGGTCCGTGGCGTGTATTGAGTGACAGATGGCCCGTGCTTGTTCACGTTTCGTATCTGTAACCAGGGCCCGGGAAGGTCGCAATATCCACTACGGTGTTGGGCGACACAAGTGTCCTTCTGTACGTGTCGGTATTTCATACCATTTGTAACCAGGTAGGGGGCAACCGCAAAATGCACCGCGATGCGTTCAACGACGCAGGTGTACTGCAACTGCTGGTATTTCACATCCGGGAAATGGGCAACCGCAATATCTGCAACACAAGCGCATTCTACGTGTCGGTATTTGACATCCTCAAATACCAGGGATGGGGAATGCCACAGTACCCACTACGGTGCACTGTGTGCCCCAGGTGTCCTGTACGTGTCGGGAGAGCTGGACTTTGAGAGCCGGCGCCAGCACCAGCTGACTGTGACGGCCACCGACCGTGTCACGGGCTCGGCCACCTCGGTTCCCGTGACGGTGGACGTGACGGACGTCAATGACAACCGGCCGCAGTTTGAGCGGCGTCACTACACGGTCAACGTCAGCGAGGCGTCACACCCGGGCCTGCTGCTGCTCACCGTCACCGCCACCGACAGGGACCAAGGTAGGCAGCGCCTGCTACTGCTCACCGTCACCGCCACCGACAGGGACCAAGGTAGGCAGCGCTTGCTGCTCTGCTCACCGTCACCGCCACCGACAGGGACCAAGGTAGGCAGCGCCTGCTGCTGCTCACCGTCACCGCCACCGACAGGGACCAAGGTAGGCAGCGCCTGCTGCTGCTCACCGTCACCGCCACCGACAGGGACCAAGGTAGGCAGCGCCCGCGCACGTGGGGATCGTAACAGTCTGGGGACACGGGGACCAGGGCAGGGAGCGTCTGAGGACGTGGGGATCGTAGCACGAGAAGAGCCGGGAGTACGTGTCGGGAGCCTCGGGTAATCCTACCGTAGACAGATACCCGAAGAAGGGACAACCTTTCCCAGGGGTGCATGTCATGCTAGCACAGCGACCTGGTGCCTCATGCCCTAGCTGCACGGACTTGGGACGAGAGGTGGTATATTCGATGACTGGGGAGGGTGTGTGTGTCGGATTGAGTTGTGGTGACTATGTGGCCTCGTATACCATGCACCGTGCCGATATACGAGACACGGAACGCTATTTCAAGACACTGGGGATATACTGGCGGACAAATATAACACGGTAAACAAGTTAATTGCGTGCATTGTGTCCCAAGATGTCTTTATTGAACTACGTGCTTGCGCGTAAAAAAAATCAGACCAACAAGGCCAATAGCCTCCAAGAAACCGGACAAAAGAAATATGTCAGTTGTGTATCTCTCTCATTCGGTGAGCACATCCTAACTTTTCATCCGAGTGTCCACTCCGGAAGCTGTGAGTTGAGCTGTAATGCTGGCGGTTCCAAGAGATAGCGGGTTGCCGAGCTACTAGATGTCTGTCGGCCTATTAATCCAGTCGGTGGTGAGTAATTATTGAAATTGATCGATACGGCAGTCCTGTAATTCATCCAACTAACTCTATCTAACAATTTATTTTGACAAGGCCCACTGCTAAGCTGTGTCGGGGCCGATTCTTAACTGCTTGGGCATGGTCCACTCTGTTCCGACTGGCAACAATTTCGCCAATACATGGTGACCCTAAGCCGGCGGTGCCTAACCCTTGGGACGTCGCACTACCAACAGATTGTCGTGGCCGTCTCATTGCGCGGCTTAAACTCTTTTCCTTTCTCCCTCCGAGAGATCTATAACCCTCTTTACTTTCACGCATACAGTCAGAGTGGCAACGAGCCTGGAACTTCAAATATAGTAAACTGAGGGTTCTAAAGCTGGTGGTAGGACTGGCAGTCCCCATGCCGGACCTCGCCACATGATAAAGTAATGCTCGGCAGATTGAAGGCAGGACATGCATTCGCAACAGATAACTACATACCAGAAGAGCATGTTTTGGTAGGTTGCTTTCCGTTGGAACCACTACGATGCCAGATTTTAGGCCGGCTGAACACGCACACTTTTCTGTGTTTGCTACTAGAGAACGAATCTGAGGTCGTGGCGTCTGGAACATTTCGCCTTCCTTCAACAAGCATGTTTTAGAGTGGTATACCGCCGCTCCCGTAGGTTAATATCAGGCTACTATAGCAACATTGTAGATTGCCTGTAAACGCAGTTCAGGGCGCAAAAATGACCTCGGCAGTCGATGCGACCCCCTTTTCTAATTCATCATCATCATTAACCCAACTTTCTCGGAATTAGAAGATTAAACCAATCATTGTCTGATATTTTGAATGGAATATATTGGAAACACACGACAAGAAACACAAATAAACTGTTTTGCCTTTTCTGTCATTGGACGCAATTCTGTTTCATCACGCATAACTATGCATACGCATAGTTACGCGTGATAGCATCACGCATCACTATGCCTGGTGAAAAAATAATGATTGGAAGCGCACAAAAGTATGCTATTATTGCTTTGTTTTCCGTGATGATGATCGTCTCTGTGTTATTTTTTAGCCACCTTTGTAACATTTGTGTAATGCACATTGTAACATGTGCATTACAGAAGGGTTCGGTCCATTGAGTTGCTGTGCGTGTGCTATAGAGGATCCGGTCCGCTGAGTTACCGTGTGTGTATTTGTGTTACAGAGGGATCTGGTCCGCTGGGTCACCGTGTGTGTATTTGTGCTACAGAGGGGTCCGGTACGCTGAGTTACCGTGTGTGTATATTTGTGTTACAGAGGGGTCCGGTACGCTGAGTTACCGTGTGTTTATTTGTGTTACAGAGGGGTCCGGTACGCTGAGTTACCGTGTGTGTATTTGTGTTACAGAGGGGTCCGGTACGCTGAGTTACCGTGTGCGGGAGCAGGATGGCTCGGAGAGCTCCGCCCTACATGTGACGTCAGACGGTGGTCTGACCTTGACCAGCTTCCTGGACTTCGATCAGCGTCGGCGACATGACCTGGTACTCACTGTCAGTGACGAGGGTTCGCCGGCCCTCACCGGCACCGCACTGCTCACCGTGAATGGTGAGTACTGGTGGTGACGAGGGCTCATCGGCTCTCACCGCAGCCACACTGCTCACCGTGGATGATGAGTCCTGGCGGTGACACAGCCTAGACAGTCATTCAGTTCCTTGTGTTTGTCGTAAGTAGCGTTGGCTGTTTTGCTCTTTCAATATTGAGGTCGCAAAGAGCGGTGTTCTGAAAACGAATCATAGAGCGAAGAATAATCTATCGCGCTGGCGTCCATTCTGCAGAATCACATTTATACAGTGTGTGGCGCTGGTTATGCCGGACCAACTGGGAAACGATACCGTCTTGGAAGGTGAGTATCACATCTGTGATGTTTTCGGACCAGCAGCAGATCAAGCTTGTGTCCCAGCGCAGAATCGTCGCATTTTGTTGCAGGAAAACGCGGCGATAAATCAGCTTGGTTTGATTTATTGCGCACCGCAGTTTGATTTAATGTCGTCATCGACGAAAGCTATTTACAGGATGCCTTTTCATCAGCACGAGTACGTGTTGCTGGGGACACGCGAAAGGTCAGTCGATGTGTGGTTGCTAGGTATATCGTGGAATGTCCTCTGTTCGCAAGGTCAGCCGATGTGTGGATGCTAGGTATATCGTGGAATGTCCTCTGTTCGGAAGGTCAGCTGATGTGTGGTTGCTAGGTATATCATGGGAAGTCCTCTGTTCACAAGGGCAGCCGATACATGGTTTCTAGGTATATCGTGGAATGTCTTCTGTTCGCAAGGTTAGCCGATGTGTAGGTGCTAGACATGTCGTGGAATATGCTCTGTTCGCAAGTTCAGACGATGTGTGGGTGCTCGGTATATCGCGGAATGTCCCCTTTTCGCAAAGTGGCTGTTGGCCCTCGCCGGTGCAGGGTGGACGGAATATAATCTACGATTTTTGTTTTCGCGACCACAGAAAAAAAGGCGCGCTTTAGCGCCCCGCCACCTTGTGTAGCTGGTGGGGTGTCTGTTGTCGACCACATGGCAGACGCATTCAAAAGATGTCTTGTCAGATCACTCAGTTGTGACGTCATAAGTACACCACTGTGGAGTTGTTCAAGAGTTGTAGTGTCATAAGAGTGCCGTTGCGGAGTTGTGCAAGAAGTGTGGAGTGGCATTGCGGAGTTGTGCGCCAGTTGTGGAGTAATAAGATCGTTATGTCAGACGTTTCCCGGTGAAATAGTGAATTATCGTCCATTAATCTCACTTGTTTGCCCAAATGGCCACTTTTCGAGGGGGTGGGATGATGGACAACCCTGTGGACCTACTTACGTTCGCTGGTGACAATGCTAAGGCTATTCGAACTCAATATCCAAACTTAAATGCAGGTGACCATTTGGAATTCTGAGTCATTCCGGGGTTAATCTGGGCGCTGAAACTATGTCGTCTTCCACTTGGACTCCTAATGCAGAAGAAAATACTTCTTCCGGAAAATGTTCCATAATTTTTTAAGGCGAGAGAAACATTTTAATCTTATCTGATACATGGTCTAAATGTGGAAATGTAGAATATTTCCATTGGTCGATCGTTCAACTCCGTCTGGGTGATCCGGTCACGAGAGAAGGGACCAGTCGCTCAGACGGAGGGGGTCCACTCGACCAACGCCCTAGCCTGTCACTGGCCGGCATCACCTATTGCAACACACCACGAAGGGAGAGGTCCGGTCCATGTACTCCAGCCGCATGGTGCATGATTATATGGCACACGTAACAGTCGGTCGGCCGTCCTGTGAGAACGGAAACTGACTTGGCATAACGTCCGGCCACAGCCGAGAACGGAGGCCACGTGCTGCCGTCGGCGGCGGCAGGGGCCGGCCGCCAGGCTGGGGGCCACATGGAGCCCGGATGCCACGATACAAGGAAGCAGCCGTGATTAGGCTGCTAAACGCACTGGAAGAGGGTACAAAATTAGCTTCGTTGCAATGTATGAAGGTATTTTTTTCGGGGTTTCGTGACAGTCTGACTACTTTCTCCACTGCGTCCGCCATGCCCGCAGTGGAGGACATCAACGACAACGTGCCGGTGTTCGAGCGTGCCGAGTACCGCTGCCAGCTGACCGAGCTGCCGGCGCGAGCTCAGTTTGTCACCATGGTCAGGGCACACGACCCCGACGCCAGCGACCAGCTGCGCTACCGCTTCGCCGACGGCAACGACAAGCAGCTCTTCTACATCGACAGGCGAACAGGTAACGCTGGCAGAGACTGCCTCAACGGCATCACCTGTATGGTCTACACCGGCAGGTGGACACATGCGCATGAGACACTGTAACGAACCGTGTTAACATGTACTGCATTGGCTGAATCAAGCTGAATTCTGTGACAGGGGTGGTGACGGTAGCCAACATCCGGGCATTTGGCAACTCGGCAGAGTATCGGCTTAAAATCACGGCCGATGATGGAATCCACTACACCTACGTGCGACTTACAGTCAGTCTGCTGCCTGAGAACAAGGTACGCATTCACCAAGCATGCGTGTGGCTTACAGTCCGTCAGGGAACAACAAGCACATCCTCCGCACTACATGGGTCTCAAAGTATGTTCAAGAACAATATGCCCATACATCACACCATTCACATGCAAAATAATGCCACCTTTAAAGAACTTGAAGCTTGAACTGGTGTGTGTGTGTGTGTGTGTGTGTGTGTGTGTGTGTGTGTGTGTGTGTGTGTGTGTGTGTGTGTGTGTGTGTGTGTGTGTGTGTGTGTGTGTGTGTGTGTGTGTGTGTGTGTGTGTGTGTGTGTGTGTGTGGGTGTGCGTGTGCGTGTGCGTGTGCGTGTGCGTGTGCGTGTGCGTGTGCGTGTGCGTGTGCGTGTGCGTGTGCGTGTGCGTGTGCGTGTGCGTGTGCGTGTGCGTGTGCGTGTGCGTGTGCGTGTGCGTGTGCGTGTGCGTGTGCGTGTGCGTGTGCGTGTGCGTGTGCGTGCGTGCGTGCGTGCGTGCGTGCGTGCGTGCGTGCGTGCGTGTCGTGCGTGCGTGCGTGCGTGCGTGGCGTGTCGTGCGTGTCGTGCGTGCGTGCGTGTGCGTGCGTGCGTGCGTGTGCGTGCGTGCGTGGCGTGTCGTGCGTGCGTGCGTGCGTGCGTGCGTGTGCGTGCGTGCGTGCGTGCGTGCGTGCGTGCGTGCGTGCGTGCGTGCGTGCGTGCGCGTGTGCGTGCGCGGCGTGTGCGTGTGCGTGTGCGTGGCGTGGCGTGCGTGTGCGTGTGCGTGCGTGTGCGTGTGCGTGTGCGTGTGCGTGTGCGTGTGCGTGTGCGTGTGCGTGGTGTGCGTGTGCGTGTGCGTGTGCGTGTGCGTGTGCGTGTGCGTGTGCGTGTGCGTGTGCGTGTGCGTGTGCGTGTGCGTGTGCGTAGGACATTTCCCAATCTTGCGGCCCACCGGCGAAACAGTGTGGGCGGCGCCATTAGCCGTGAATGTGCATAATGTGTGTCGTGAACCAACCAATAAACAAACAAACAAACCTCTATCATAGCTAGTTATTTCAATATTATGAATCTCGTTTTTTTATGTATCGTCGCATGTTGGAACGTCGTGTGAGATTGATGTGTGCTTGACACTGTGTCGACATTTGTAGGAGCGGGCATCTGATTTGTGGCCGATTACATGTCGTACGTGTGATGTCACATTCTTCACGCCAGCACGCGCCCGCCTTCGAGAAGGTAGCGTACGAGGTCGACCTGGCGGAAGACGCGGCGAGCGGCAGTGTGGTGCTCCAGGTCAGGGCCGTGGACCCGGACAGAGGTGACCTGGGTCAGGTCAGGTACAGCATGCCGTCGGACCTGTGGAACGAGGTGTTCACCATCAACGCCACAACAGGTGGGTGGTGAAGCCATCTCAACTGGGATGCTGGTCAGGTGCTATGCTGCACTGAAGCAAGCACTCGGCGTTCGAACATCACACCTTCAGTATGATGCTGGATATGTTTGAAGATCCTTGTGCTGGAGATAAATTTGAAGTATTACAAGCGGAGTCCGTATTGGCCGCCTGTCGCTGTACCTTGGCGGGTATCATCAGTCTCACCTGTCACTGCCGATTGACGAGCGAGACCCACACCGGTAATCCGCCACTGCTGGTTGACAGGTGAGATCTATACCGGTAATCCATCACTGCCGATTGACAGGCGAGACCAACACTGGTAGTCCGTCACCGCTGGTTGACAGGCGAGACCAACACTGGTAGTCCGCCACCGCTGGTTGACGGGCGAGACCAACACTGGTAGTCCGTCACCGCTGGTTGACGGGCGAGACCAACACTGGTAGTCCGTCACCGCTGGTTGACAGGCGAGACCAACACTGGTAGTCCGTCACCGCTGGTTGACAGGCGAGACCAACACTGGTAGTCCGTCACCGCTGGTTGACAGGCGAGACCCACACCGGTAATCCGCCACCGCTGGTTGACAGGCGAGACCCACACCGGTAATCCGTCACTGCCGGTTGACAGGTGAGATCCGCACCAGGCGGCTGCTGGACCGCGAGACGGAGCCGGTGCTGGAGATCGCCGTCTGGGCCACGGACGGCGGCCACCGCTCCGACCACACCTCTGTCAAAGTGCGACTCACCGATGTCAACGACAACGACCCGCGCTTCCAGCTCACACACTACCGCGTCTCCGTGCCGGCCAACCTGACCGCCGGCGACGTGGTCTGTAAGGTAATTACCTGCCGACCTTGTTACCCTCTTACTACCGCGTCTCCGTGCCGGCCAACCTGACCGCCGGCGACGTGGTCTGTAAGGTAATTACCTGCCGACCTTGTTACCCCTTACTACCGCGTCTCCGTGCCGGCCAACCTGACCGCCGGCGACGTGGTCTGTAAGGTAATGTTTGTTTATTGGTTGGTTCACGACACACTTTATGCACATTCACGGCAATGGCGCCGCCCACACTGTTTCGCCGGTGGGCCGCGGGATTGGAAATGTCCTGATGGCGCTAGAGTCGAACCCAGGACCTTGGTACCCAAGACCGACACCTTAACCACTCGGCCATCCCCGCCCCCTGTAAGGTAATGACCTGCCACCTTGTTTACCCCTTACTACCGCGTCTCCGTGCCGGCCAACCTGACCGCCGGTGATGTGGTCTGTAAGGTAATGACCTGTCGACCTTGTTGCCCTCTTACTACCGCGTCTCCGTGCCGGCCAACCTGACCGCCGGCGACGTGGTATGTCAAGTAATGACCTGCCCACCTTGTTACCTTACTACCGCTTCTCCGTGTCGGCCAACCTGACCGCCGGTGATGTGGCCTACAAGATACGGACCTGATAGCCTTGACATCTAATCAAATACGCTTTAAGTGTGAGCCGCCCACATGATACACGTTTTTGTTAATTTTGACCTTTTCCCAGGTCACGGCGTTTGATCCTGACGAGGGAGACAACGCCCGGATCACATACAGCATCTATGAGTGGTGGGCCTCGGACATACGAGAGGTACTGGACATCAGTCCAGATACCGGGGAAATCGTGCTCATGCGACCACCGTCCGATCTTGGTGAGCCGTCACGATAAAAGGCTGGTGCCAAATGTGTGGGAAGGCGCGAGAGAGCAGTCCCGCTGGGGGATGATGTTTTGGTGATAAACTCGGCTGAGATCCTGAGCTGAGTTTATCGCCCGGGAAGGTAATTCATCCCGGTATTTTGATGTGATGGTGGACACGTGTTGAGGGGATGCACTGCTGCACAGTCATCGGTGTTGGTGTGGCGCCCTCGCTGCCTTCTGGAACGCTCCTCGAATCCAGAAGAGGAGACTTGCACCTGGGATGTTGGTTGATTGTTTCTTTGTAATTTAGAATGTGGAATTAGTTGGGGTGTTGAGCATCGATTTGTCCAGGCTTATAGCGTCTCCCCTTTACAGGCTTAACCCAAATGGACTCCGTGACTCTTAAGTCTGAACACTATGATTGCATTGAGTAGAATGTTAGACGTCTAAAATGCCGAGAACGCTGGCCCGCCCAAGGGGTGCCCTTGAACTTGAGGCCAACCCGCGTTAGCGATGGGAATGCTGGGTGTCCCCGTGATTGTTCGTAGCTCATGAATTCCCCTCCCAATGAGGCGTTGCATGACCTCTGCCCCAGCAGGCGCTGCATGACCTCTGCAGTCGATGCGTCCCTAAACCCGAATAACCAACCAACCCCTCCCAAATGAGACCCCACAGAGCCACAGAGCTTTCCGGCTCGCACTGGATGAAAATGATTTTCGAAGAAGCTTTGTACATACAAAGGTTATTTGGTACCGAATAAATCTCACAAAGTGTCGCCCATGCCTCCAGATGTGTGTTACCAACTTACAAAGGCAGCTGAAACTGTTGTGTGTGAATCAGGCCAGCTGTTGTGTATACCGTTCAGCCTCGGCCTCGCGGAAGGCTGAACCGCTCACAGCGTGACGGTGGCTCCTCCGTCGACAGAGAGTGCCGTCTACCAGTTCTTCGTGCGCGCAACAGATGGCGGTAGTGAGCGGCGGGTGGCCGACGTGCCGGTAGATGTGATCGTGCTGCCAGACAGCGATGGGATGCCCGTGTTCGATCCTCCGCCGTACGGGCGGCGTGACTGGCTTCTAGCCGAGAGTGACCCGATTGGTAAGTAGCAAGTTATGCCAAGGTGTAACTAGCTGTAAGAAGTGATGATGGTGAACTGTCGAGACAAAGTCTAATACCAAGAAGAGCCCTGTGCGTTCATCGTGGGATGGCAGTTGCAGATGAAAACTGAACCTGACATTTTCAATGCTGCGTTATCTCTGGCGGTGCCCAATATCTGAACGGCAAATTTACGGGCGGTTCCGGAGTGGTCCATGGCCTCGTGGCTCACAATCATGTGCTCCAAAAGTAATTGATTATCACGTCTATATCGTGCATCACTCAGATGTTCATTGAATCGCTCCCGTACTGGCTATTTAGTTTCTCCTATATGAAATACACTTGGTCACGTTTCATGACGTTGTGTCTGTCTCTGTAACTTCAGTATCTGTCCCCAGGTACCTATTTTATAAAAAATTTTTTTTTTTTTTTAAAATTACAAAGGGCCTTTCACATAGGAACCGAGAGGCGGATTCTGCCCCCTACCCCGTCCCGAGGACCTCGGATGCCACTAAAGCTAGAAGCACAAGGATTGACTGGTAGAATACGACCGTGGTGAACTTTCTGTGATTTATTTCAAATAATAATAGTAATAAGTATGTATTTGATGACCATAGGTCAATATCTTCTGGGTCGCATGAGAGCTAGATCGGCTGGGACACCGCGCCACCACGCCGCCGTACTGACAAACCTTTCGTGACCTCGAACTTGAGCTTGAATGTTCGGTTGACTGCCAGGATGGCCGGCAGGTGGCCGGTCGTTCGACCTTTAACTCCCGCAGCTCACATTCACCAACGGCTTTTTTAATCTTCCATTTAATACACTGATCAATTTCCAACAAGATTAAAATAGTCGATTACAGTATTCTAGACCGTTTATGAGATACCGTCTAAAGGTATGAGACTCAGACGGATTTCATCCCCTCTTCCTTATGGTGCACGTGCTAAGATCGGGTTTTTATCACTCCTCTCATGCATCAGGTACAGTGTGCTGACCTGCCCCCTCAGGTACGCGCATCACGTCGGTGCACGCTCGCTGCAGCGGTAACGTCAGGTACTCGGTGGCGTCGGTGCACGAGGCGCCCTCCGCCGACATGTTCGAGGTGGACGCTCATGGCCGGCTGATACTGGCCAAGAGTCTGGATCGTGAAGCCCAGGACAGGTGAGTTGGGGCTCCGAGATGCGTGTGATCACAGCTCTGTCATGAATATTTCTGGAGTCAAATGTGTCACCTTCCTAGAGGCATCACTGAACTCTGTAAATCCTTTACAGGTCTTGACAGAAATACAATGCATGCGCATTATTGCCACGCAAAGATAATATATCCAATAGTGGACATCGACCGCTGCATAGCCGTTATATCCAGCCAAACCATTGCATAACACGCCCATGTGAGACAAATCTAGGAAAGGTGTAGGTGATGGAGGTGAGGTGTAGGAGATGATGAACCCCCAAATTAGGCTGGAATAGGATCTGCCCTCTATAATTATCTCTCATGCTTTGCGAACTGTCAGCTCTGAAGCATTTCATATAATTCCCACTAGTAATGACTAGGTTATGTGTGATGTATTTTCGCGTGTTCATGTGGCATCGGTGTTTTAATTTCATTAAGTCACAGCATTGCACTGCTACACTCAGCTTAGGTGACACCTAATAATGTGTGATATTTGCATGGTTGATGCGCCCGAAAGCCAAATTATGTGAGATTTTGCTCTATGGATTTGTTTTGGGTCGTCGTGTACTTGGCTCCAACGCTTATAGCACGCTACTGATGGAGTGCAATGCGCAACCGCAAAGCCTGATTTCATTTCCTCACGCAAAAATTATTATTAATTGTCATATGTGTTCGAATCGGGCTTATAGAAGGAAGCCACCATCTCCTTGAGGAATAGTGCACCAACAGCTTCCTCTCTCGTAGTAAAACACTTTTAGGTCATCAGACATCAGTCACCGCCTGTCACGATCTCCATCAGGCGCAACACCACCAGAAACAGCACGATCGGTGTCGGGTAGAACACCACCAGTAGCATGGCATGTGCTAGGCACAACATTGCAGGTAGTAAGGAATGTCTTGGACACATCCCCGGTGGCATGATCTGTATCCGCATCATCAACAGCAGCATGGTCTGTGTCAGGTACAACATCACCATTGCCGCCGAGACGGACTCGCTGCCGCCCCTGGTGGCCTACTCGCAGCTGATGCTCTCCGTGATGGACGACAACGATAACGAGCCCGAGTTCGACGCCGAGGTGTACCGCGGTACCGTCCGGGAGGGACTGCCCCGGCACACGAGTGCTACAGGGTGAGTGGAGCCTCCCGCGGTACCGTCCGGGAGGGACTGCCCGCCGGCACACGAGTGGTACAGGGTGAGTGGAGCCTCCCGCGGTACCGTCCGGGAGGGACTGCCCGCCGGCACACGAGTGGTACAGGGTGAGTGGAGCCTCCCGCGGTACCGTCCGGGAGGGACTGCCCGCCGGCACACGAGTGGTACAGGGTGAGTGGAGCCTCCCGCGGTACCGCCCGGGAGGGACTGCCCGCCGGCACACGAGTGGTACAGGGTGAGTGGAGCCTCCCGCGGTACCGTCCGGGAGGGACTGCCCGCCGGCACACGAGTGGTACAGGGTAGTGTACCGTCCGGAGTGACTTCCCGCGGTACCGTCCGGGAGGGACTGCCCGCCGGCACACGAGTGGTACAGGGTGAGTGGAGCCTCCGCGGTACCGTCCGGGAGGGACTGCCCGCCGGCACACGAGTGCTACAGGGTGAGTGGAGCCTCCCGCGGTACCGTCCGGGAGGGACTGCCCGCCGGCACACGGAGCGGTACAGGGTGAGTGGAGCCTCCCGCGGTACCGTCCGGGAGGGACTGCCCGCCGGCACACGAGTGCTACAGGGTGAGTGGCCTCCCGCGGTACCGTCCGGGAGGGACTGCCCGCCGGCACACGAGTGGTACAGGGTGAGTGGAGCCTCCCGCGGTACCGTCCGGGAGGGACTGCCCGCCGGTACACGAGTGGTACAGGGTGAGTGGAGCCTCCCGCGGTACCGTCCGGGAGGGACTGCCCGCCGGCACACGAGTGGTACAGGGTGAGTGGAGCCTCCCGCGGTACCGTCCGGGAGGGACTGCCCGCCGGCACACGAGTGGTACAGGGTGAGTGGAGCCTCCCGCGGTACCGTCCGGGAGGGACTGCCCGCCGGCACACGAGTGGTACAGGGTGAGTGGAGCCTCCCGCGGTACCGTCCGGGAGGGACTGCCCGCCGGCACACGAGTGCTACAGGGTGAGTGGAGCCTCCCGCGGTACCGTCCGGGAGGGACTGCCCGCCGGCACACGAGTGGTACAGGGTGAGTGGAGCCTCCCGCGGTACCGTCCGGGAGGGACTGCCCGCCGGCACACGAGTGGTACAGGGTGAGTGGAGCCTCCCGCGGTACCGTCCGGGAGGGACTGCCCGCCGGCACACGAGTGGTACAGGGTGAGTGGAGCCTCCCGCGGTACCGTCCGGGAGGGACTGCCCGCCGGCACACGAGTGGTACAGGGTGAGTGGAGCCTCCCGCGGTACCGTCCGGGAGGGACTGCCCGCCGGCACACGAGTGGTACAGGGTGAGTGGAGCCTCCCGCGGTACCGTCCGGGAGGGACTGCCCGCCGGCACACGAGTGGTACAGGGTGAGTGGAGCCTCCCGCGGTACCACCCGGGGGACTTCCCCCTCCCCCCATGCACGAGAGGTACAGGGTGAGTGGAGCCTGTCGCGGTACCGTTCGGGGGACTGCCCGCCGGTACACGAGCGCTACAGGGTGAGTGGAGTCTCTCGAGGTACCGTTCGGGAGGGACTTCCACCGGTACACGAGCTGCACACGTTGAGTGGTATGCATAACTGGACATAGGTGCATGTGACGAACAATATCAATCTGTAGATGCCATGCGAATAATTAATGAAAGGTATGTGTGATCGGTATTCATGCCTAAAGAACATGTGAATATTTTATAGAGTGGAATGTTATCTCAGCTTCCTTCTTAGTTTTCCATAAGTTTTGTTTCACTAACTGGTCATACGTGGATGTCGATCGTCAAGTGTACCGCCGTGGTCCATGTTTAGCTTTGTACCCTCTGGCCGTGTCGGCAGCGAACCCGGACGCGTGAGCCAAGGTCAGGTGCACTACTGTGACTTATGTTGACCTATGTACCTCATGGCAGTATCGGAAGCTGACCCGGGCGTGGAAGTTAACGGCCAGGTGCACTTATGTGACCTATGTTGACCTCTGTACCCCTGGAAGTGTCGGCAGCTGACCAAGACGTGGGAGCACCGGTCAGGTGCACTGCCATGACATCTGTTGACCTCTGTACCCCCTGCCAGTGTCGCCAGCTAACCCGAACTGGAAGCCAAGACTAGGTGCACTACCATGAACTCTGCTGACATCTGTACCCTCTGGCAGTGTCGGCAGCGGACCCGGACGTGGGAGCCAACGACCAGGTGCACTACTGTGACCTCTGCTGACCTCTGTAACCCATGGCAGTGTCGGCAGCGGACCCGGACGTGGGAGCCAACGGCCAGGTGCACTACTGTGACCTCTGCTGACCTCTGTAACCCCATGGCAGTGTCGGCAGCTGGCCCAGACGTGAAAGCCAAGACCAGGTGCACTACTGTGACCTCTGCTGACCTCTGTACCCCCTGGCAGTGTCGGCAGCTGACCCGGACGTGGGAGCCAACGGCCAGGTGCGTTACCACATAGCAGCCGACTCGAACCATCTGCGCTCTGTGTTGGCCGTGCACGAGCGGTCTGGCTGGGTGACGACGCTGCGACCTTTGGACCGCGAGACTAGAGACACCTACCGGCTGACGGTGGTGGCTGCCGACGGAGGTACGTCCGGACCGGGTGTGGTGCGATCGCGGTCATACGAACATCGCGCTGACGGGAAGGCACATTGGAGGCCTCTGTCATCATAGGCCTCTGCTCATTGGACAAAACTGGGTTTGGTTTAGTACTCAATGGTTATTTTATTTAGTACTCATGCATCTTAAGATGGAGTCCTCATATCATCCTACCATACTCATTCCACTTCATGAAGTGAAATGAAGGTGAATCACAACGAAGACCCACGCCAGGAGTCATAATAATAGCACCGCCTGTTACGTCCCGTCTTGTAATATTAGTAACCTGATGTATCTCGTGTACATCCTGTGGACTCTCACCTAACCTCTGGGACACCCCTACGCGACATCAAGACCAGTCAGGTGACCTCAGTGGCTTGGCATAACCTCACCTGACCTTAGAGTCGCTTCGACGCACCATTAGCTTTAGTCTGGTAATATCAGTGACCTGACCGGACCTGACCTGACCTGACCTCACCTCACCTCAGGATCTCCCCCGCCGACCGCCCAGTCTGGACAGCCACACAACGACCGCCCCCGACCTCTCAACCTGACCTGACCTGACCTCAGGATCTCACCACAAAGCGCCCGCTCTCGTGACCTCCTGACCTGACCATACCCACGTGACCAGCGCCAGTCTGGTGATCACGGTGGCCGACCACAACGACCCGCCGCCCGTGCTTGACCGTTTCAGTGACCTGACCTGACCTGACCTGACCTCAGGATCTCCCCGACGCTCGACCAGCGCCAGTCTGGTGATCACGGTGGCCGACCACAACGACTCGCCGCCCGTGTTTGACCATCTCAGTGACCTGACCTGACCTCAGGATCCCCCGGACGCTCGACCAGCGCCAGTCTGGTGATCACGGTGGCCGACCACAACGACTCGCCGCCCGTGTTTACCATCTCAGTGACCTGACCTGACCTCAGGATCCCCCGGACGCTCGACCAGCGCCAGTCTGGTGATCACGGTGGCCGACCACAACGACTCGCCGCCCGTATTTCACCAGTCGCGCTACGCTGCCGTCGTCAACGAGGACGCCCTGCCACGCACCTCCATCATGACTGTGTCGACCAGCGACGCCGACCTCCACACACAGCCGGCCCACTTCTACATCACGGCCGGTGACCCGGAGGCAACTTTTGAGGTCAGTGATGCCGCTGTGTAAAGTACCGCCTGCAGCGCGTGGGTCCATTTGGTTTGCTTATGCTAGGCTACGCAGCAGTCAGTTTGGATCCACTTAGATATGAACGTCAAGAATGAGCTCATGAGCGACCAGGGTCTGCACTCTCACTACTGGGCCGTCTTTCCTGCCACTCCAACAACTCGCTGGCAACACTTGAACCCATGCACAGACAAGAAAGTCTGACAAGAAAGTCTAGAACGATCGGACTGATACTGTACGCAGTTCTTTTTGTCTAGCCATCAATGAGAAATTGCTTTCATCACGGCATCGGCCGTTGCACAGGGCTTTGCTTTCCTATATTGCCTGATGTCGGCACTGGGGAGCGTCAGCACTGTGGAGCTGTTTGTACGGAGCTGTGTGACGTCACCTTCAGATTGTGTCGGCGGGCGTCAACACTGGGGAGCTGTTTCTACGGAGCCGTGTGACGTCACCCTCAGATCGTGTCGGCGGGCGTCAGCACTGGGGAGCTGTTTCTACGGAGCCGTGTGACGTCACCCTCAGATTGTGTCGGCGGGCGCCAGCACTGGGGAGCTGTTTCTACGGAGCCGTGTGACGTCACCCTCAGATTGTGTCGGCGGGCATCAGCACCGGGGAGCTGTTTGTACGGAGCCCCCTGGACCGGGAGACGGTGTCCAGCTACGATCTAATCGTGACGGCCACTGACGGATCTCTCATCGCCACCACCACCCTGCACATCGACGTGCTCGACGCCAACGGTGAGGCCTACAGCGTACACATCGACGTGCTCGACGCCAACGGTGAGGTCCGCGGCGGATATGGTCTACCGCCAGCATGGTGGAGCTGTCGCACCGCCAGTGACACGTGACGTGACGTGACGGATTCTGCCGGGTGGTGGAGGCATGACACTGCCTGATGTGCCGTGTTTGAAGTTGAGTGTCAACAGGTCGTATCAGTGTGCCAGCGCACGACATGTCCTGCCACCTAATTTGTGTCTAGTCTGACCTGCCAAGATGTTCTGGATAACCGTTTTATATGTGACAATCAGTACTCAGCAGCTTTGACCAGATCTCGGCTGACCTGACCGGTGGCATGGCAGAAGCTTGTCCACGCGTGAGGAATAGCAACATTGGATTACTCTTACTGATCCAAATCCTGACCTGGCATGAGCTGTCCCGTAATGTTCCAAACGATCGCCCCATTTGTGGGAAGCAATGCCCAGTTACTCTGACCTGACATAACACTAACCGAACTTGATCTGACCTGCGGTGTTGCAGACAATCGGCCCATTTGTGGGGATGAGCAGAACCCGATTGCTCTGACCTGACCTAACCCTGATCTGACCTGCGGTGTTGCAGACAACCGGCCCATCTGTGAGGAGGAGCAGTACTCGGTCACTCTCAGTGAGGACGCTCCGCCACAGCACCTGCTGACCGTTGGTGCTCACGACTTGGACGACAGCAGGAACGGCCGACTGCGGTACTACCTGACCGGCGATGGAGCAGACGACTTCACCATCGACCCGGCCCTCGGTCAGTCGGCCACATCTTACAACCTGGTGTGCGGGTATCCGGCGCTAGGTCAGCGGGTCACATCTTACACAACCTGGTGTCCGGCCCTGAGTCACTCGGTCACATCTTACACAATCTGGTGTCCGGTCCTGGGTCAGTTGTTCACATTTTACACAATCTGGTGTCCGGCCTTCAGTAGTGTATCACTTGTACCTTGCATGGGCGATTCAGCCACACGGACAGACAGACAACTTTAGGCGGCTCACTTCGTTGGCTTTCGGTCTCACAACGCCAATTAGACCTGACATCGCCGTTTGTCCTCCCTACTTGTACATGATCCGGCAACATCTAACCCACATTTTAAGTATTCCTGTGATACATGATTAACGGTAGCTTACATAGTCTGACCTGACCTGACCTGGCACAATCCATGTGCACGTGTTGAGCTGAATGTTGATCCCCGCATGACCTGATCCGCAGATTGTAAGGTCGCCTCTGATGCATGGTATATCACCTAGCTTAGGTCAGACGTACCATAGTCCACTGTGGTCCGTCTAATTTGACCTGACGCACACGCATCACGTGCGTCTTTGGAATGCTGGACCGAGGATTTCTGCCCTTACACCAGCTGTGGACGCACGTGCAGGACCGCGGTGTCACAGGTGTCTGGCCTGACCTGACCAGATCTGATGCTGGACCCAAAGTCGCGGATCCGTTTAAGTCTACCGTGAAAAGTGTACCATCTGCGAGTGCACGTGCAGGACCGCGTCACGTTCTGACCTGACCTGACTTTACCCACAGGTCACGTGCGCGTCACTCGAACGCTGGATCGAGAGTCGTGGTCTGTGCGCCACCTGCAGGCGCACGTGCAGGACCGCGCCCCCCTACGAAGGTCACGTGCGAACGCTGGACCGGGAGTCGCGGCCCGTGTACCACCTGCAGGCGCACGTGCAGGACCGCGTCACGTTCTGACCTGACCCGACCTGACCGACAGGTCACGTGCGCGTCACCGGAACGCTGGACCGGGAGTCGCGGCCCGTGTACCACCTGCGGGCGCACGTGCAGGACCGCGGCCGCGCCGAATGGGAGTGCCAGAGCGTGCTGACGGTCACGCTGGAGGACGTCAACGATTGTGCGCCGCGCTTCCCGCAGCCGGTGGTGTCTCTGACGGTGGCTGAGGACACGGCGGTCAACAGTATCCTGGGGCGACTGGTGGCCACTGACGACGACCTGGGTCAGTGGTGCTGTGTGTCGGACACAGGGTGTCGGGGTCAGTGGTGCGTTTCGGACACAGGGTGTCGGGGTGTTGTGTCGGACACAGGGTGTCGGGGTCAGTGGTGCTGTGTGTCGGACACAGGGTGTCTGGGTCAGTGGTGCTGTGTGTCGGACACAGGGTGTCGGGGTCAGTGGTGCTGTGTGTCGGACACAGGGTGTCTGGGTCAGTGGTGCTGTGTGTCGGACACAGGGTGTCGGGGTCAGTGGTGCTGTGTACCGGACACAGGGTGTCTGGGTCAGTGGTGCTGTGTGCCGGACACAGGGTGTCTGGGTCAGTGGTGCTGTGTCGGACACAGGGTGTCTGGGTCAGTGGTGCTGTGTACCGGACACAGGGTGTCTGGGTCAGTGGTGCTGTGTGCCGGACACAGGGTGTCTGGGTCAGTGGTGCTGTGTACCGGACACAGGGTGTCTGGGTCAGTGGTGCTGTGTGTCGGACACAGGGTGTCTGGGTCAGTGGTGCTGTGTACCGGACACAGGGTGTCTGGGTCAGTTGTGCTGTGTACCGGACACAGGGTGTCTGGGTCAGTGGTGCTGTGTGCCGGACACAGGTTGTCTGGGTCAGTGGTGTATCGGACACAGGGTGTCTGGGTCAGTGGTAATGTGTACCGGACCCCCCTGGTGTCTTGGTCGTCGATGCGGTGCACTGACGCCAGGGGAATCTGCACCAGTGGAACTGTGTATCGACACCTGGGCGTACCCATTCCGTGGAACGCTGTGATGGGCACAGGAAGAGCTGGGCCAGCAAAATTGCTACTGAGCAAATTGTGAACTCCACCTATTGCTGTGTTGCAAGTATCTCCGCTGATGTGTAGCATAGTCTGGTGGACGCCGATGACAGCCGGCTACTGCCGTGTTGCAGGTGTCTCCGCTGATGTGTAGCATAGTCTGGTGGACGCCGATGACAGCCGGCTACTGCCGTGTTGCAGGTGTCTCCGCCGAGGTGGTGTACAGCCTGGTGGACGCCGATGACAGCCGGCTACTGCCGTGTTGCAGGTGTCTCCGCCGAGGTGGTGTACAGCCTGGTGGACGCCGATGACAGCCGGCTACTGCCGTGTTGCAGGTGTCTCCGCCGAGGTGGTGTACAGCCTGGTGGACGCCGAGGATGGCCAACTGCTCTTGGATCCGCGGACGGGTGTCATTAAGCTTGGCCAGCCGTTGGATCGTGAGGAGCAGGCCATGTTCAACATCAGTGTGCGGGCCACAGATAACGGCGCTCCCAGTCTGAGCAGCACCGCCACCGTCATACTGCTGGTGCAAGGTAACGGTGAACACAATCGAAATCAATGTAACTACTCAACTACCATTTGGATTAAATGCATGTAAGTTTTTTAGACTTGGCTAGATGAGCTCTTTTGAAGTCACTTTGTTCCATACAATGTCAAAATACCAACGCAAACAGAGGTTGCAGATAAAGAAAAGTAAAAAAGGAATAAATAGAACTGTTACCTTATCCTGCCTTGGTGTGTGAATGTCTACTTTCATGCGGCCGAGAGGTCAAAAGGATTACATACTGGGTACATTATCAACAGGCAATACTCATCAGAGACCTGGCGGGGTGTGTTAACCGAAAATAGTCTCAGAGACGCACGAGTCCGAACTCGTGTCTCCGACATCATTGTAGCCCGATGGCGGGTTAGGTCAGTTGACCACTCAACCACGTTTAATCACTAAAGCTCACTACAAGATCCCAATAGGTTTACTTGGCTGGGCTTTGATGCACACGCACGCACCAGTGCGCTCCTTCTTTGAAGCATATTATCTGCTCGATCTCTCCTCAACATCAACAACATTCAGTTGCTTCACATCCAGTTTGTCACGGATGCTATCAGCTGTAGCGTGATATCTATGGGTAGTATTCACAAATAATTGAATAGCATTTTGCTTCAGATATCAACGACAACGCCCCGCAGTTCACAAATGCCGTGTACCATGCCACTCCCCTGGAGAACACCATGGTCGGCATGGAGATCATCAAGCTTCTGGCCACGTCGCGGGACTACGGCGTAAACGCCGAGATCGCCTACACCATCATCGCAGGAGACAAGCACGGCATCTTTACAATCGGTCGTCGGACAGGCAAGGCGGCGGCTGTTGGAAGCCCGTGGCAAACTCCCTTCGTGTGCGTTATCGAAATAAGAACCAAGTCAAACAGTAGCAAATATGCACAGCCAACGTGGAAGCAGTGCAGACGACCTGGCGCCAATCACATGCAATCCGTGTTGCATTCGTTAGGAATGAGTACAATGAGATTTGTAACATTGCTGTCATATCTGGAATTTAGGATGAATGTAGGCATATGGTGACGTGTGTGTGTGCATGTGTGCGGCAGGTATTGTGTCGGTGACGTCACAGCTGGACTTTGAGCGGGCTCGGGAGTACATGGTGACGTGTTGCGTGTGTGCGGCAGGTATTGTGTCGGTGACGTCACAGCTGGACTTTGAGCGGGCTCGGGAGTACATGGTGACGTGTGTATGTGTGCGCGGCAGGTATTGTGTCGGTGACGTCACAGCTGGATTTTGAGCGGGCTCGGGAGTGCATGGTGACGTGTGTATGTGTGTGCGGCAGGTATTGTGTCGGTGACGTCACAGCTGGACTTTGAGCGGGCTCGAGGAGTGCATGGTGACGTGTGTATGTGTGTGCGGCAGGTATTGTGTCGGTGACGTCACAGCTGGACTTTGAGCGGGCTCAGGAGTGCATGGTGACGTGTGTATGTGTGTGCGGCAGGTATTGTGTCGGTGACGTCACAGCTGGACTTTGAGCGGGCTCGGGAGTACATGGTGACGTGTGTATGTGTGCGCGGCAGGTATTGTGTCGGTGACGTCACAGCTGGACTTTGAGCGGGCCCGGGAGTACATGGTGACGGTGGAGGCTCGTGACGGTGGCACCCCGCCGCTCAGTAACCACGCCACCGTCAACGTCACGGTGCTCGACTGCAACGACAACGTGCCAGTGTTTGGACAGAGCGTGTACAGCGCCGCTGGCTTAGAGGGACAGCGCCGTGGTTAGGACGTGGCCACCGGCGAGCGTATCCTACAGGTGGGTGGCCTGCATGTCCTGATGTCAGAGCGTGTACAGCGCCGTGGTTAGAGAGGACGTGGCCACCGGCGAGCGTATCCTACAGGTGGGTGGCCTGCATGTCATGATATCCCAGAGCGTGTACAGCGCCGTGGTTAGAGAGGACGTCGCCACCGGCGAGCGTATCCTACAGGTGGGTGGCCTGCATGTCATGATATGTCAGAGCGTGTACAGCGCCGTGGTTAGGGAGGACGTGGCCACCGGCGAGCGTATCCTACAGGTGGGTGGCCTGCATGTCATGATATCTCAGAGCGTGTACAGCGCCGTGGTTAGGGAGGACGTGGCCACCGGCGAGCGTATCCTACAGGTGGGTGGCCTGCATGTCATGATATCTCAGAGCGTGTACAGCGCCGTGGTTAGAGAGGACGTGGCCACCGGCGAGCGTATCCTACAGGTGGGTGGCCTGCATGTCATGATATCTCAGAGCGTGTACAGCGCCGTGGTTAGGGAGGACGTGGCCACCGGCGAGCGTATCCTACAGGTGGGTGGCCTGCATGTCATGATATGTCAGAGCGTGTACAGCGCCGTGGTTAGGGAGGACGTGGCCACCGGCGAGCGTATCCTACAGGTGGGTGGCCTGCATGTCATGATATCTCAGAGCGTGTACAGCGCCGTGGTTAGGGAGGACGTGGCCACCGGCGAGCGTATCCTACAGGTGGGTGGCCTGCATGTCATGATATCTCAGAGCGTGTACAGCGCCGTGGTTAGAGAGGACGTGGCCACCGGCGAGCGTATCCTACAGGTGGGTGGCCTGCATGTCATGATATGTCAGAGCGTGTACAGCGCCGTGGTTAGGGAGGACGTGGCCACCGGCGAGCGTATCCTACAGGTGGGTGGCCTGCATGTCATGATATGTCAGAGCGTGTACAGCGTCGTTGGAATTACGGTGATGTGTTCGGGATCGATGTTTTTTATAGCCAGCATGTACCCGTGGATAGCCATGGGTACACCCTGCTGACCTGGGCTACGAATGCAACGCCGGGGATCTACTACTGGATGACCAGGGGTGACCCTCCCCCAGGTACACGCGGCCGACCTGGACTCCGGTGATAACGCCCGGGTCCACTACTCGGTGACCGGAGGCGATTTGCAGCGCCAATTTTCCGTGGACTCAGTCTCGGGATACCTGTATGTGGCCACTCAACTCGACAGAGAAATGGTGAGACGGCTTGGATTTACACTACTTAGTTAAGCTTGCTTTCAATATTCCACTGCCATTTCTACAATCCCTGCGCGTATGCTCCAAGTCCTATGTGAAAGACGTGTCGTGATGTAGTTTCTTTGGAGGGTTCAGTAACACCATTCATGTCTGATCACCCAGGAGGTCCATGACAACCTATCTTAATAATCTAACTGGCCTAGCCTTCAACTAACTCCGACTCTGCATATATCATGCACCACTTGGTGATATCCGGGTCGACATTCGTGCTGTGTACTGGGAAAAACATTGATTGGCCGAATAGGCATGACGATATATGCCCGTAGGATTTGTGCACAGCAACAGTCTAGAGATTATTAAATATGCCGGTACGACAGGAGTTCATATACAATCTACTTGATATGTTCGTATGACACGATGTGTTTGTATGGCAGGTATCCAGTTACATTTAAACATAACTTGGTATGTCCAGGTGACGCAGTGTGTTTGCGCCACAGTTGCCCAGGTACAGTTTAAAGGTGAGTTGATAGTCCGTATGACGCGATATTTGTTTGTGTGGCAGGTGCACAGTTACAGTCTAGAGGTGACTTAATATATCCGTATGACGCGATATGTTTGTGTGGCAGGTACCCAGCTACGGTTTGGAGGTGACCTGATATGTCCGACGGACGTTATGTGTTTGTGTGGCAAATATATCAAGCTACAATCTAAACGTGACTTGACATGTCTGTATGACACGATGAGTTTGTGTGGCAGGTATCAAGCTACAATCTAAACGTGACTTGATATGTCCGTATGACGCGATGTGTTTATGTGACAGGTGTCCAGCAACAATATAGGCATGACTTGATATGCCCGTATGACGCGATATGTTTGTGTGACAGGTACCCAGCTATAGTCTAGAGGTGACCTGATATGCCCGTATGACGCGATATGTTTGTGTGACAGGTACCCAGCTATAGTCTAGAGGTGACCTGATATGCCCGTATGACACGATATGTTTGTGTGACAGGTACCCAACTACAGTCTAGAGGTCACGGCCACGGACGGCGGGTACCCCGCCCTCAGTTCGACCTCTCAGGTCAACATACACGTCACTGATGTCAACGACAACCCGCCAATCTTCTCCCAGACGGAGTACAGCGCCGTTCTGCAGGTTAGTGGCTCAGATGACGTGCTACACATTTTTTAACCATGCAAACTTCTGTCCCGAACGCAGCTGCTCCACAGGTTGGTAAACTATGCTGTCGCAAGCTTATGAAAATACATCACACCCGATCAAGGTTTTAGGATGCTCGCCTGTGTTACTGTCTGTGTTACTGTCTGTGTTACTGTGTGCCTATGCCTATGTTACATGTTACTGCCAAGCTAGTGCCTCTCGTATTCCTCTTGCTAGCATGTGTCCACTGAGAGTAGTGCCTCAGAGATGCGTGGATCCGAACCTGCGACTCAGCGTATTTCCCTTCAAACCCCCATCCTATACAGGTCATGTTATTTTATCCGCGGCCACACGCTCCATTGCTGGATACTCATGTTCGTCGTAGCATACTTACCCCACAGAAGACCAAGCTGCCTGATCAAGAGCTGCTGATAGTCATCGTGGCATACATCCCCTTCCAGGGAACAAACTGCCTTGTCACGAGCTGCTGATCTTTACCATGACATACCCCCCCCCCCCACCCACCCCACACAAGAGACCGAGCCGCCTGATCACGAGCTCCTGACATTCACCGTGGCATACGTTCCCCACAGGGAGATGAGCCGCCTGGTCATGAGCTGCTCATATTCACCGTGACATGTCTCCCCCACAGGAAGACGAGCTGTCTGGTCACCAGCTGCTCATATTAACTGCCATGTGTCTTCCCCACAGGAGGACAAGCTGCCTAGTCACGAGGTGCTCACCTTCACTGTGATATGTCCCCCCACAGGACAAGCCGCCTGGCCACGAGCTGCTCATCTTCACTGTGATATGTCTCCCCCACAGGAGGGCAAGCCGCCTGCTCAAGAGCTGCTCATCTTCACTGTGACATATCTCTCCCACAGGAGGACGAGCTGTATGGTCGTGAGGTGATCAGTGTTCATATTTACCGTGTCATACCTCATCGCACAAGAGGACAAGCCGCCTAGTCACGAGCTGCTGCCATTCACCGTGGCATACGTCCCCCACAGGAGGACAAGCTGTCTGATCATGAGCTGTTGATATTCACCGGTGCATATCTCTCTCACAGGAGGGCAAGCCGACTGGTCACGAGCTGCTCATATTCACCGGTGCATATCTCCCTCACAGGAGGGCAAGCCGACTGGTCACGAGCTGCTCATATTCACCGGTGCATATCTCCCTCACAGGAGGGCAAGCCGACTGGTCACGAGCTGCTCATATTCACCGGTGCATATCTCTCTCACAGGAGGGCAAGCCGACTGGTCACGAGCTGCTCATATTCACCGGTGCATATCTCCCTCACAGGAGGGCAAGCCGACTGGTCACGAGCTGCTCATATTCACCGGTGCATATCTCCCTCACAGGAGGGCAAGCCGACTGGTCACGAGCTGCTCATATTCACCGTGACCGATGCCGACGAAGACCCCAACGCGGCGCCTTTCACGTTCGACATAGCCGAGGGCAACTCTGGCAACTGGTTTGTGGTGACGGCCAGTGGCCTGCTGCGGACGGCTGCCAAGTTTGACCACCGTCAGCGCGACTCGTACAAGCTGCTGGTGCGGGTGTATGACAATGGAGGGGCGGCACGCTTCTCCGAGACCTGGGTCAAGGTCAAGGTCAGTGTGCCGGGCAGTGGGACACTGTCGGTGAAAATTAAAATGCCTGTAATGTGCATCACTGGAGAGTTTGAAGGACAAAGATCTAGACATTCTTCAGTCAGTAATAATGAAGCTTTGAACATGAGAAAACGCGCTGACAGGTACTCCGGCCTTCTGTACCTTGCTATATTCAATGGTCCATTGTGACATAGATAATCGAGGAGCCGCAGTACCCGGCGGTGTGTATCCTGCTGTACTGACCGGTGTGTTGTGACGTCACAGATAATCGAGGAGCCGCAGTACCCGCCGGTGTGTATCCCGCTGCACGTGACGATCCAGTCGTACCAGGACGGCTTCCCGGGCGGCGTGGTGGGCCGCGTGCACGCGTCCGACCTGGACCCGTACGACCGGCTGCAGTTCTCGCTGGTGGACGGCGGCGCCGGCCTGGACCGGCTGTTCGAGCTGGACCCGGACGACGGCTCGCTGGTGACGCTGGCCGGCATCGACGCCGGCCTCTACCGCCTCAACGTGTCCGTGTCGGACGGCAAGTTCGCCGCCGCCACCACCGTCACGGTCGAGGTGCACACCATCACGGCGCAGATGGCGCGTCACGCGGTGGCCGTCACGCTGGCGCCCGTCACGCCGCAGCAGTTCGTGCTCAGCCACATGAAGTCGCTGCGGCGCGCGCTGCGCAAACACCTCAAGGTGCGCGCCAAGGACGTGGTGATCCTCAGCGTGCAGCCGTCCGGTAGCGGCGGCGGTGGTAGTTTGCGCGGCCGCCGACAGAGGGCAGTGTCGGCCGGCTCGCCGCGGCTGGACGTGCTGCTGGCCGTGCAGCGCGGCTCCGGCTGGATGGACGCGGCGCTGGTGCGGCGGCGCCTGCTGGCGGCGCGCGCGTCGGTCCGTCGTGCGCTGGGCGTGACGCTGGTGTCGGTGGACAGCGACGGCTGCGCGGCCGGGCCGTGTCAGCACGGCAGCTGTCTGGACGTGGCCGCCTTCGACCCAGAGCTGGTGGTGAGCGTCGCCACTGACGTGGTGAGCTTCGTCTCGCCGCGCCACAGTCGTCAGCTCACCTGCCAGTGCCACGTCGGCTTCGGAGGTGGGTGGGTCGTGTTGAGGTTCTGCTACTGGACACCGGTCAGTCCTGCTGCAACATCTGAGGTGGATGTTATGTGGCCGCTGCCATTCGGCGTTACATTATTGTTTATATATAATTTTATCTGGCATGAATAATGGGCGCAAAATCACCAATGCAGACCACGCGCCCTAGAGCATAAATCCACCACCACCACCACCACCATCTGATGTGAATGTGGTACCTGTTATCTGACTTGGACTTTGAATGACTGTTACCTCGTGTCAGCCTAAGTGATTGTCCCAGGTGACCGCCATCATGTGACTTCTGCAATGACCCGGCGAGCAAGTGCGCCCTGTCCACAACACGAAAAGCGTGTGACCTGACTATGACCCCCAGGTGACCTGACTGTAATCTCCCTCATGTGACTTCTGCAATGACCCAGCGAGCAAGTGCGCCCTGTCCACAACACGAAAAGCGTGTGATCTGACTATGACCCCCAGGTGACCTCTGCGATGACCTGGTGAGCAAATGTGGCCAAGCACCCTGTCCAGAACACCAGCGGTATGTGACCTGAGTGTGACCTCCCTCATGTGACTTCTGCGATGACCCAGCGAGCAAGTGCGCCCTGTCCACAACACGAAAAGCATGTGATCTGACTATGACCCCCAGGTGACCTCTGCGATGACCTGGTGAACGAGTGTGCCCTGGAGCCGTGTCCACAACACCAGCGGTATGTGACCTGAGTGTGACCTCCAGGTGACCTCTGCGATGACCTGGTGAACGAGTGTGGCCGGACGCCCTGTCCGGAACACCAGCAGTGTGTGACCTGATTGTTACCCCCAGGTGACCTCTGCGATGACCTGGTGAACGAGTGTGGCCGGACGCCCTGTCCGGAACACCAGCAGTGTGTTCCGGACAGCTCAGTGGCCGGCTTCGCCTGCCGCTGTCCGGAGGGTCGCACCGGACCACGCTGCCAGCTGCTGGCGTCCGAGTGTCGCCAGGGACAGTGCTACACGCCGCACGCGCCCTTCTCGCTGCACGGTGAAGGGTTCGCCGAGTACCGCCTGCTGCAGCCTGCCGACAGGCGGCTCAGCCTGGCGCTCAGCCTGCGCACGCGACAGCCGACAGGCGTGCTGGCGTACGCCGCCGACGGTGTGAAGTATTTGGAGGTGAGTGGTGGGTAGTGTGTGTACGACGATCAAATTCTGGAGGTGAGTGGCGTAAGGTGTAGGTGGGTAGTGTGGTATCAGACCACCGTCTGATGGTGTGGAGGACACCATTCTGGAGGTGAGTGGTTGGGTAGTGGTTTAAAAGGGTGTGGGGTCAACCTTTTTGGAGGGGTGTGGCTGGCTAGTGTATCGTCCGGCGGTGAAGAGTACAGCAATTTGGAGACAAGTGGTTGAATAGCGCATCCTCCTTGCTCTGCTAGGTAGCACGGGTGCGTCCGTATGGTCTCACGAACACCGTGATCGATAGGAAGTGTAGTCCGATTCATAAGACCGCAGTAATATTTGATGTTAGACTGCTCATCTATATGATTGAAATTTTAAGACGTCAGCAGTAGCTAACACGTGTGGTGTTATCGTTTCAAATGGTGACGAGCATTGGGAATACCGGACCACTCCGGACTTGAGTTCCGAAGAGGAGGAGCGGTCCCATGAGCTCTTCTTGAACGTTACGGCTAGTCAACCAAATGACCTTGACCGGTCGCCATACGGCTCCTTGTTCGCGTGTGTCAGCAGGACCGGCCAGGTGGTAGAGTACAAGAAGGGATTATCCAGCTACTTCCGTGCTCCGGAGCGCGCACCCAGCAATGTCCAGTGTTTCCGATCATGCTTGAGAGTGCGGCCAGATTATTAAAGTCAGTCTCAGACGCAATGCATGTGGACTGCGCCTGATAGCCGGGTCGCTTGATGAGTAATACGCTAATCATTCAAACACTAGTATTGGCTTGCTCAAGGCCATGGGGATGGTTTTCTACTTCCATAGTAGATTCCTGTGCTATGCTTCCATTTATTTCACCTGGCATGCCCCACAGATTGTGAACGGTCGAATTCAGTACCGCTTCGACTGCGGCAGCGGTGAGGGCACAGTGCTGGTGCCTGATATGCAGTTTAACGACGACCGATGGCACAACGTGCACGTGAAGAGGTTCGGTAACCGGGCCGAGGTGCTGGTGGACGGCAGCTATGGCGCACAGGTGAGGCCGAGATCACCGCAGCCGATCTGCTAACAGCTGGATCACGGAGACTGTACAGGAGATGGGAGGTAAACAGTAATGGTAGCGACGGTGACAGTTAGATCACGGAGACTGTACAGGAGATGGAAGGTAATCTGTAATGGTAGCAATGGTGACAGCTAAATCATGGAGACTGCACAAATCAGAGGTAAGCTGTAATGGTTAAAGTGGTGAGAGCTACACCAAGGACCTCGCAGTGGTGATAGAGCCGTTATCCGTTATCGTACCGGCGGCATGTGGGAAAATTTCCGCCGGTCAAGCCAAATCAAGCCGATAATTTTGTCAGCATTGCTCTCGGAGCCATCAGGTCTCCATCGCAGGTTGCTATGACGTATTGCACTCTTCCCTACAAGGTTCAATCACAGTCTTCTCCATGGCGCTGCCCATGGTCCACACTAGTTAATCTCCAGGCTTATGAGATATGTTCCTCTGGTGTCCATCAGGGCCCCGCCTTGGACTCCCATGACGTTCCCCGTTATCCTCCAGGGCTCTGCCTCGGACCCCATTACGTTCCACGTTATCCTCCAGGGCTCCGCCTCGGATTCCCATTACGTTCCCCGTTATCCTCCAGGGCTCCGCCTCGGACTCTCATGACGTCCCCCTTATCCTCCAGGGCTCTGCCCCGGGCTTCTACGACGTGTTGAGCATCGCCAACGGCCTGCTGTTCATCGGTGCCGAGGTGCGGCCGTCCGAGCTGCCCGAGACGCGGCGCGGCTACAGCGGCTGTCTGGACAACCTGCAGCTGGACGGCCACCGACTGCCGCTGCACGTGCGTGACGCCGGCCGCACGGCTCGACTGAAGAGGACCGTCCGGCTGACGGCCGGCTGCGACGACACGCTGCCGGCGGCCGGCGTGTGCGGCACACAGCCGTGCCTCAACGGCGGCCGCTGCTCGCCGGCGGCCGACAGGCCAGGCGGCCTGCTCTGCGCCTGTGCCGCCCGCTTCCGCGGCGACCGGTGTCAGCTGGACACGGCGCCGTGCGCCTCGTCGCCGTGCCTGCACGGCGGCGTGTGCACACAGCTGGACGCCGGCTTCCGGTGCGACTGTCCGCTGCGACTGACCGGCGACCGGTGCCAGTACGGCCTGCACTGTGCGCCCAACCCGTGCCGCAACGGCGGCGCCTGCGAGGACGGTCCGTTCGGCCCCATCTGCAAGTGTCGCGGTTTCACGGGGCCGCGCTGTGCCGTCGACGTCAACGAGTGCCAGCAGAGCCCGTGTCGGCACGGCGGCACGTGCGTCAACGTGCCCGGCTCGTTCCGCTGCCTGTGCGCGGCCAACTGGACGGGCACGTACTGCGGCCTGGCGGCCACCGCCCAGCCGGCCACGCTGCCCGTCACGCTCGAGCACATCGTCGGCCTAGTGGCGCTGGTGCTGGCGCTGGCGCTGGTCGTGCTGCTGGTCGTCTGCTGGCGTCAGTCGCGCCGCAAGCGCAGCCGCACGCCGCGTCGGCCTCGCGCCGAGGACGCCTCCAACGAGATCCTGCTGCACAACATAAAGCCAAAAAACCAGCGAGGCGCCGAGTTCAAACGCATGTCCAAGGTGTCCAACTTGGAAGCCAACCCCTCGGTACGTGCCGAACGCGAGTTGCTGAGAACGAGTAAAGCTTGATAGGAACTTGTCGATCTTCAGTTGACCACCGTGTTGTGTTTGATCTTATCGTGGCCCTAGCTGAATGCATCCTGCATGAAGGCACTGTTCGTGCAGCTTGAATTTATACATTCATGACCTCTTGCATGCTTGACGGCTATCTCCACAGTAAGTTTCCCAATATGTCCGCTAGGTGGCAGCGACGCTTCCGGTCCGCCCGGCGTCGCTGACGAGTGGAGGAGCCAACAACCGCTCCGGCGACCCGCATTACTCGACGCTCAACAACCTGGACACAATCCGCAGCTACGGGTCGGCGGCCGACGACCTGGACGGGCCTCCCCACAGTGCCTGCCAGTACTTGCAGGTGTGTACCTCACCCCCACAGTGCCTGCCAGTACTTGCAGGTGTGTACATCACCCCCACAGTGCCTGCCAGTACTTGCAGGTGTGTACATCACCCCCACAGTGCCTGCCAGTACTTGCAGGTGTGTACCTCCTCTCCACAGCGTCTGCCAGTACTTGCGGATGTGTACATCACCCCACAGTGCCTGCCAGTACTTGCAGGTGTGTACATCACCCCCACAGTACCTGCCAGTACTTGCAGGTGTGTACCTCCTCTCCACAGCGTCTGCCAGTACTTGCAGGTGCATACTTCCTCCCCACAACGCCTACCAGTACTTGTAGGTGTGCATCTCTTCCCACAGCGTCGGTGAGTACCTGCAGGTGTGCACCTCCTCCCTACAGCGCCTGCCAGTACTTGCAGGTGTGTATCTCCTCCCAAAAGCATCTGCCAGTTGTTGCAGGTTTGTACGTCCTCTCCCAAATGACTGCTAATAACTTGGAGGTCCGTGATTTAAGTTCGTATCTCCCCGTTCAGCAACGCGCAACAAATTAGGAGTTGTAGAATGTCCGACACGGTTCGGCAAAGTTCGGCAAATGCTGAGGTAGCACGCGTTCTCTCTCACTAGTTGTGTACCATGTCTGACAGCTCTATACTCTATCTGAGAATGTACAATATTGCAGAACTTCAACAAGCCCACGGCGAGCGTGGCGCCCTCTATGGCGGCCACGGCTTCGGACGTGAGCGCCACCAACACGCTGGAGAAGTCCTATCGTGACATGGACAAAAATATCAAGCCATCGTACTACGACATGCACAAAATACAGAACGGTATGTGGCCTACCATTCCAGGGGCATTTCATGGTTACGAAATGAATTAAAGAAATCCGCAATCCGCGATAATGGCCAAATCACCAGATGTGCCAAATTAATTGCCTTGTCGCACACCTTTTTCTTCTAATTACTTGCATATTGGCTCTTTCCGAAATTGAGGAATGTCCGTGACACGCATCCAGTTTTCTTTGAAGTCCAATGGAGCACGTTTTATTTTCATAATCTTTCCTAACAACACATAGGCATTAGCTCCACGCTACCACGTCACTTCCCGTCACCATCCCTTACCTTCCCATTCCACATAACTTCACATTGTCGAAGCTGATGTAAATCGCGCCCGCTCTTGATCTTTGCGGAAGAAGGCGCCCCTCAGCGTGCATTTAGTGCATCTGGTTCCCCATCTCAACGACTTTTTTTCGGCGAAAGGCACCCCTCCGAGTTGAATTTTTTTCGCCTCCTCAAAAGGTTGAAGTGTACCCCCTTTCCGCATCCTTGCGCAACAAATGTTTAGCCGAAGGCGACCCTTCGACGAAACCCCTTCAAAACTGCGCCTCCACGCCACTAACGAAACCTGATTCGTCAGCGATGCAGGATATGCCTCGATTCCATCAATCAACATTGACTAAATCACTATCAGTTTATATCGAGCATGACACGGTGGTATCGGACACAGTCCAATGCTAAAAATATCACCAGCGTGAACGAACTGTAATTCTGAAGAGTCAGGAATGTTTAACATATGAAGATCGGTTCGGATGAACCATAAATTCACGTTAAGTACATTCTAACGCACATTTATGCTATTTATCACAAACGAAGCCCCAATAAAGGGTCAATTACATCTAATATAATAAAGATACCATTAACTAAGTCCGTTGGCATCGTCGTCGCCACCGTCGCCGCCTACACAGACGCCGCCGGTGACATACATTTTACATCTATATCTCGGCAACAGTTGCCAGTAGGGTAATGGAAGTTGACCAACCGTCAAAATCGGCTCATTTCATACTTCATTCAATTTTTGCTTGATTAACCAAGGGGCATCCCCGTAGTGCAGACTCCTTTCCCCATGCATGCTCGACAGAGGTTCGTCGTCTCCCCGGCAGGTGGCAGGTGCGCTCCGCCAATAGATGACAGCAGAGTATTAGTACTTAGCGTCGTGATCCGCCGCGCTGCGCCGGCGCCGGCGGACGGCAGGGAGCGAAACCACCCCTATCACATTCACATTATGTCTACAGACACCAGAGCCTAATATAATTATATAATGACGCCTCAGATAGGTAGTGAATAAACCAGTGAACATTACTTTGCTTTGTGAGATAATCGAAAATTTTCAACTATGCTACTCCACAATTGCTAGGTTCTTGGCTATGCCAAGACAGGAACACTTCCCTAGTCAAAGTATAAAATTGCAAATGTTGGAAGCGTATTATTATTTTGTCAACGACAGACCTATCCGTCTCACGTCCAGGCATCAAGCGGAATGGATTGAGAGCGCAACGGTTTTATGCATATATTTCGGTACATTTCATCAGGGTTGCCAATGTGGAGAAATTGAGGTGTTCCGGTACTAACAGCTGTCGGATACGGCCCAAATATCCCCTTAGCCTTCGTTGTAGCAGTGCTGTTGGCTGTCACCAGATATGGCCGGTCAGCAGCTGGCGGCCCTGGGCAGGATTCAGCTGCCGGCGCGTGACAAGCCGCGCCGGGAGCACGGGGCCAGGCCGGTCCCGACGCCGGAGGTGCCAGGTAAGCCGCCGACACCCGCACCCGCACACTACCGCCCCTAGCTACATATCGCACCATTCTGCGAATTGGTGTACCTCATGAAGAAACATCCGTCTTCAATGGTGCGTGCCGAATGAGCCATACACGACCCGTCAGCTAGTGCCCCCTCCCCCAATTGACCGGCAAATGGATAATAATGTGCCCAGACTGAGCTAAACACGATCACGATCCGTCGGCTAATGTCCCTCAACTGACCGGCAGGTGGATGTAATCAGTTGGTCCGTCCTGTGTCCAATACTGAGACTTGTAACATCCACATCCGATATACATGCTGTGTTACAACATACCATACACCGAGGGGTTCCAACACCTCACTGACGGATTCCATCGATAAAGAGACCCTCGATTGGAGGACCAGTGGGGTTCCGGTCGCGCTCGAACGTCAGCGCGTCTACCCTCACTTTCGTGGTCAGAAATAGACAAAGTACAATGGGGGGACGGGTCAGGTCTGTAGGACGTTTGCCGCTGCGCCGTACCTGGTCCTTGCCGATCTTGATCCGCCAGCCAGCCAGCCTCTGGTCTTACGACACGTTGGTTCCTTTGGCCGCGCAGCGTTGCCGGTGTCTCACGCCGATTGATCGCGGACGAAGAGCGGCGACAGGCGGGTTTCGAACTCACAACGTTTCGGTTCTGGCATGAGCGTCCTACCACTGGACCACCAGCTGCATTCACCAGTCAATGGCTTCGCAATGATTCGGGCAGGGACAACCCGCCAGCAGCGGCCGATCATAGACGACCTGTGCTGCAGACCACCACTGGCAATCGTCGGCGCGGACCCGCTCGGGTCGGGCTCCGCAGCCGAACATCAGCGAGGTCACCGGCGCAGAGGGCAGGGACAGCTCCAGCTACCAAAGCAACGAGAGCAACGAGAGCAACACGGCTGTCCGAGCCACACCGGGTGAGCGAAATCGGTCGCCTCGCTGCGTCGGAACAGGATCACCAATGATTGCAATGATTCGGGCAGATTTTCGTTGTATTTTCTTAGAACGTTAATTAACCTAGGCAGGACATGCAACGGCATTGATGAAGATGTCTCGTTGTTATCCTAAGCGCGTGACGAGCCAGCAGCATGACTGTAGATGGTTGAGAGACACTCGATTCTTCATGTCGTGAGGGACAAGATTGGAGTGAACGCTGTCGACTCGTTTACTTCCTGTGTCCCTGCGTTGCCCTTGAAGCGAGCTTCAGGGTCACACGCCTGGTGTCATGGTTCATGTGTCAGACGCCGGTGTCATATTGCAGGTGTCGGACGCAAATATGAGACAAGAGTATGACTCAGGGATCCTCCCCCACAGTTCCTATGATAGGCGTTTCGTGTCTCCTCCGTTTTATCACTTACCACGTGCTAGCTTTCCCCATCCTTTACAGCTCATAGCATTCCGCATGTGGATTACACGACAAACGCCGTGTTATTTCACATTGATTAACAGCTAGTACAGATTCAACAATTACAGGGTACTTATTTCCTGGTAAGATGGTGATGTCTTGTACCGATACCGTTACTGGTCATTGATGAGCGTCTAATCCAGACTATAATCAATGTTTATCTGGTAAGTGCCTGGAAGTAGTTTCCGACTTGTGGGCAAATAAAACGGCAGCCAGGTTACCTGCTTCCTCCATCGTTGCCGCTCTCGTCTGGTCGGCGGGAAGACATCGCCGACCTACACAGTGAGCCGGATCACACTCTTACTGGCCAGAGCGATCGTCCAAGTGAGGCCCGTATTCACCGCAGAGCGCTTGGCTTGGGCTGGCTCCCGCAGTTCAGCAGCTTACGGGCCACAACTGCTGGGACCGTGCACGTCTCACACCGGTACATGTCGTGCGAGTTGTGTCACGTGGCTGCATGGACCGGTCACGTCTCACACCGGTACATGTCGTGCGAGTTGTGTCACGTGGCTGCATGGACCGGTCACGTCTGGCGACAGCTTACGTCGTCTGCCTGCACGTGTGTGTTGCGTCACATGTGGTCCCGCACGGCATTGCTTGCGAACACAGTCGCGGTGGGGATATCACCTACAGGATGTAGCTCGGGGTGTATTGCCCTTGATTCCAGATCAGCTAGCCCTAACGTGACCCAGTGGTGTAGCGTAAGCTGGTTCAGGGCGGTTGAGGGGGGGGGGGGGGGGAATATGTCCCTCAGTTTCGGAGGAGGCCTAATTTGTTCAATTCTGTTTTGTAGTTTTCTCCCCGAATTATGTGTTAGGAAAGGCTTAGTTGATCCCCATGTACGCCAGGTTTTTTTTTATTTGAAAACACTTTCTTTTTCATTTCATGGATTCGTTATTGAGGAATGCTGACTGAATATGTCGTTTACAATGCATTTGGTCTGCCTTGCAGGCCAACAGTGCAAGTCTTCCTGTACAGGCTGTGTACCCACTGCACGTTGAACAGAACCCCAGAATCACATCAGTTTGTAAGCACATTTTGAGCACGTGCACGCTCGTTGGCACGGCACCCATCGGCTTTGATCACTGCTCCTTGTTTTGATGCCAACAGGGTTTGGTGTACAGCGTATGTCCACCAACATATGGGGACAGTGGGTAACCTTAGCACCCACTGTCCTCATGTCCAGATGGCAACCATAACACCCACCTTCACCATGTCCAGGCGATGACAACACCCACTGTCCCAGTGTCCAGGCGATGACAACGTTGACGCCCACTGTCCCAGTGTCCAGGCGATGACAACACCCACTGTCCCAGTGTCCAGGCGATGACGACGTTAGTACCCACTCTCTCCATGTCCAGGTGGTGACCACAACACCCGCTCTCCCCATGTCCAGGCGGTGACGACATTAACACCCACTATCCCCATGTCCAGGTGGTGACGACGTTAGCACCAATTATCACCATGCTCAGGCAGTGACGACGTTAACATCCAGTATCCCCATGTCCAGGCGGTGACGACGTTTACACCAATTATCACCATGTCCAGGCGGTGACGACATTAACACCCACTATCCCCATGTCCAGGTGGTGACCCACGACACCCATTATCACCATGTACAGGTGGTGACGACGACGAGGTGCTGGAGACCCTGAACGAAGACCAGACGTCCGACTATATGGGCGACGGCGACGGTGACGACATCACCTCCGACCTGGACACACTGCCCGAGCCGACCGACTTTGACCGGATCCTGTCCGAGCACGGAATACAGCTGGGCGGCTCCACGTCGGAACTGTCCGAGCTGGCCGGCGGACAAGACCTGGCGTACGGACTGTCGGCTCATCCCAACCTCTACCTGCCGGCTCACAGTGGCGCCGACACCGACACAGAGACAGAAGGTCTGCTGCACCGACTGGACAGGTGAGGTCACGTGACACTGAGACACAGAGACAGAAGGTCTGCTGCACCGACTGGACAGGTGAGGTCACGTGACACTGAGACACAGAGACAGAAGGTCTGCTGCACCGACTGGACAGGTGAGGTCACGTGACACTGACACACAGAGACAGGAGGTCTGCTGCACCGACTGGACAGGTGAGGTCACGTGACACTGAGACACAGAGACAGAAGGTCTGCTGCACCGACTGGACAGGTGAGGTCACGTGACACTGACACACAGAGACAGAAGGTCTGCTGCACCGACTGGACAACTACCACTGGACAGGTGAGGTCACGTGACACTGACGACACAGAGACAGAAGGTCTGCTGCACCGACTGGACAGGTGAGGTCACGTGACACTGACGACACAGAGACAGAAGGTCTGCTGCACCGACTGGACAGGTGAGGTCACGTGACACTGAGACACAGAGACAGAAGGTCTGCTGCACCGACTGGACAGGTGAGGTCACGTGACACTGAGACACAGAGACAGAAGGTCTGTTGTACCGACTGGACAGGTGAGGTCACGTGACACTGAGACACATTTGGACAAGGGAGGGAAAGGAAACCCAAAAAAAAAAGAAGAGGTGGGCCTGCACAGAGGGGGGGGGGGGAGGAAACGAGACAAGAGACAGAAGGTCTGCTGCACCGACTGGACAGGTGAGGTCACGTGACACTGGACACAGAGACAGAAGGTCTGCTGCACCGACTGGACAAGTGAGGTTATGTGACACTGAGACACAGAGAGAGAAGGTCTGCTGCACCGACTGGACAGGTGAGGTCACGTGACACTGACACACAGAGACAGAAGGTCTGCTGCACCGACTGGACAGGTGAGGTCACGTGACACTGAGACACAGAGACAGAAGGTCTGCTGCACCGACTGGACAGGTGAGGTCACGTGACACCGACACAGAGACAGAAGGTCTGCTGCACCGACTGGACAGGTGAGGTCACGTGACACTAAGACACAGAGACAGAAGGTCTGCTGCACCGACTGGACAGGTGAGGTCACGTGACACCGACACAGAGACAGACATGTGAGGCAGTGAGACAGAGGAAGACGCGGGAGACAGTGTGAGAAAGATACCCTCTCATCATCGGATGACGCCTCGTCAGGTGGCTCTGGGATCATGCTGAGGATGTGCGTTCCCCCAACTTGATGAGCACCATTGAATGATCATCCCTGTTGTGGTAGTGCACGCTTAGTCCTCACTGTCTGCTAGTGATACACTGGTAGATCACGGTCTCTATATATTCACTGTACACGGCCGCACTATGCACGCTGTTACCTCTGGCCTTGCCCTGACGCGACTGGGCCCTGTCAGGGCGAACAGTCGGAAGTGGGTCGCGCGTCTGTGGTTCAATAACTATAAACCACGGCCCGCGCTCTGCACATGCGACACACGCACAACACCTGTCAAACGTTTTATTTAGATCGATGGAGCTAATGGAAGTGATTTGACAAATAGTCATTATAATGCGCTACTAGCGCACCAACTGGTGAGGTATAGCAGGCCAAGCTCAGTGGAATGACTGGATCTGTAGGCACATTGGAAGGTACGCCCAGCACTCACCTCATGTGTGTTGTACAAGTACACCAAGCACTGACCGTCCGTGTGGTGTACAGGTACAGGTACCCGGCCAGGAACCGTCGACCTCTACAGCTGGGCACCTATGACGAGCTCGAGTCGCTGACGGCCGGCAGCCAGAGCGAGGACGGAGGCGTGCGGCTGTGCGACATCGAGTCGGACGACGCCAGCTCGCGCATATGACGTCACGTGCAGGACCGGCCGCCCGGTGTGGTGGCGCCGCCGTCTGCAGCAGTGATCTCAGCAGTCGGTCTGGTACGGTCGGCCGCCTAGCGGTCGCCAGTCGACCGTCTGACTGTTGTGTGCGGGCTGGGCCGTGTCGGCGGCAGCTGGGGCGGAGACGTTGACGCCTCTATACGCCGTGCCGTGCCCTAGTGTTGGACGGTGATAGTGTAGGGGTGGCGGCTCTGCCGTCGGTGGGGTGTGTGGGGTGGTGGCGGGTGTGGGTGGTGTGCGGGGTGTGGGTGGGGTGGGTGTGGTGAGTGGGGTGGGGGTGTATGGGTGTATGGGGGTGTGGTATGTATGGAATGTAGACTGTGATAAACTGTGTGTTACAATGTGTGTTAATGTATTTTAGATAGTGGGTGTGTGAAAGGGGTGTGGACAATGTATTCTTGATGCAGCCTAAACTAAACTGGAACTGATTGATTGGTGGCTGGACCTAACTCACTCCTTTGTTCATTGTGCCTATGTCAGTGGTGTATTATGTTGATTTTCACCGCCAATTCCACCACACATCCCCAAACCCCAGCCGTCGTGATGTTGGTTTGAGTTGCCGTCCCTAACACGAATTTATATATGTGCGAGGTCAAAGTTTTGGGAACACCATATAGGTAAGTGAGAGTCTTTAGCCAGATTATAATCAACACGTTGCATTAAAGAATTGATGATAATGACATTCACCATTGGTTTAACTGACATGTCCCGTGTTGGGACTTTTTGGACGCTAGTAGTAGTATAATTTTGTACAATGTTCCGCACGAAATAGGTGCCTGTGTTGAGCCCCAAACGGCTTCCGCTGGTCCTTAGATCTACCTACTCACGTTCATTCCCTTCATTCACTTCGCATTCGCTCGCCTCATTCATGCTCTCCTTATCAATTAATTCATTGCTTGGTCCCCAAATTTAGCTCCCGACCCCCCCCTTTCAGCGGTACACAAACACATAGATCGACAGATCAATGCTCTAATTTTGATGGTATTACCGGGCCGAACAAGTAAACCTTTCACTGCCAATCATGGCTGGCCTAGCCATTATTAGCAGCGTTTCTCGCCTGGACAAAGTCTTAACTGCAACGAGGGGCTCATCGTACTGACTCCGAGGGCTGATACAAGTGCTCTGATGTCTTTGACCGACCCACCTAACCTTAAGTTTGATCGATGCCGCGCCGGGCCTTATTCGTCGTACACTTGCGACCAGGTCTGACGTAACCAACGGGCGGGCACGGATCCCTACCAGGTTGGTCACGTACCCGGTCGTCTTTATATCCTAGCCGGCCCTATGAGTTTTGGCCTTGGGGTCTTACGGCATGCCAAACCCGTCTATCATGCCCCTCGAACTGTCTGCACCAACCGTGCCCACGTGCAGGGTTCGGGGGTGGACAAACCACCGGGCAGTGTTTTGCCAATACCCTATAGTCCGGCGCCAGACTTCCGGCGAACGCACTGTGGTGGCCTCTTTACCGGCCCATCCCCACATGCATACCATGTTCGCCACCTCACCTGCACCTCTGGATCGCAGAGGCCAGCGTGATTCTGCGGTCAAAGATCCAGAGCAGGTGAACTAATACCCCCGAAGTGTCCGTTCATCGCACCCTCTGGCAATCAGGCCTTAACCAAACGCGCGTCATATATATAACAGTAATGATATTTTAGGCAATTTAACTGGCTTCAACATACGCCACCATCGCTCGGGGATTTTCTTGTCCATAGGAGGACGGCTCGCAAGTCGGCTGCCTCGCTTATAAATGTACTTTATAGTACAAATTGATATCATGCACATATCCAAGCATAATTGTGTAAATCATTACACCTTGTCAAGAAGTGCTCATGGTACGATCTCCGTCTTCGGGTCGGCTGTTGATGACCCGGTCAGAGCGCGCGCACCCCTCATCACCCGGCGGCACGGCCGCCATTTCAATTCTGGACGTAAATATCCTCCCCTCTTCGCGCCTGGTCGCTGAGGTATTTACTACGCGGGCACCATAGGGTCGTAATTCTGACGTCATCCATTGCTGCACTATGTCTTATGTTATCCGGCCTTGCTCTACCGCTCCTCCTGTCCGTTACTGTCGAAATTCCACCACCGGTCTTTGTTGATGCCACATAGAGAATTTATATGCTTACTCTAATATATTTGCCCCTTACATACACCGCATCGCTTCGCATCGCATTACGCACACACCGCTCATATACTTCCCCCATCTCCGACATCTCCGTCCACCTCGAAAAATAACCCAATTGGGGTTGACGCACCCTAAAACCCTAATAATAATAAGTCCACCTCCTCCCTATCCTAAACTTATCCTATTTGGTCCCCCCCCCATGAGACAGGTCGCTCTCAGCAATGAATTTGGTGAGAAGGCGGAATATAATTTAGGTTGGTTCGGTGGGAAAGAGGATGACACGCCAGAAGTTTAGCACTCACATTTCCGATGGTGAGTGGCGAGTGGCCTTGGCTGAGTGCTTCTTCTCCTCCATCCGAAAACTCAGCCATCGGGCCACCGCTGGACGGCCCTCAGGCGTCGGTCCGGCGCCGCGCGTCTTCCAGACCCTTCTCCGTGCGTCTCTCCTTCCTCTCTCCTTCTCATCCTAAACTTATCCTATTTGGTCCCCCCCCCCATGAGACAGGTCGCTCTCAGCAATGAATTTGGTGAGAACGCAGAAGCTGCGGGAGAGAATTTAGGTTGGTTCGGTGGGAAAGAGGATGACACGCCAGAAGTTTAGCACTCACATTTCCGATGGTGAGTGGCGAGTGGCTTTGGCTGAGTGCTTCCTCTCCTCCATCAGAAAACTCAGCCATCTGGCCACCGGTGGACGGCCCTCAGGCGCCGCGCGTGGTCCAGACCCTTCTCCCTGCGTCTCTCCTTCCTCTCTCTCTCCTCCGTCCTGTTCTGTTCTGTTCTCTTGAACTTGCAATTGCTCCGCCTCTTTTTTTCTCTACCCACTCCCAGGACTTTGGGGTGAGTTCGCGCTTTCTGATTCGTGGAGTATTCTTCTGGCTTGGGTGGTGACGGATCTAGGTCAGGGCACCGACATCACGGGCCGATGTCCCTTCTTCCGGGGTGCTTGCACCACCGGTACCCTCGCGGGGGTGCCGAGCCGTTATTTGCGCTCGCCGTGTTGTTTGTCGGCCCGTTTGATCTTTGGCGCCGGCGCAACTAGCATGTGTGCGTGTTGATGGAACAGCCGCTTTGACGTAGGCGCCGGCGCCACACGCGTGCGCTTTCCCGGCGTGTTTGTAAGCTGGTATGCATAAACCAGGTGAAGGATGACCTCCATGAGCTTGGTTCCACTCCACGGCTCCTCCAAATCATCTCTGTACATCAATCTCAACACCATGGCATCTGCAAAGAAACACAATCTCCTCATTGCTCTTCTGAGCATCTGGACTCTTCCACCCAGGGGCCAAAGGTTCATTCTCGAGATCGATCTGAACCTGTCGTATTCGGCATCCATGTCAATGTTCTTGTCTGCAAGCTGTTGGAGACGCTCCCAATCATCTGCCATCAGGTGCGGTCTCCTTGTAGTTCTCCTTCCTTGGCATATCATGTATATCTCCTGTGACCCTGAGGAGACAATCCCTGACCTCGCTATTATTGGCTCCCCCAACCTTCTGACGAACTCCGGAAGCAGGTCTGGTACCGTGAGTAGCATGTCCAAATAGCACTTGACCATGACAACAGAGGACGGTCCCGCCATGTCATCGAGTCACCCGAGATTCTCGAACAGTGTGAGCCACTTGTCTCCGTACATGATTTCCGCATCACAGATCAGGAACTCCATTGTATCCCCCCTCTTCGCCACCTCCGCAGCAAGGTGGCAGATGGTCGACATGCTGAGCAGGTCGGTCGGACACTCGTCGAGAGTAGATGTTCCACAGACTCTGTCAGACTCTCCTTTAGGACGATGGAAGATCGCACTTGGAAGATTGATGGAGTCTCCATACGAGGCTTCCCCCGCAATGTCTCCGACTATTGAAGATCACTTTGGCTGCGGGCCATCTCGTGATTATCTCTGCCGTCACTCCTCCGCATCCGTCCCCGCACACCACTCCGACACCCCCACAGACAGGCAGCAAGTTGAGGATATCTTGGAGATCGTAATGACATGTAGAGGGAAGACCGACTACTTTCAGAGCAGATACAAGTGGAGAGTACACTTTCTCGAGTGTCCTTGAGCTCCAACCAGGGTCCCCAGTGTCCCCCCAGTCCAGCGCGAGGAGAGTAGGCTTCACGCCCTTGAGTCTCCACTCGGTGTAAGGCCTCGATACCACTGCTTCCTCTCGACTGGGAATGCAGTGTCTAGCCTCTTTGGCTAGTACTATGAACCTGTCCATTCCGCCCGACCGCATGCTCGAGACGAGCACTCCCAGTCTCGTTGCATTCATCGGACGTCCGGCTTGATTGGCGATTGCGAACAGTTCATAGACCTCTTCCAGCTTCCGAGATGTGGCGTCCTTGTCCTTGTACACTGAGTGGCACATCAGTGACACAGTAATGCCCACCACCAGTCCGAGCGAGTTGAAGTCTGATGGAAGTACTATGGTTGCCCCTCCTGGATCTAACACCAATGTCTCTGCGTACTCTGACATGAGACCCATGAAAGACAAGTGAGCGACTCCAGCAGGCAGCGGAAATGAAGAGTCTCTCATGACCCCCTCGAGAGGCGATGTACTCCAGATTGTCTCTACAGGTGAGGAGTCTCCAGAAGCCTATTTCGGGCCCTATGGAATGAGCTAGCTGTAGAGCTCTTCGGCACAGAGCTATCTTCCTCCTGCGCAACAGCGCGTCCCCCACCAGGGTAGGGGGTCTTGATCAAGAACCCCCTGTGAAGCTTCCTGAATGCATACAGCACACAGCCATACCAGACCCCAAGCGAGAATTCCTCGATCTCCAACTTCCTGGCTAATGTCAGTGGGATGAGGTTGCATGCCCCCTTGAAGTTCCTTGATGATCTGCTTTGTGCAGGTACATATAGGCAGACAGTAAGCCGATGCTCCAGTGAGGCCTGCTTCCTTCAGGAGGACTTTCCACCCTCATTTCTGGCGGAACGGTGGGAGTTAGTTTGACCCCCCACTGAGCCGAGGGATGATCCCAACGAGGTTCCCGCCAGAGACGGGAATTCAACCGGTTCTCCCCCGCATACCACAAAGTTGCTCACTTCTCGGAAGCATGACAGACATTCTGGGTGACTGTGGTACGAAGGTGCTACCATTGATACAGAGAGACGATGGAGATTGACCATTACCTCCGTATAGACCATCACTGCCTGGAAGACGAAGTCCATGTTCGCGTCCCCATGGCTTAGTTCAATCATGTGATCTGTGCTCAATGACATGTGGGTTGCCACAGTCGGGGACGACGGATAGAAACACCCTGATTTGATGTTGTCAGTCAGGTATCGATGACTCGGGCATGACGAGCGGTCGGACACATAGTTCGAGACGACTTCGGGCAGGTCCCCATAGTAGCTTCGAATCAGATTGAGTATGGTGGCGTGGACGGACGATCCTGGCTCTACGAACCATCCCACAGCTTTGGTGAGTGCCACTGCCTTCTTGGTTTGAGGTTCGTCTGTTTTCAGTGAGTGAGGCGTAAGCGCGGAGCAACTGTCAGAAGTTGATGAGCCCAGGTATGGTGTGTACTTCCCCGGCTGAGGGTGTCTGGTTGACCCCAGTGATCCTCCCCCCAGTATAGTGAGGAGGTAGTCAGCACTTATTCCACTTCCTCTCTCACAACCCTCACATGGGTGCGGCCCTCTTGCAATCAGTTTGAACATCTCGGAGGGGTGCGGAATGGTTGCACCTACCATATCAGAGGGGGATTCGAGACCTGCCGCACTTTTCCAGGATGCGAATCTGATCGAGTCGGCCAAGGTGGAGCTACACTCTACAATCACAGGATCTCTACCCATATGGTCCATTTGGAATAGGATGCATGAAGCCTCCATTCCGTTAATTTTCTGTATGAGGCTGGCGGCTGCACCTCCCATGGCCAAGCTCTTCAGAGTTCTTGAGTTGGTGACCTTCTTCAACATTTTCCTAAGAAGCCTTTGAGGTGATGCGTTCCCGATTTCACTGATGAAGCGAGGAAAAAATGGCCGCAACGAAGCGACAAACTGAAGGAGAGCGTCCTGATCCATGTACCCGAGGACAAGCACAACTTGAATCCCTCATGTCCTATACTATCTACATTCTTTGTCAACAACTCTGCCACTGCCTCTTGGACCACAGTTTCTGAATGAGCAGATGACAGAATGCCAGTGGCATTGGGGCTCTCCAGAAGCGAGGACAAGTCTCTCATCTCGCGTATGAGAGGGTTCGCCATGATCTGGAAACATCTTCTGATGGTCTTGTCATCCGCATCTTGCATCAACTTTACAAAGCTCAAGGACTCTGTGAGCGGGTCAGGGAATTGTCTTATCATAAACCTATTTAGGCTGCATCCTCCCTGCCCTCCCAACGATGCATCTCTAAATACAGTGTCGATCATCCAGTGGTCCATGAAATCAGCTTGCGACATGACTCGACTATCGTGGGCTTCCGAAGGAGGGTCGCTAGGTGGTAGTTTCCGATTTCTGTTATCGGGTTGTATGTGCAGTAGCTCCTCCACACTTGGCTTGCAAAATATCCATACGCTACCATTGCAAAAACAGGGTCATCCATTCTTTGTGCAACTGTGAGGCACTGGGTGCTTGTGTTTGACATGATGGAAGAGAGAGTAGGCAGTTCGTCGTTCATACATACTGACACGCGCGAAAATCCCTTTACATATAGCCCTTCCATTCTGTGATTGATGACAGGAACCTTTCCATACATGAAGATGCTATTCGAAGTCCAAGTCTCCTCGAGTTTCAGTTGGAGGCCCATTTTGCGTGAGCATCGATCCAACTCTGACAAGATCCTAGATGCCACATTTTTGATCCTGATCAGCTCGGTTTGAATCACCTCGGGGTCCGTGTGAGCAGGAACCTTGAATTGCAAGGAGACAACTTGGTTGTCCCCTTGAGCCATAATCCTCACAGTAGCGTTAGTACCTTTTGTGGCCTCCTCCAACGCCATGGCGGAAGCTGCTGTCCAAACCTTTTGGCTTAACCCCTCATTTCCGCCGTATTGGCCGTTCCAGGCGTATGGTACAGAGGGGTCTTTTGACTCGATTTTCCCGTCCACCACCCTGAGTTTGTCGGGTCTACCTGCGTAGTAGAACCAGGAGTTCTCATATATGTTGTATGCGTACTTGAAGACGTTTTTGAAGCCAAAACATTTGTCTAGGACGTCGCGAACAGCCTCATTGTTGAACCTTGTCTGGAAATTATTATACTTTTTTGTAGTCCATACTTATATGGTATGTTACGATTCTCTCGTTCCCGGATCCGGATGCTGTTTGGTCTATGGTCTTCTTGATCAGGTCGACAAAGGAGTCCGCCATAGTGAGTTCGGGAAGCTTAGGAATGACGAAGTGGGACATCAGATATTCAGTCAGTACGAAGTAGGTCCTTACCTGCAGTGTCATAAGCGAGAATAGTCGACATTCTTCTCCCTGCTCTCTCTCTCTTTGCCCCGATGTCCAATGACAAGGGCGTCAAGGTCCATTCCATTCTTGTCTAGATCTTGTAAGAACTTTTTCGCATCAAAGCTCTCACTGGCGAGCGTTGTCAACAGTACTCGCCTGTTTTGAGAGGGACCTATAGTCCCTGCAGCCAGTGCGTCTGACAGCTCCTTTCTCCCGAGCGAATGAGCCTTGTCATCCAGGAATAGTTCATTGGGAAGCACATCTGGAAGAGTGTACAGGGGGCCATGCTGAATTCGGTGCCATCGGGGAGGAATTGTCTCCATCTCTGCCACAGTGGGGAGTCTGTTTGCCTTCACACATTTTTGGAGACAGGATCCACATTCCATCGGGACGGAGGATAATACACCACTGACATAGGCACAATGAACAAAGGAGTGAGTTAGGTCCAGCCACCAATCAATCAGTTCCAGTTTAGTTTAGGCTGCATCAAGAATACATTGTCCACACCCCTTTCACACACCCACTATCTAAAATACATTAACACACATTGTAACACACAGTTTATCACAGTCTACATTCCATACATACCACACCCCCATACACCCATACACCCCCACCCCACTCACCACACCCACCCCACCCACACCCCGCACACCACCCACACCCGCCACCACCCCACACACCCCACCGACGGCAGAGCCGCCACCCCTACACTGGCGCCCAACGTGGGGCGCCAGTGTAGGGGTGGCAGGCTCTGCCGTCGGTGGGGTGTGTGGGGTGTGGGTGGGGTGAAATGGGGTGGGGGGTGTATGGGTGTATAGGCGTGTGGTTGAGTATTTGTGTGGGATGGATTCGTGATAAACTGTGTTATAATTTATTTTAGGTCTTGCCTAACCTAAGCTAAACTGGGATGGGTGTGTCAAATGTGTGTGGACAATTTATTCTTGATGCAGCCTAAACTCGAATGGAACTGATTGAACTACTTGAACTGACTTATTGGGGGCTTGACCTAACTCACTCCTTTGTTCATTGTGCCTATGTCAGTGGTGTATTATGTTGTATTCCACCGCCAATTCCACCACACATCCCCAAACCCCAGCCGTCGTGATGTTGGTTTGAGTTGCCGTCCCTAACACGAATTTATATATGTGCGAGGTCAATGTTTTGGGAACACCATATAGGTACGTGAGTGTCTTTAGCCAGATTATAATTAATACGTTGCATTAGAGAATTGATGATAATGACATTCACCATTGGTTTAACTGACATGTCCGTGTTGGGACTTTTTGGACGCTAGTATTAGTATAATTTTGTACAATGTTCCGCACGAAATAGATGCCTGTGTTGAGCCCCAAGCGGCTTCCGCTGATCCTTAGATCTACCTACTCACGTTCATTCCCTTCATTCACTTCGCATTCGCTCGCCTCATTCATGCTCTCCTTATCAATTAATTAATTGCCAGGTTGGTCACGTACCCGGTCGTCTTTATATCCTAGCCGGCCCTATGAGTTTTGGCCTTGGGGTCTTACGGCATGCCAAACCCGTCCATCATGCCCCTCGAACTGTATGCACCAACCGTGCCCACGTGCAGGGTTCGGGGGTGGACAAACCACCGGGCAGTGTTTTGCCAATACCCTATAGTCCGGCGCCAGACTTCCGGCGAACGCACTGTGGTGGCCCCTTTACCGGCCCCTCCCACATGCATACCATGTTCGCCACCTCACCTGCACCTCTGGATCGCAGAGGCCAGCGTGATTTTGCGGTCAAAGATCCAGAGCAGGTGAACTAATAACCCCGAAGTGTCCGTTCATCGCACCCTCTGGCAATCAGGCCTTAACCAAACGCGCGTCATATATATAACAGTAATAATATTTTAGGCAATTTAACTGGCTTCAACATACGCCACCATCGCTCGGGAATTTTCTTGTCCATAGGAGGACGGCTCGCAAGTCGGCTGCCTCGCTTATAAATGTACTTTATAGTACAAATTGATATCATGCACATATCCAAGCATAATTGTGTAAATCATTACACCTTGTCAAGAAGTGCTCATGGTACGATCTCCGTCTTCGGGTCGGCTGTTGATGACCCGGTCAGAGCGCGCGCACCCCTCATCACCCGCGGCACGGCCGCCATTTCAATTCTGGACGTAAATATCCTCCCCTCTTCGCGCCTGGTCGCTGAGGTATTTACTACGCGGGCACCATAGGGTCGTAATTCTGACGTCATCCATTGCTGCACTATGTCTTATGTTATCCGGCCTTGCTCTACCGCTCCTCCTGTCCGTTACTGTCGAAATTCCACCACCGGTCTTTGTTGATGCCACATAGAGAATTTATATGCTTACTCTAATATATTTGCCCTTACATACACCGCATCGCATCGCATCGCATTACGCACACACCGCTCATATACTTCCCGCCATCTCCGACATCTCCGTCCACCTCGAAAAATAACCCAATTGGGGTTGACGCACCCTAAAACCCTAATAATAATAAGTCCACCTCCTCCCTATCCTAAACTTATCCTATTTGGTCCCCCCCCATGAGACAGGTCGCTCTCAGCAATGAATTTGGTGAGAAAACCAAACGCAGAAGCTGCGGGAGAGAATTTAGGTTGGTTCGGTGGGAAAGAGGATGACACGCCAGAAGTTTAGCACTCACATTTCCGATGGTGAGTGGCGAGTGGCCTTGGCTGAGTGCTTCCTCTCCTCCATCAGAAAACTCAGCCATCTGGCCACCGGTGGACGGCCCTCAGGGGCCGCGCGTGGTCCAGACCCTTCTCCCCTGCGTCTCTCCTTCCTCTCTCTCTCCTCCGTCCTGTTCTGTTCTGTTCTCTTGAACTTGCAATTGCTCCGCCTCTTTTTTCTCTACCCACTCCCAGGACTTTGGGGTGAGTTCGCGCTTTCTGATTCGTGGAGTATTCTTCTGGCTTGGGTGGCGACGGATCTAGGTCAGGGCACCGACCTCACGGGCCGATGTCCCTTCTTCCGGGGTGCTTGCACCACCGGTACCCTCGCGGAGGTGCCGAGCCGTTATTTGCGCTGGCCGTGTTGTTTGTCGGCCCGTTTGATCTTGGGCGCCCGCAGTGGGGCCGGCCTCGTTACACGGCTGGCTAGGGAAATGGCGCTCCCTCGGGTCACCACAGCCACCCCTCTTCCTTCCGTCCATACGCTCCCATTCCAATACCCATATCATCCCAACATCCATGTCCTTCACCTGGCCCTGCAACACCAACTATCCCTACTACGAGCAGGCAGGGCAACTTCCCCGGTCCTGCCCACCAGCTCAGTTTTATCGGGGTAGCCGCGCCCCCTCGGCCCGTCCCCCGGGGTTGACGGAGTCCTGGAGGTTGAGGTCCCCCGTCGCACGGTGCTAGTTGTGACGGGGGACCAACACACCTCTTTGGTCCCGATATCCCGGAGGGGCGGGCGGGCCCGTGGGACCTCACGCGGGTCAAGTGGCAGGTCGCCTCTGGCTGGGGGCCTGGATTTCCCGGTGCCTGCTGGCCCGGCCGGCCGGGGTCAAGGGGTGGGCGGCGCTGGATCCTGGTCGGGGTGGTGAGTCTCTCTCTCCCGGCCGGGTGAAGGCACCGCCTGCCCCGTATAGCTCCTCGGGCGCCTGGCGACCTCCCGTTCGCGGGACCAAGGCGTCCCCCCAGTAGGGCCCCTTAGGGGTGGGGCGCCCGAAGAGCCGAAACAACAACATTTCATGGCATTCACTAACCAAAAAATCCCTCCTGGCGCCTCCCGTAGGGGCCAGACCAACCCTTCCCTTCTTGGATATCCAGACCGCCCCATCGGACGTTCCCCCGGTCCTCGAGTCCTCGTCTTTAGAGGAATACACAAAAGTCTCACGTCTCTATCCCCATTTCAGAGGAAAGAAGGATGCGACAGATTCGGTGAGATTGTGAGTTGCCAGAAGTTGAGGGACGGTGCACTGGAGGTGGAATTTGCTGAAGCAGAGGAGGCAGGTGTTGCACTTACAATATCTGAGTTCGTGTATGGTGTGCGAAAGGACGGCAAGAAGGAGAAAGAAACTATCGAAATCACTGTGGAACCTCATAAAACCAAAAACACCTCGCGGGGGATTATAAATTGCTTTGATTTAAGGGATGTGTCCGAGGACGAAATCGTGGATGGGCTCTCAAACTTTGGTGTGATTGGCGCGAGGAAAATGAAAGTAAAGAGAGGAGCAGATCTCATTATGACAAACAACGTTATCCTGACATTTAACGGAACAGATTTACCTCCGGAGATTCGAGTGGGTTACGTACGGGTTAAGGTACGAGAATTTCTTCCCAGCCCCATGCGTTGCTTCAAGTGCCAACGGTTTGGACACACTACCCAATTTTGCCGTAACCGGATCGCGTGCAGCAGGTGTGCCTCCCCTGAGCATTCCGGTGAAAATTGCGTGTCCAAAAACCTGTTCTGTGTCAACTGTGGCCAAGGACAGCATCCCCACACCGCGTACGACCGCACATGCCCGAATTATATCAAAGAAAGGGAGATCATCTCAATAAAGCACACCAGAAAGATCACATTTAGAGAGGCCAGGGATCTATATGAAGCATCACACCCCAGGATTTCTTACTCGGCAAAAACCCAATCTTCCTTGGCGACCACACATTATATACAACCCAACAAGGCATCTGAGCTGATATCACACCTAACAGCCCTACTTCGAGCTTTTGGAGTTCCACTCGAGACACCTGCTGCACAGAGGCAGCCAACACCAGGCGACTCTGAGCCCACAGGTGTCGCAGCCACGACGTGTGAGCGCGATGACAACCCACCAGATGTGTCTAGGCCAGCATCGGAAAGCGGGGAGTGGATTCAAGTCCAACGGACCAAGAGGTCTGTTCGGTCCTCCCCGCCAATGCCTTCCCCGTCACCTACCCTGAAATCCCCACCTCCTACATCCCATCCATCCTCCAACCTCCCATCAATCCCTCTACGCACCACCACCACCTCCAAATCCTTCTTATCCACATCCTCCCTTCCCGAATCTAACCCCCTCCCCGTGAGGCAGGCCTCGCCCTCACCCTCAACATCCGCTTCCGCACCTCCATCACCATCACGCAGCACCCACGGCCAAATCCATATCTCCGACGAAAGATTCAAGCACCAGGAAGCCGAAAGGCGTGCGCGCGAGGCCAAACGAGCACGACTCGCCCAGATGGAGAGGACCCGAACGAGGGGACGTCTAGGGACGGACAAATCTCTTCTCCCAAGGCCGGCCACCCCATCGCCGCGACGTCGAGTGGAGGGGCCGGATCCGTCAGACAAGATGGGCCCTCCTCCACCCCGTTTGGGTCCCCAGAAAAGGGGAATCCCACTGTCGAGCTCCCCACCAGTGGAAGCGTCTCCGCGTTCTCGCCCCAGGACCCAATCGCTGGAACATAGCCAAGACGAGCTAGCGAACTCCATTCCTGGGCAAGGAGGGCGGCTTTAAGCCCCTACGTAATTCTCTAATGAGTGACCATTGTATCATGCAACTTTTTCTGGAGAAGCCATTACTGGCTATATATGTGATATTTTTCGAAATATGCTTTAGGACTTAAACCGCCCACCATGCATACTTTTTTACAATGGAACTGTAGAGGTTTTAGAACGAGTGTCCAGGAACTACAGAGAGTTCTTAATCAGCGATGCCCAGCAATAGTATGCCTGCAGGAAACAAAACTTAGACCAGAGCACAATATATCCATTAAAAACTATTCTGTCTTTCGTAAGGATGTCCTAGTTAGCACTATTGCTCATGGTGGGGTGCTTCTGGCTGTACACCATAGCGTTCCTGGAAAAGAAGTCGCGCTGACAACCACCTTACAGGCGGTGGCCGCACGTATCCTTCTGAACCGTCGCGCTCTTACTGTCTGCTCGCTGTACCTTCCCCCTGGTGTTGTATTTCCAATCAATGATATGGAGAAGCTCTTCTCTCAACTAACTCCTCCCCTACTTCTTTTAGGAGATTTTAATTCCCATAGCACTATATGGGGCTGCGCTGATACTAACTCTCGTGGGCGTCTCTTGGAGGATTTCATTCTACGGACATCTCTTTGCGTATTAAACACTGGAGCTGGTACCCATTTTAGCCTCCCATCAGGTCTTACTTCGACTTTAGATCTTAGTCTCGTGAGCCCACAGCTGGTTAATATTTTTGAATGGTCAGTTGACGAGGACTCGTTGGGAAGCGACCATTTTCCCATCTGGCTACATTATCAAGGTAGCCCGATATTAGGACCACGACCACAGCGATGGAACTTTAAAAACGCGGACTGGGAAATGTTTGAAGACCAGGTACAGCGTGCTTTTTGTTCACACTATGATCAACCACCAATTTCAATAGAGACATTTACTTCTCTCCTTCTAGAATGTGCATCAAGATGCATACCCAGAACCACTGTGTCCCCTAGGCGTACCCCAGTTCCTTGGTGGACGCTCGAGTGCCGGGATGCCATCCGAGCGAGGCGACGCGCATTTAGAGCTTTCAACCGTAACAGTACCACCAAAAATTTAATTGAGTTTAGACGTGCTAGGGCTTTCGTGCGGCGTACGATACAGGAAGCGAAGCGGTCATCTTGGCGTCAGTATGTGAACTCTTTGAGCCGCTTTACTCCCCACTCCCTGATCTGGTCCCGAATTAAACGGATCTCTGGCCACCTCAGTTCGATCCCTCTCCCCATATTAGTTATTGGCGATCGTGAAGTTGCTCACCCGGTGGATGTAGCCAACGAATTTGGAACCGCACTTGCTGCAAGATGTCGAAATGGTACAATTGATCCAGCCTTCCTTCGTCATAAACGCCGCTGTGAAATGACTGGGATTGATTTTTCAACGCCTGATCGGCTTTCATATAACCAACCATTTACCAGATCTGAGCTGGTATCTGCCATTTCTTCGCTTGCAAGCGTCGCTGAGGGCCCGGACTGTGTACACAACGAGTTATTGAGACATCTGCCGCAGGGAGTTACATCCGTACTTTTACGTGCATTTAACAATTTATGGGAGCTCGGGCTATTCCCTCCATCGTGGAGGGATGCCACGATAGTCCCTCTTCTTAAACCTGGGAAAAGCGGTACCGACCCTTTGAACTACCGCCCAATATCCTTGACATCTGCCCTTTGCAAGCTATTGGAAAAGATGGTTAGCGTTCGCCTCATGTGGTTCCTAGAAAAACACGACCTTCTTGCAAATTACCAATGCGGTTTCCGGAAAAACAGAAGCACCACTGATCACATTTTATCTCTAGACACCGAGGTAAGGGTTGCTTTTCGTAGAAAACGCAATCTGGGGGCCGTTTTCTTCGACATTGAGAAAGCATATGACACAACATGGCGTCATGGAATCCTCATGAAACTCGTAAAGAAAGGAATATATGGTCGCATGGGAATTTTTCTGCAAAATTTTTTGAAAGAAAGGAGATTTCGGGTACGCATTGGCTGCCATTTCTCTCGCTGGTTCATCCAGGAAAACGGTGTCCCACAAGGAAGTGTTCTCAGCGTTCCACTATTCGGTATCATGATCGATGATATCGGCGATTCCATTCCGCGGAGCATGGGGCGATCACTTTTCGTAGACGATTTTGCCATTTGGTCCTGCGCTTCACGAACACCAGCATTACAACGGCAGTTGCAACTAGCAGTTTCACGCCTGGAAAAGTGGGCAAACGTCAATGGATTTTCATTCTCTGCAACGAAAACTGTCGCCCTCCATTTTTCTCGTCGCCGATGTGACCAGAACATGGAAATGAAACTGTACGGCAGGAGTATACCTGTCCAACCCGTGGTGCGATTTCTGGGGGTGGAATTTGACCAACGTCTTACATACTTGCACCACCTGAAAACTCTACGTAGAAAATGTTTTAGCGCACTGAATATCATGAAATGCGTTGCTCGTACATCTTATGGTGCTGATCGAGCTACGCTTATGCTGTTGTATCGTTCTCTGATACGTTCAAAACTTGACTACGCAAGTTTTATCTATGACGGTGCTGCTGCAGCTAATAAGCATATGCTGGACACCATCCACCACACTGCTATCCGCATTGCAACTGGCGCATTTCGTACCTCACCCACGGTAAGCCTTCTAGCAGAGGCACATGAGCCGCCCCTCTGCCTGCGTAGAGAAAGGCTGGGTATGCGCTACGCCTGCAAACTTCGCCAGCTCCCTGCTCATCCCGCTTACACACATGTTTTCTCGCGACGACTGGCGACCATTTTCCCCGCAGATCGAAACTTGAGTGTTGCTCCGTTCGGTGTACGCATGCGTGAACTTTTCCGAGAAAGCCGGGTCAGACTCCAAGGTATCCGGAAAGTCGAGCACACGGAGAACCCTCCATGGGAGTTGGTCGCACCAGAGGTGGATTTATCCCTTGCTAGGACCAAGAAAGCCGATATCTCTCCGGAAGAGTTTCGCTCGCTGGCCCTTGAACGCATCGCTTCATTTCATGAATGGGTGACCACATATACCGATGGCTCTAGAACTGATGATGGTGTGGGCAGCGCATTCGTTTGTGGCACCGTCACCCGATCATTTTCCCTCCCGAAACACGCATCTGTATACTCATCGGAACTTGTAGCCATTCTGAAGGCCGTATGCTATATCGAAGTGTCAGAAGGTGATCGCCATGTGGTTTTCACTGACTCTTTAAGTAGTCTCTTAGCCGTGAAAACATTTTACCCATCCAACCCACTTGTGCGTGATATTCTAAGGTGTCTCACTGCTGTGCACCGCTTGGGACGGCGAGTGGTTCTGTGTTGGCTCCCTGGCCATGTTGGAATTTCTGGGAACGAGTTGGCGGACGCTGCGGCAAGGCGTGCAGCGCATTCTCCGTGCACCCGGTCGCTGCCGCTTCCCGCCACAGACTATTACAGACAGATTTCCGTCTTTCTCCTGGAGAAGTGGCAAACAATGTGGGACGAGACCAGTGTGAACAAGCTGCGAGGCATCAAGCCACGTCTGGAACCATGGGGTTCGTCCCATCATACTCATAGAAAAGAAGAGGTGACATTATGTCGCCTCCGCATAGGGCACACTTACGCCACGCACGGTTATCTGCTGTGCGGCGGCGACAGACCCCAGTGCGCTAGATGTTTATCACCACTGACAGTGCACCATGTTTTGATCTCGTGTCCTGCATACGCTGACGAGCGTCGACGTTACTTTGGATCTCTCCAGATGGTTTCGCTTGACAGCGTTCTTAGTGACAACTCTGCAGTTGTCCAATCGGGACAGCTGATTAATTTTTTATCTGAAGTGTCATTCTTAACCATATATGACCCTCATCGATATGTGTGATATGTATACTTGGCAACAAAGCATAGCGACGAACTTCGGGACAACTGTTTCGTTTTTTATCGAATGTTGCCTTCAAAGCGATTTACACACGTCACCGACGTGGCACCATACGCTCGGAACCATGGCATGTCGCTCCAACTGATTTTCGCCTGCACTTGCTCTAGCTATTTCACCGTTTCACTGATGTTACTCCCATTTCACTGTTCCACTGATGTGTGCTGGCGCTTGCCCTTTCTGTTTCACTGATGTTGCTCCCGTTTCACAGTTCTACTGATGTTTGCTCACGCTTGCTCTTTCTGTTCCACTGATGCTACGCCCGTTTCACTATTTCACTGATATTACTCCAGTTTCATTGTTTCACCGATGTTTGACTGCGCTTGCTCTTTTATTTCACTGTTTCACTTATATCTGCCCGTATTCTGAATATTTGTGTACTACTGTTGGCACCAATCATCACAAGCTGTCAATCTAACATTGTTATGGGCGCTGTATGACCGAAGCAGTCGAAGCGCCCCTAAGCCCAAATAACTAACTAACTAACTTTCTTTTTTGGTCTTTTTGTGTGTTTTTTTTTATTATTATTTTTTCCTTTAACAATAAGTACATTACTCCCTCCTTCTCTTTTTCCCTTTTTCTTTTTTTTTTTTTTTTTTGTTTTTTTTTTTTTTTTTTTTTTTTTTTTATAAAAATTTAACATCTATTTTTTTTCCCCCTCCTCCTCCCCCCCCCCTCTGGGGGGTGGGTTTTGTTCTTGTTTTGGGGGGGGTTGCGGGCACTCGCCGAGAGTAGATGTTCCACAGACTCTGTCAGACTCTCCTTTAGGACGATGGAAGATCGCACTTGGAAGATTGATGGAGTCTCCATACGAGGCTTCCCCCGCAATGTCTCTCCGACTATTGAAGATCACTTTGGCTGCGGGCCATCTCCTGATTATCTCTGCCGTCACTCCTCCGCATCCGTCCCCGCACACCACTCCGACACCCCCACAGACAGGCAGCAAGTTGAGGATATCTTGGAGATCGTAATGACATGTAGAGGGAAGACCGACTACTTTCAGAGCAGATACAAGTGGAGAGTACACTTTCTCGAGTGTCCTTGAGCTCCAACCAGGGTCCCCAGTGTCCCCCCAGTCCAGCGCGAGGAGAGTAGGCTGCACGCCCTTGAGTCTCCACTCGGTGTAAGGCCTCGATACCACTGCTGCCTCTCGACTGGGAATGCAGTGTCTAGCCTCTTTGGCTAGTACTATGAACCTGTCCATTCCGCCCGACCGCATGCTCGAGACGAGCACTCCCAGTCTCGTTGCATTCATCGGACGTCCGGCTTGATTGGCGATTGCGAACAGTTCATAGACCACTTCCAGCTTCCGAGATGTGGCGTCCTTGTCCTTGTACACTGAGTGGCACATCAGTGACACAGTAATGCCCACCACCAGTCCGAGCGAGTTGAAGTCTGATGGAAGTACTATGGTTGCCCCTCCTGGATCTAACACCAATGTCTCTGCGTACTCTGACATGAGACCCATGAAAGACAAGTGAGCGACTCCAGCAGGCAGCGGAAATGGAGAGTCTCTCATGACCCCCCGAGAGGCGATGTACTCCAGATTGTCTCTACAGGTGAGGAGTCTCCAGAAGCCTATTTCGGGCCCTATGGAATGAGCTAGCTGTAGAGCTCTTCGGCACAGAGCTATCTTCCTCCTGCGCAACAGCGCGTCCCCCACCAGGGTAGGGGTCTTGATCAAGAACCCCCTGTGAAGCTTCCTGAATGCATACAGCACACAGCCATACCAGACCCCAAGCGAGAATTCCTCGATCTCCAACTTCCTGGCTAATGTCAGTGGGATGAGGTTGCATGCCCCCTTGAAGTTCCTTGATGATCTGCTTTGTGCAGGTACATATAGGCAGACAGTAAGCCGATGCTCCAGTGAGGCCTGCTTCCTTCAGGAGGACTTTCCACCCTCATTTCTGGCGGAACGGTGGGAGTTAGTTTGACCCCCACTGAGCCGAGGGATGATCCCAACGAGGTTCCCGCCAGAGACGGGAATTCAACCGGTTCTCCCCGCATACCACAAAGTTGCTCACTTCTCGGAAGCATGACAGACATTCTGGGTGACTGTGGTACGAAGGTGCTACCATTGATACAGAGAGACGATGGAGATTGACCATTACCTCCGTATAGACCATCACTGCTTGGAAGACAAAGTCCATGTTCGCGTCCCCATGGCTTAGTTCAATCTGTGCTCAATGACATGTGGGTTGCCACAGTCGGGGACGACGGATAGAAACACCCTGATTTGATGTTGTCAGTCAGGTATCGATGACTCGGGCATGACGAGCGGTCGGACACATAGTTCGAGACGACTTCGGGCAGGTCCCCATAGTAGCTTCGAATCAGATTGAGTATGGTGGCGTGGACGGACGATCCTGGCTCTACGAACCATCCCACAGCTTTGGTGAGTGCCACTGCCTTCTTGGTTTGAGGTTCGTCTGTTTTCAGTGAGTGAGGCGTAAGCGCGGAGCAACTGTCAGAAGTTGATGAGCCCAGGTATGGTGTGTACTTCCCCGGCTGAGGGTGTCTGGTTGACCCCAGTGATCCTCCCCCCAGTATAGTGAGGAGGTAGTCAGCACTTATTCCACTTCCTCTCTCACAACCCTGACATGGGTGCGGCCCTCTTGCAATCAGTTTGAACATCTCGGAGGGGTGCGGAATGGTTGCACCTACCATATCAGAGGGGGATTCGAGACCTGCCGCACTTTTCCAGGATGCGAATCTGATCGAGTCGGCCAAGGTGGAGCTACACTCTACAATCACAGGATCTCTACCCATATGGTCCATTTGGAAAAGGATGCATGAAGCCTCCATTCCGTTAATTTTCTGTATGAGGCTGGCGGCTGCACCTCCCATGGCCAAGCTCTTCAGAGTTCTTGAGTTGGTGACCTTCTTCAACATTTTCCTAAGAAGCCTTTGAGGTGATGCGTTCCCGATTTCACTGATGAAGCGAGGAAAAAATGGCCGCAACGAAGCGACAAACTGAAGGAGAGCGTCCTGATCCATGTACTCCGTGGACAAGCACAACTTGAATCCCTCATGTCCTATACTATCTACATTCTTTGTCAACAACTCTGCCACTGCCTCTTGGACCACAGTTTCTGAATGAGCAGATGACAGAATGCCAGTGGCATTGGGGCTCTCCAGAAGCGAGGACAAGTCTCTCATCTCGCGTATGAGAGGGTTCGCCATGATCTGGAAACATCTTCTGATGGTCTTGTCATCCGCATCTTGCATCAACTTTACAAAGCTCAAGGACTCTGTGAGCGGGTCAGGGAATTGTCTTATCATAAACCTATTTAGGCTGCATCCTCCCTGCCCTCCCAACGATGCATCTCTAAATACAGTGTCGATCATCCAGTGGTCCATGAAATCAGCTTGCGACATGACTCTGACTATCGTGGGCTTCCGAAGGAGGGTCGCTAGGTGGTAGTTTCCGATTTCTGTTATCGGGTTGTATGTGCAGTAGCTCCTCCACACTTGGCTTGCAAAATATCCATACGCTACCATTGCAAAAACAGGGTCATCCATTCTTTGTGCAACTGTGAGGCACTGGGTGCTTGTGTTTGACATGATGGAAGAGAGAGTAGGCAGTTCGTCGTTCATACATACTGACACGCGCGAAAATCCCTTTACATATAGCCCTTCCATTCTGTGATTGATGACAGGAACTTTTCCATACATGAAGATGCTATTCGAAGTCCAAGTCTCCTCGAGTTTCAGTTGGAGGCCCATTTTGCGTGAGCATCGATCCAACTCTGACAGGATCCTAGATGCCACATTTTTTATCCTGATCAGCTCGGTTTGAATCACCTCGGGGTCCGTGTGAGCAGGAACCTTGAATTGCAAGGAGACAACGTGGTTGTCCCCTTGAGCCATAATCCTCACAGTAGCGTTAGTACCTTTTGTGGCCTCCTCCAACGCCATGGCGGAAGCTGCTGTCCAAACCTTTTGGCTTAACCCCTCATTTCCGCCGTATTGGCCGTTCCAGGCGTATGGTACAGAGGGGTCTTTTGACTCGATCTTCCCGTCCACCACCCTGAGTTTGTCGGGTCTACCTGCGTAGTAGAACCAGGAGTTCTCATATATGTTGTATGCGTACTTGAAGACGTTTTTTAAGCCAAAACATTTGTCTAGGACGTCGCGAACAGCCTCATTGTTGAACCTTGTCTGGAAATTATTATACTTTTTATAGTCCATACTTATATGGTATGTTACGATTCTCTCGTTCCCGGATCCGGATGCTGTTTGGTCTATGGTCTTCTTGATCAGGTCGACAAAGGAGTCCGCCATAGTGAGTTCGGGAAGCTTAGGAATGACGAAGTGGGACATCAGATATTCAGTCGGTACGAAGTAGGTCCTTACCTGCAGTGTCATAAGCGAGAATAGTCGACATTCTTCTCCCTGCTCTCTCTCTCTCTCTCTTTGCCCCGATGTCCAATGACAAGGGCGTCAAGGTCCATTCCATTCTTGTCTAGATCTTGTAAGAACTTTTTCGCATCAAAGCTCTCACTGGCGAGCGTTGTCAACAGTACTCGCCTGTTTTGAGAGGGACCTATAGTCCCTGCAGCCAGTGCGTCTGACAGCTCCTTTCTCCCGAGCGAATGAGCCTTGTCATCCAGGAATAGTTCATTGGGAAGCACATCTGGAAGAGTGTACAGGGGGCCATGCTGAATTCGGTGCCATCGGGGAGGAATTGTCTCCATCTCTGCCATAGTGGGGAGTCTGTTTGCCTTCACACATTTTTGGAGACAGGATCCACATTCCATCGGGACGGAGGTACCTTCCGGCCACTCACCGAAGTCGTGGAAGTATCCTCTGAGAAGCCTTTTGGCAAGATTGTTTGCGATTTGTTCCATAAAGTCAGGTTCCACGAAGGAGTTGGTGTGGGTGTTCCTGTGTTGTTTGAGGAGCGACCCCCCCCCCCACATCGATCACCGGGTGACCTCATGCTCTGAACATACCAAATATCTGCAGAACTTCCATGTCAGTTGCTGTTCGGATCAGATCCAAGTACAGAGCTCCCTCTTTCTCACATCCCAGTTTGCCGGCCGTTTCTTTGAATTTGCCGAGGAGATCCGAAGAGAAACTCCCGACAGACATATTGACCCCTGTTTTCCCTCATTGACCCCTCAATGACATGTGGGTTGCCACAGTCGGGGACGACGGATAGAAACACCCTGATTTGATGTTGTCAGTCAGGTATCGATGACTCGGGCATAACGAGCGGTCGGACACATAGTTCGAGACGACTTCGGGCAGGTCCCCATAGTAGCTTCGAATCAGATTGAGTATGGTGGCGTGGACGGACGATCCTGGCTCTACGAACCATCCCACAGCTTTGGTGAGTGCCACTGCCTTCTTGGTTTGAGGTTCGTCTGTCTTCAGTGAGTGAGGCGTAAGCGCGGAGCAACTGTCAGAAGTTGATGAGCCCAGGTATGGTGTGTACTTCCCCGGCTGAGGGTGTCTGGTTGACCCCAGTGATCCTCCCCACAGTATAGTGAGGAGGTACTCAGCACTTATTCCACTTCCTCTCTCACAACCCTCACATGGGTGCGGCCCTCTTGCAATCAGTTTGAACATCTCGGAGGGGTGCGGAATGGTTGCACCTACCATATCAGAGGGGGATTCGAGACCTGCCGCACTTTTCCAGGATGCGAATCTGATCGAGTCGGCCAAGGTGGAGCTACACTCTACAATCACAGGATCTCTACCCATATGGTCCATTTGGAATAGGATGCATGAAGCCTCCATTCCGTTAATTTTCTGTATGAGGCTGGCGGCTGCACCTCCCATGGCCAAGCTCTTCAGAGTTCTTGAGTTGGTGACCTTCTTCAACATTTTCCTAAGAAGCCTTTGAGGTGATGCGTTCCCGATTTCACTGATGAAGCGAGGAAAAAATGGCCGCAACGAAGCGACAAACTGAAGGAGAGCGTCCTGATCCATGTACTCCGAGGACAAGCACAACTTGAATCCCTCATGTCCTATACTATCTACATTCTTTGTCAACAACTCTGCCACTGCCTCTTGGACCACAGTTTCTGAATGAGCAGATGACAGAATGCCAGTGGCATTGGGGCTCTCCAGAAGCGAGGACAAGTCTCTCATCTCGCGTATGAGAGGGTTCGCCATGATCTGGAAACATCTTCTGATGGTCTTGTCATCCGCATCTTGCATCAACTTTACAAAGCTCAAGGACTCTGTGAGCGGGTCAGGGAATTGTCTTATCATAAACCTATTTAGGCTGCATCCTCCCTGCCCTCCCAACGATGCATCTCTAAATACAGTGTCGATCATCCAGTGGTCCATGAAATCAGCTTGCGACATGACTCTGGACTATCGTGGGCTTCCGAAGGAGGGTCGCTAGGTGGTAGTTTCCGATTTCTGTTATCGGGTTGTATGTGCAGTAGCTCCTCCACACTTGGCTTGCAAAATATCCATACGCTACCATTGCAAAAACAGGGTCATCCATTCTTTGTGCAACTGTGAGGCACTGGGTGCTTGTGTTTGACATGATGGAAGAGAGAGTAGGCAGTTCGTCGTTCATACATACTGACACGCGCGAAAATCCCTTTACATATAGCCCTTCCATTCTGTGATTGATGACAGGAACTTTTCCATACATGAAGATGCTATTCGAAGTCCAAGTCTCCTCGAGTTTCAGTTGGAGGCCCATTTTGCGTGAGCATCGATCCAACTCTGACAGGATCCTAGATGCCACATTTTTTATCCTGATCAGCTCGGTTTGAATCACCTCGGGGTCCGTGTGAGCAGGAACCTTGAATTGCAAGGAGACAACGTGGTTGTCCCCTTGAGCCATAATCCTCACAGTAGCGTTAGTACCTTTTGTGGCCTCCTCCAACGCCATGGCGGAAGCTGCTGTCCAAACCTTTTGGCTTAACCCCTCATTTCCGCCGTATTGGCCGTTCCAGGCGTATGGTACAGAGGGGTCTTTTGACTCGATCTTCCCGTCCACCACCCTGAGTTTGTCGGGTCTACCTGCGTAGTAGAACCAGGAGTTCTCATATATGTTGTATGCGTACTTGAAGACGTTTTTGAAGCCAAAACATTTGTCTAGGACGTCGCGAACAGCCTCATTGTTGAACCTTGTCTGGAAATTATTATACTTTTTGTAGTCCATACTTATATGGTATGTTACGATTCTCTCGTTCCCGGATCCGGATGCTGTTTGGTCTATGGTCTTCTTGATCAGGTCGACAAAGGAGTCCGCCATAGTGAGTTCGGGAAGCTTAGGAATGACGAAGTGGGACATCAGATATTCAGTCAGTACGAAGTAGGTCCTTACCTGCAGTGTCATAAGCGAGAATAGTCGACATTCTTCTCCCGGCTCTCTCTCTCTCTCTTTGCCCCGATGTCCAATGACAAGGGCGTCAAGGTCCATTCCATTCTTGTCTAGATCTTGTAAGAACTTTTTCGCATCAAAGCTCTCACTGGCGAGCGTTGTCAACAGTACTCGCCTGTTTTGAGAGGGACCTATAGTCCCTGCAGCCAGTGCGTCTGACAGCTCCTTTCTCCCGAGCGAATGAGCCTTGTCATCCAGGAATAGTTCATTGGGAAGCACATCTGGAAGAGTGTACAGGGGGCCATGCTGAATTCGGTGCCATCGGGGAGGAATTGTCTCCATCTCTGCCATAGTGGGGAGTCTGTTTGCCTTCACACATTTTTGGAGACAGGATCCACATTCCATCGGGACGGAGGTACCTTCCGGCCACTCACCGAAGTCGTGGAAGTATCCTCTGAGAAGCCTTTTGGCAAGATTGTTTGCGATTTGTTCCATAAAGTCAGGTTCCACGAAGGAGTTGGTGTGGGTGTTCCTGTGTTGTTTGAGGAGCGACCCCCCCCCCACATCGATCACCGGGTGACCTCATGCTCTGAACATACCAAATATCTGCAGAACTTCCATGTCAGTTGCTGTTCGGATCAGATCCAAGTACAGAGCTCCCTCTTTCTCACATCCCAGTTTGCCGGCCGTTTCTTTGAATTTGCCGAGGAGATCCGAAGAGAAACTCCCGACAGACATATTGACCCCTGTTTTCCGTTCCATCTCCTTATCCGATCTCTCTATGAGTTCTCTGATACAAACCGCTTCATGCATCTTTATTATTCGGTATCCTTTGCTCCCCCTCTTGCGGATGACTGAGTCCATCGTGGAGAAGATTGTGAACAATCTGGGGATGAAATTCGCTCGTATCCTCTCGTCCACTTGCATCAGTCCGTGGAGATGAAGACATACAAGTGAGTTGAGTCTTACCATGAGTATGTCGTTCATCATCAACAGGAGCTCCCTCGTTGCAGTTAAGACTTTGTCCAGGCGAGAAAGTCGGCCCGCAGTGGGGCCGGCCTCGTTGCACGGCTGGCTAGGGAAGTGGCGCTCCCTCGGGTCACCACAGCCACCCCCCTCTTCCGTGATATGACCGTTCTATTGCAACCTTTATTTTTAAGAAATGGCAGTCTAACTGGGACATAGTGCAGGAAAATAAACTGCGAGCGATCAAGCCATGTCTTGGGGAATGGCCCTCGTCTTACCGTGGAACGAGGCGGGACGAGGTCGTGCTCTGCCGCCTCAGGCTAGGGCACACCCACCCAACGCACCACTACTTGCTCTGTGGGGAGGACAGGCAAAACTGCCCCCGATGCCACGCACCACTGTCGGTACGTCATTTTCTGTTATCCTGCCCCCTATTCGCCGATGCTCGAAGACGCCTTCTTGGAATCGTGCAGCCGCTGTCACTCCGTGAACTCCTGGGTGACCATTCACGCGCTGTAACTTCAGGACAACTGTTTCGCTTTCTCTCGAATGTCAAATTTCGAGCGATTTACACACCTCGCTGACATGAACACTGCGCTCGGAACCGTGACATGTCGCTCCAACTGATCTTCACTTGCTCTTGCTGTTAAGCTGTGTCACTGATGATACTCCCGTTTCACTGTTTCACTGATGTTTGCGTGTGATTGCTCTTTCGGTTTTACTGTTCCACTGATGTTACTCCCGTTTCACTTTTCCACTGATGTCTGCTTGCGCTTGCTCTTTCTGTTTCACCGTTCCATTTCGCCGTTTCGCTGATGTTGCTTGCGTTTTACTGTTTCGCTGACGATGTTGTGGGCTGAATTGCGCGTTGTGGCTTCGGGACAGCTGTTTCGCTGTCTCTCTGATTCAAGGGTTGGAGCGATTTGCACACCTCGTGGACATGTAGCACTGAAGTGATTTGCCTGTCTTTTGAAGTCTCGCATACTGCTGTTCGCATGAATCCTCTTAAGTTGTGCGTCTAAAATTGTTATGGGCGCTGTATGACCAACGCAGTCGATGCACCCGAAAGCCCAAATAACCAACCAACCAACCACCAGGGTAGGGGTCTTGATCAAGAACCCCCTGTGAAGCTTCCTGAATGCAATACAGCACACAGCCATACCAGACCCCAAGCGAGAATTCCTCGATCTCCAACTTCCTGGCTAATGTCAGTGGGATGAGGTTGCATGCCCCCCTTGAAGTTCCTTGATGATCTGCTTTGTGCAGGTACATATAGGCAGACAGTAAGCCGATGCTCCAGTGAGGCCTGCTTCCTTCAGGAGGACTTTCCACCCTCATTTCTGGCGGAACGGTGGGAGTTAGTTTGACCCCCACTGAGCCGAGGGATGATCCCAACGAGGTTCCCGCCAGAGACGGGAATTCAACCGGTTCTCCCCGCATACCACAAAGTTGCTCACTCCTCGGAAGCATGACAGACATTCTGGGTGACTGTGGTACGAAGGTGCTACCATTGATACAGAGAGACGATGGAGATTGACCATTACCTCCGTATAGACCATCACTGCTTGGAAGACAAAGTCCATGTTCGCGTCCCCATGGCTTAGTTCAATCTGTGCTCAATGACATGTGGGTTGCCACAGTCGGGGACGACGGATAGAAACACCCTGATTTGATGTTGTCAGTCAGGTATCGATGACTCGGGCATGACGAGCGGTCGGACACATAGTTCGAGACGACTTTGGGCAGGTCCCCATAGTAGCTTCGAATCAGATTGAGTATGGTGGCGTGGACGGACGATCCTGGCTCTACGAACCATCCCACAGCTTTGGTGAGTGCCACTGCCTTCTTGGTTTGAGGTTCGTCTGTTTTCAGTGAGTGAGGCGTAAGCGCGGAGCAACTGTCAGAAGTTGATGAGCCCAGGTATGGTGTGTACTTCCCCGGCTGAGGGTGTCTGGTTGACCCCAGTGATCCTCCCCCAGTATAGTGAGGAGGTAGTCAGCACTTATTCCACTTCCTCTCTCACAACCCTCACATGGGTGCGGCCCTCTTGCAATCAGTTTGAACATCTCGGAGGGGTGCGGAATGGTTGCACCTACCATATCAGAGGGGGATTCGAGACCTGCCGCACTTTTCCAGGATGCGAATCTGATCGAGTCGGCCAAGGTGGAGCTACACTCTACAATCACAGGATCTCTACCCATATGGTCCATTTGGAATAGGATGCATGAAGCCTCCATTCCGTTAATTTTCTGTATGAGGCTGGCGGCTGCACCTCCCATGGCCAAGCTCTTCAGAGTTCTTGAGTTGGTGACCTTCTTCAACATTTTCCTAAGAAGCCTTTGAGGTGATGCGTTCCCGATTTCACTGATGAAGCGAGGAAAAAATGGCCGCAACGAAGCGACAAACTGAAGGAGAGCGTCCTGATCCATGTACTCCGTGGACAAGCACAACTTGAATCCCTCATGTCCTATACTATCTACATTCTTTGTCAACAACTCTGCCACTGCCTCTTGGACCACAGTTTCTGAATGAGCAGATGACAGAATGCCAGTGGCATTGGGGCTCTCCAGAAGCGAGGACAAGTCTCTCATCTCGCGTATGAGAGGGTTCGCCATGATCTGGAAACATCTTCTGATGGTCTTGTCATCCGCATCTTGCATCAACTTTACAAAGCTCAAGGACTCTGTGAGCGGGTCAGGGAATTGTCTTATCATAAACCTATTTAGGCTGCATCCTGCCTGCCCTCCCAACGATGCATCTCTAAATACAGTGTCGATCATCCAGTGGTCCATGAAATCAGCTTGCGACATGACTCTGACTATCGTGGGCTTCCGAAGGAGGGTCGCTAGGTGGTAGTTTCCGATTTCTGTTATCGGGTTGTATGTGCAGTAGCTCCTCCACACTTGGCTTGCAAAATATCCATACGCTACCATTGCAAAAACAGGGTCATCCATTCTTTGTGCAACTGTGAGGCACTGGGTGCTTGTGTTTGACATGATGGAAGAGAGAGTAGGCAGTTCGTCGTTCATACATACTGACACGCGCGAAAATCCCTTTACATATAGCCCTTCCATTCTGTGATTGATGACAGGAACTTTTCCATACATGAAGATGCTATTCGAAGTCCAAGTCTCCTCGAGTTTCAGTTGGAGGCCCATTTTGCGTGAGCATCGATCCAACTCTGACAGGATCCTAGATGCCACATTTTTTATCCTGATCAGCTCGGTTTGAATCACCTCGGGGTCCGTGTGAGCAGGAACCTTGAATTGCAAGGAGACAACGTGGTTGTCCCCTTGAGCCATAATCCTCACAGTAGCGTTAGTACCTTTTGTGGCCTCCTCCAACGCCATGGCGGAAGCTGCTGTCCAAACCTTTTGGCTTAACCCCTCATTTCCGCCGTATTGGCCGTTCCAGGCGTATGGTACAGAGGGGTCTTTTGACTCGATCTTCCCGTCCACCACCCTGAGTTTGTCGGGTCTACCTGCGTAGTAGAACCAGGAGTTCTCATATATGTTGTATGCGTACTTGAAGACGTTTTTGAAGCCAAAACATTTGTCTAGGACGTCGCGAACAGCCTCATTGTTGAACCTTGTCTGGAAATTATTATACTTTTTGTAGTCCATACTTATATGGTATGTTACGATTCTCTCGTTCCCGGATCCGGATGCTGTTTGGTCTATGGTCTTCTTGATCAGGTCGACAAAGGAGTCCGCCATAGTGAGTTCGGGAAGCTTAGGAATGACGAAGTGGGACATCAGATATTCAGTCAGTACGAAGTAGGTCCTTACCTGCAGTGTCATAAGCGAGAATAGTCGACATTCTTCTCCCTGCTCTCTCTCTCTTTGCCCCGATGTCCAATGACAAGGGCGTCAAGGTCCATTCCATTCTTGTCTAGATCTTGTAAGAACTTTTTTGCATCAAAGCTCTCACTGGCGAGCGTTGTCAACAGTACTCGCCTGTTTTGAGAGGGACCTATAGTCCCTGCAGCCAGTGCGTCTGACAGCTCCTTTCTCCCGAGCGAATGAGCCTTGTCATCCAGGAATAGTTCATTGGGAAGCACATCTGGAAGAGTGTACAGGGGGCCATGCTGAATTCGGTGCCATCGGGGAGGAATTGTCTCCATCTCTGCCACAGTGGGGAGTCTGTTTGCCTTCACACATTTTTGGAGACAGGATCCACATTCCATCGGGACGGAGGTACCTTCCGGCCACTCACCGAAGTCGTGGAAGTATCCTCTGAGAAGCCTTTTGGCAAGATTGTTTGCGATTTGTTCCATAAAGTCAGGTTCCACGAAGGAGTTGGTGTGGGTGTTCCTGTGTTGTTTGAGGAGCGACCCCCCCCCCCCCACATCGATCACCGGGTGACCCCATGCTCTGAACATACCAAATATCTGCAGAACTTCCATGTCAGTTGCTGTTCGGATCAGATCCAAGTACAGAGCTCCCTCTTTCTCACATCCCAGTTTGCCGGCCGTTTCTTTGAATTTGCCGAGGAGATCCGAAGAGAAACTCCCGACAGACATATTGACCCCTGTTTTCCGTTCCATCTCCTTATCCGATCTCTCTATGAGTTCTCTGATACAAACCGCTTCATGCATCTTTATTATTCGGTATCCTTTGCTCCTCCTCTTGCGGATGACCCCAAACCCCAGCCGTCGTGATGTTGGTTTGAGTTGCCGTCCCTAACACGAATTTGTATATGTGCGAGGTCAAAGTTTTGGGAACACCATATAGGTACGTGAGTGTCTTTAGCTAGATTATAATTAATACGTTGCATTAGAGAATTGATGATAATGACATTCACCATTGGTTTAACTGACATGTCCGTGTTGGGACTTTTCGGACGCTAGTATTAGTATAATTTTGTACAATGTTCCGCACGAAATAGATGCCTGTGTTGAGCCCCAAGCGGCTTCCGCTGATCCTTAGATCTACCTACTCACGTTCATTCCCCTTCATTCACTTCGCATTCGCTCGCCTCATTCATGCTCTCCTTATCAATTAATTAATTGCTTGGTCCCCAAATTTAGCTCCCGACCCCCCCCTTTCAGCGGTACACAAGCACATAGGTCGACAGATCAATGCTCTAATTTTGATGGTATTACCGGGCCGAACAAGTAAATCTTTCACTGCCAATCATGGCTGGCCTAGCCATTATTAGCAGCGTTTCTCGCCTGGACAAAGTCTCAACTGCAACGAGGGGGCTCATCGTACTGACTCCGAGGGCTGATACAAGTGCTCTGATGTCTTTGACCGACACACCTAACCTTAAGTTAGATCGATGCCGCGCCGGGCCTTATTCGTCGTACACTTGCGACCAGGTCTGACGTAACCAACGGGCGGGCACGGATCCCTACCAGGTTGGTCACGTACCCGGTCGTCTTTATATCCTAGCCGGCCCTATGAGTTTTGGCCTTGGGGTCTTACGGCATGCCAAACCCGTCCATCATGCCCCTCGAACTGTCTGCACCAACCGTGCCCACGTGCAGGGTTCGGGGGTGGACAAACCACCGGGCAGTGTTTTGCCAATACCCTATAGTCCGGCGCCAGACTTCCGGCGAACGCACTGTGGTGGCCCCTTTACCGGCCCCTCCCAAATGCATACCATGTTCGCCACCTCACCTGCACCTCTGGATCACAGAGGCCAGCGTGATTTTACGGTCAAAGATCCAGAGCAGGTGAACTAATACCCCGAAGTGTCCGTTCATCGCACCCTCTGGCAATCAGGCCTTAACCAAACGCGCGTCATATATATAACAGTAATAATATTTTAGGCAATTTAACTGGCTTCAACATACGCCACCATCGCTCGGGAATTTTCTTGTCCATATATGAGGACTGGCTCGCAAGTCGGCTGCCTCGCTTATAAATGTACTTTATAGTACAAATTGATATCATGCACATATCCAAGCATAATTGTGTAAATCATTACACCTTGTCAAGAAGTGCTCATGGTACGATCTCCGTCTTCGGGTCGGCTGTTGATGACCCGGTCAGAGCGCGCGCACCCCTCATCACCCGCGGCACGGCCGCCATTTCAATTCTGGACGTAAATACCCTCCCCTCTTCGCGCCTGGTCGCTGAGGTATTTACTACGCGGGCACCATAGGGTCGTAATTCTGACGTCATCCATTGCTGCACTATGTCTTATGTTATCCGGCCTTGCTCTACCGCTCCTCCTGTCCGTTACTGTCGAAATTCCACCACCGGTCTTTGTTGATGCCACATAGAGAATTTATATGCTTACTCTAATATATTTGCCCTTACATACACCGCATCGCATCGCATCGCATTACGCACACACCGCTCATATACTTCCCGCCATCTCCGACATCTCCGTCCACCTCGAAAAATAACCCAATTGGGGGGTTGACGCACCCTAAAACCCTAATAATAATAAGTCCACCTCCCTCCCCGTCCTAAACTTATCCTATTTGGTCCCCCCCCATGAGACAGGTCGCTCTCAGCAATGAATTTGGTGAGAAGGCGGAAGATAATTTAGGTTGGTTCGGTGGGAAAGAGGATGACACGCCAGAAGTTTAGCACTCACATTTCCGATGGTGAGTGGCGAGTGGCCTTGGCTGAGTGCTTCTTCTCCTCCATCCGAAAACTCAGCCATCGGGCCACCGCTGGACGGCCCTCAGGCGTCGGTCCGGCGCCGCGCGCGTCTTCCAGACCCTTCTCCGTGCGTCTCTCCTTCCTCTCTCTTTCATCCTAAACTTATCCTATTTGGTCCCCCCCCATGAGACAGGTCGCTCTCAGCAATGAATTTGGTGAGAACGCAGAAGCTGCCGGAGAGAATTTAGGTTGGTTCGGTGGGAAAGAGGATGACACGCCAGAAGTTTAGCACTCACATTTCCGATGGTGAGTGGCGAGTGGCCTTGGCTGAGTGCTTCCTCTCCTCCATCAGAAAACTCAGCCATCTGGCCACCGGTGGACGGCCCTCAGGCGCCGCGCGTGGTCCAGGCCCTTCTCCCTGCGTCTCTCCTTCCTCTCTCTCTCCTCCCCGTCCTGTTCTGTTCTGTTCTCTTGAACTTGCAATTGCTCCGCCTCTTTTTTTCTCTACCCACTCCCAGGACTTTGGGGTGAGTTCGCGCTTTCTGATTCGTGGAGTATTCTTCTGGCTTGGGTGGCGACGGATCTAGGTCAGGGCACCGACCTCACGGGCCGATGTCCCTTCTTCCGGGGGTGCTTGCACCACCGGTACCCTCGCGGAGGTGCCGAGCCGTTATTTGCGCTCGCCGTGTTGTTTGTCGGCCCGTTTGATCTTTGGCGCCGGCGCAACTAGCATGTGTGCGTGTTGATGGAACAGCCGCTTTGACGTAGGCGCCGGCGCCACACGCGTGCGCTTTCCCGGCGTGTTTGTAAGCTGGTATGCATAAACCAGGTGAAGGATGACCTCCATGAGCTTGGTTCCACTCCACGGCTCCTCCAAATCATCTCTGTACATCAATCTCAACACCATGGCTCTGCAAAGAAACTCAATCTCCTCGTTGCTCTTCTCAGCATCTGGACTCTTCCACCCAGGGGCCAAAGGTTCATTCTCGAGATCGATCTGAACCTGTCGTATTCGACATCCATGTCAATGTTCTTGTCTGCAAGCTGTTGGAGACGCTCCCAATCATCTGCCATCAGGTGCGGTCTCCTTGTAGTTCTCCTTCCTTGGCATATCATGTATATCTCCTGTGACCCTGAGGAGACAATCCCTGACCTCGCTATTATTGGCTCCCCCAACCTTCTGACGAACTCCGGAAGCAGGTCTGGTACCGTGAGTAGCATGTCCAAATAGCACTTGACCATGACAACAGAGGACGGTCCCGCCATGTCATCGAGTCGCTCGAGATTCTCGAACAGTGTGAGCCACTTGTCTCCGTACATGATTTCCGCATCACAGATCAGGAACTCCATTGTATCCCCCCTCCTCGCCACCTCCGCAGCAAGGTGGCAGATGGTCGACATGCTGAGCAGGTCGGTCGGACACTCGTCGAGAGTAGATGTTCCACAGACTCTGTCAGACTCTCCTTTAGGACGATGGAAGATCGCACTTGGAAGATTGATGGAGTCTCCATACGAGGCTTCCCCCGCAATGTCTCCGACTATTGAAGATCACTTTGGCTGCGGGCCATCTCGTGATTATCTCTGCCGTCACTCCTCCGCATCCGTCCCCGCACACCACTCCGACACCCCCACAGACAGGCAGCAAGTTGAGGATATCTTGGAGATCGTAATGACATGTAGAGGGAAGACCAACTACTTTCAGAGCAGATACAAGTGGAGAGTACACTTTCTCGAGTGTCCTTGAGCTCCAACCAGGGTCCCCAGTGTCCCCCCAGTCCAGCGCGAGGAGAGTAGGCTTCACGCCCTTGAGTCTCCACTCGGTGTAAGGCCTCGATACCACTGCTTCCTCTCGACTGGGAATGCAGTGTCTAGCCTCTTTGGCTAGTACTATGAACCTGTCCATTCCGCCCGACCGCATGCTCGAGACGAGCACTCCCAGTCTCGTTGCATTCATCGGACGTCCGGCTTGATTGGCGATTGCGAACAGTTCATAGACCTCTTCCAGCTTCCGAGATGTGGCGTCCTTGTCCTTGTACACTGAGTGGCACATCAGTGACACAGTAATGCCCACCACCAGTCCGAGCGAGTTGAAGTCTGATGGAAGTACTATGGTTGCCCCTCCTGGATCTAACACCAATGTCTCTGCGTACTCTGACATGAGACCCATGAAAGACAAGTGAGCGACTCCAGCAGGCAGCGGAAATGAAGAGTCTCTCATGACCCCCCGAGAGGCGATGTACTCCAGATTGTCTCTACAGGTGAGGAGTCTCCAGAAGCCTATTTCGGGCCCTATGGAATGAGCTAGCTGTAGAGCTCTTCGGCACAGAGCTATCTTCCTCCTGCGCAACAGCGCGTCCCCCACCAGGGTAGGGGTCTTGATCAAGAACCCCCTGTGAAGCTTCCTGAATGCATACAGCACACAGCCATACCAGACCCCAAGCGAGAATTCCTCGATCTCCAACTTCCTGGCTAATGTCAGTGGGATGAGGTTGCATGCCCCCCTTGAAGTTCCTTGATGATCTGCTTTGTGCAGGTACATATAGGCAGACAGTAAGCCGATGCTCCAGTGAGGCCTGCTTCCTTCAGGAGGACTTTCCACCCTCATTTCTGGCGGAACGGTGGGAGTTAGTTTGACCCCCACTGAGCCGAGGGATGATCCCAACGAGGTTCCCGCCAGAGACGGGAATTCAACCGGTTCTCCCCCGCATACCACAAAGTTGCTCACTTCTCGGAAGCATGACAGACATTCTGGGTGACTGTGGTACGAAGGTGCTACCATTGATACAGAGAGACGATGGAGATTGACCATTACCTCCGTATAGACCATCACTGCCTGGAAGACGAAGTCCATGTTCGCGTCCCCATGGCTTAGTTCAATCATGTGATCTGTGCTCAATGACATGTGGGTTGCCACAGTCGGGGACGACGGATAGAAACACCCTGATTTGATGTTGTCAGTCAGGTATCGATGACTCGGGCATGACGAGCGGTCGGACACATAGTTCGAGACGACTTCGGGCAGGTCCCCATAGTAGCTTCGAATCAGATTGAGTATGGTGGCGTGGACGGACGATCCTGGCTCTACGAACCATCCCACAGCTTTGGTGAGTGCCACTGCCTTCTTGGTTTGAGGTTCGTCTGTTTTCAGTGAGTGAGGCGTAAGCGCGGAGCAACTGTCAGAAGTTGATGAGCCCAGGTATGGTGTGTACTTCCCCGGCTGAGGGTGTCTGGTTGACCCCAGTGATCCTCCCCCAGTATAGTGAGGAGGTAGTCAGCACTTATTCCACTTCCTCTCTCACAACCCTCACATGGGTGCGGCCCTCTTGCAATCAGTTTGAACATCTCGGAGGGGTGCGGAATGGTTGCACCTACCATATCAGAGGGGGATTCGAGACCTGCCGCACTTTTCCAGGATGCGAATCTGATCGAGTCGGCCAAGGTGGAGCTACACTCTACAATCACAGGATCTCTACCCATATGGTCCATTTGGAATAGGATGCATGAAGCCTCCATTCCGTTAATTTTCTGTATGAGGCTGGCGGCTGCACCATCCCATGGCCAAGCTCTTCAGAGTTCTTGAGTTGGTGACCTTCTTCAACATTTTCCTAAGAAGCCTTTGAGGTGATGCGTTCCCGATTTCACTGATGAAGCGAGGAAAAAATGGCCGCAACGAAGCGACAAACTGAAGGAGAGCGTCCTGATCCATGTACTCCGAGGACAAGCACAACTTGAATCCCTCATGTCCTATACTATCTACATTCTTTGTCAACAACTCTGCCACTGCCTCTTGGACCACAGTTTCTGAATGAGCAGATGACAGAATGCCAGTGGCATTGGGGCTCTCCAGAAGCGAGGACAAGTCTCTCATCTCGCGTATGAGAGGGTTCGCCATGATCTGGAAACATCTTCTGATGGTCTTGTCATCCGCATCTTGCATCAACTTTACAAAGCTCAAGGACTCTGTGAGCGGGTCAGGGAATTGTCTTATCATAAACCTATTTAGGCTGCATCCTCCCTGCCCTCCCAACGATGCATCTCTAAATACAGTGTCGATCATCCAGTGGTCCATGAAATCAGCTTGCGACATGACTCTGACTATCGTGGGCTTCCGAAGGAGGGTCGCTAGGTGGTAGTTTCCGATTTCTGTTATCGGGTTGTATGTGCAGTAGCTCCTCCACACTTGGCTTGCAAAATATCCATACGCTACCATTGCAAAAACAGGGTCATCCATTCTTTGTGCAACTGTGAGGCACTGGGTGCTTGTGTTTGACATGATGGAAGAGAGAGTAGGCAGTTCGTCGTTCATACATACTGACACGCGCGAAAATCCCTTTACATATAGCCCTTCCATTCTGTGATTGATGACAGGAACCTTTCCATACATGAAGATGCTATTCGAAGTCCAAGTCTCCTCGAGTTTCAGTTGGAGGCCCATTTTGCGTGAGCATCGATCCAACTCTGACAAGATCCTAGATGCCACATTTTTGATCCTGATCAGCTCGGTTTGAATCACCTCGGGGTCCGTGTGAGCAGGAACCTTGAATTGCAAGGAGACAACTTGGTTGTCCCCTTGAGCCATAATCCTCACAGTAGCGTTAGTACCTTTTGTGGCCTCCTCCAACGCCATGGCGGAAGCTGCTGTCCAAACCTTTTGGCTTAACCCCTCATTTCCGCCGTATTGGCCGTTCCAGGCGTATGGTACAGAGGGGTCTTTTGACTCGATCTTCCCGTCCACCACCCTGAGTTTGTCGGGTCTACCTGCGTAGTAGAACCAGGAGTTCTCATATATGTTGTATGCGTACTTGAAGACGTTTTTGAAGCCAAAACATTTGTCTAGGACGTCGCGAACAGCCTCATTGTTGAACCTTGTCTGGAAATTATTATACTTTTTATAGTCCATACTTATATGGTATGTTACGATTCTCTCGTTCCCGGATCCGGATGCTGTTTGGTCTATGGTCTTCTTGATCAGGTCGACAAAGGAGTCCGCCATAGTGAGTTCGGGAAGCTTAGGAATGACGAAGTGGGACATCAGATATTCAGTCAGTACGAAGTAGGTCCTTACCTGCAGTGTCATAAGCGAGAATAGTCGACATTCTTCTCCCTGCTCTCTCTCTTTGCCCCGATGTCCAATGACAAGGGCGTCAAGGTCCATTCCATTCTTGTCTAGATCTTGTAAGAACTTTTTCGCATCAAAGCTCTCACTGGCGAGCGTTGTCAACAGTACTCGCCTGTTTTGAGAGGGACCTATAGTCCCTGCAGCCAGTGCGTCTGACAGCTCCTTTCTCCCGAGCGAATGAGCCTTGTCATCCAGGAATAGTTCATTGGGAAGCACATCTGGAAGAGTGTACAGGGGGCCATGCTGAATTCGGTGCCATCGGGGAGGAATTGTCTCCATCTCTGCCACAGTGGGGAGTCTGTTTGCCTTCACACATTTTTGGAGACAGGATCCACATTCCATCGGGACGGAGGTACCTTCCGGCCACTCACCGAAGTCGTGGAAGTATCCTCTGAGAAGCCTTTTGGCAAGATTGTTTGCGATTTGTTCCATAAAGTCAGGTTCCACGAAGGAGTTGGTGTGGGTGTTCCTGTGTTGTTTGAGGAGAGACCCCCCCACATCGATCACCGGGTGACCCCATGCTCTGAACATACCAAATATCTGCAGAACTTCCATGTCAGTTGCTGTTCGGATCAGATCCAAATACAGAGCTCCCTCTTTCTCACATCCCAGTTTGCCGGCCGTTTCTTTGAATTTGCCGAGGAGATCCGAAGAGAAACTCCCGACAGACATATTGACCCCTGTTTTCCGTTCCATCTCCTTATCCGATCTCTCTATGAGGTCTCTGATACAAACCGCTTCATGCATCTTTATTATTCGGTATCCTTTGCTCCCCCTCTTGCGGATGACTGAGTCCATCGTGGAGAAGATTGTGAACAATCTGGGGATGAAATTCGCTCGTATCCTCTCGTCCACTTGCATCAGTCCGTGGAGATGAAGACATACAAGTGAGTTGAGTCTTACCATGAGTATGTCGTTCATCATCAACAGGAGCTCCCTCGTTGCAGTTAAGACTTTGTCCAGGCGAGAAACGCTGCTAATAATGGCTAGGCCAGCCATGATTGGCAGTGAAAGGTTTACTTGTTCGGCCCGGTAATACCATCAAAATTAGAGCATTGATCTGTCGATCTATGTGTTTGTGTACCGCTGAAAGGGGGGGGGGGGGTCGGGAGCTAAATTTGGGGACCAAGCAATTAATTAATTGATAAGGAGAGCATGAATGAGGCGAGCGAATGCGAAGCGAATGAAGGGAATGAACGTGAGTAAGTAGATCTAAGGACCAGCGGAAGCCGCTTGGGGCTCAACACAGGCACCTATTTCGTGCGGAACATTGTACAAAATTATACTACTACTAGCGTCCAAAAGGTCCCAACACGGGACATGTCAGTTAAACCAATGGTGAATGTCATTATCATCAATTCTTTAATGCAACGTGTTGATTATAATCTGGCTAAAGACTCTCACTTACCTATATGGTGTTCCCAAAACTTTGATCTCGCACATATATAAATTCGTGTTAGGGACGGCAACTCAAACCAACATCACGACGGTTGGGGTTTGGGGATGTGTGGTGGAATTGGCGGTGAAAATCAACATAATACACCACTGACATAGGCACAATGAACAAAGGAGTGAGTTAGGTCCAGCCACCAATCAATCAGTTCCAGTTTAGTTTAGGCTGCATCAAGAATACATTGTCCACACCCCTTTCACACACCCACTATCTAAAATACATTAACACACATTGTAACACACAGTTTATCACAGTCTACATTCCATACATACCACACCCCCCATACACCCATACACCCCCACCCCACTCACCACACCCACCCCACCCACACCCCGCACACCACCCACACCCGCCACCACCCCACACACCCCACCGACGGCAGAGCCGCCACCCCTACACTGGCGCCGAACGTGGGGCGCCAGTGTAGGGGTGGCGGCTCTGCCGTCGGTGGGGTGTGTGGGGTGTGGGTGGGGTGAAATGGGGTGGGGGGTGTATGGGTGTATAGGCGTGTGGTTGAGTATTTGTGTGGGATGGATTCGTGATAAACTGTGTGTTATAATTTATTTTAGGTCTTGCCTAACCTAAGCTAAACTGGGATGGGTGTGTCAAATGTGTGTGTGGACAATTTATTCTTGATGCAGCCTAAACTCGAATGGAACTGATTGAACTACTTGAACTGACTTATTGGGGGCTTGACCTAACTCACTCCTTTGTTCATTGTGCCTATGTCAGTGGTGTATTATGTTGTATTCCACCGCCAATTCCACCACACATCCCCAAACCCCAGCCGTCGTGATGTTGGTTTGAGTTGCCGTCCCTAACACGAATTTATATATGTGCGAGGTCAAAGTTTTGGGAACACCATATAGGTACGTGAGTGTCTTTAGCCAGATTATAATTAATACGTTGCATTAGAGAATTGATGATAATGACATTCACCATTGGTTTAACTGACATGTCCGTGTTGGGACTTTTTGGACGCTAGTATTAGTATAATTTTGTACAATGTTCCGCACGTCAAGCCCCCAATAAGTCAGTTCAAGTAGTTCAATCAGTTCCATTCGAGTTTAGGCTGCATCAAGAATAAATTGTCCACACACATTTGACACACCCATCCCAGTTTAGCTTAGGTTAGGCAAGACCTAAAATAAATTATAACACACAGTTTATCACGAATCCATCCCACACAAATACTCAACCACACGCCTATACACCCATACACCCCCCACCCCATTTCACCCCACCCACACCCCACACACCCCACCGACGGCAGAGCCGCCACCCCTACAATAGCCTGGCGTGTGCCGTGTGCAGAACGGCAGCTTAGCGTGAACTGTGTGGCGGATGGCAGTTGGCTCTGTCGCGGCTGCGTGGCGGACGCAGTATCAACTGGCCTGTCGCCCCTGCTGGAACACAACGGCAGGCTTGCTCCGTGGTGTTTAGCATTGGGCTGACTGCTGCCACTGCCGTGTGTGCGTGCAGTGTCGCACCGTACGGCTGCTCTGCGGGGTGTGTACCTAGCAGTCCGCCGGCCGCCACCTGTGTCTGGCGGCGGCCGTACGTCCGTGAGACACGCCCCTCTGCTGCCGGCCGGCACGGCGGCAGCTCTGACGGGTACACATGTGTGTGTGTGGGCGGGCGTGGCCGTGTCAAGCGTGGCCTGTCCTTACGTGGTGGTGGCCGGTCAGCCAAGTATGGGCTGTCCTGATACGGGGGCCAGTCGGCCGGCTCGTCCGCCGAGCCTTAACCAGCCGCGAGTGCAGTTGCATGTTGTCCGTGGCAGGATGCCTGCCGATGGTTTGCGCAAGAGCGGATAATTGTCTGAAGGAGGAGGGGAGGACTGAGTCACTTGCTATGTAGATTCTTTCATAGAACGGCCATAAGGATCGTCGGTAAGGGCTCCAAAAAAAGGTTTATCCTCCTTCCCCCTCCGTGTTTCTGTGGATTCACGCTTACGTCAATTGTTGTATGGCGTTCAGTACAAAGTGATTGGGTTGACTATTTCGCACGATGCAAACTGCTTCTCGAAGTGAGGAGGGTTTCTAGTGAGACATTGATAATGTAGATCATGCTGTTCACCTTCATTGTTGTGCTGGCGGCCGATCGTCACCACCGACACGGGCGATCAGCTGTTCTGTTAGCCTGCGGATGTGTTGTCGTGCGCACGTGAACAGCTGCTGTGTTCACCGGCAGATGTGTGTTGCATTATTACGCGCCCTCTGTCGTTGCAAATGTCGAACGTAAGCCGCCCATGCTTGAATGCTGTCACTTGACGTGCGAGAGTGGCGTCCTCTCGACTAGAAGACGTCTGGGGATGGCTACTGTTCTCACTGTGGCGGGCGACCGTCGCATTAGTGCTGGCGTCCGTCGGAGGAGAACGTCGGTCTCCCTATTGCAGTAAGCTCGCCACTGACACTGACAATGGCAGCGTGCCCCACTTGTGTGGAAAGTCGAGAGTCGCTGAGAGAACTCAGGAGTCGGAAATGCTGCTGTGGTTAGGATTTTTGGTTACCTATACGTGTGGTGAAGTGCCATAATTGTGATACGCATTGTAATACATCGCATACCTGAACACTCGTACATACATATTTTGCATAACGTGCTGTTTTCACTCGGAGAATGGTCAAAATGTGAAACGGTTGCACTGAGCACGGATTCAGTGCAGGACCACGGAACAGCCGCGGTAATATTGTGGTATTGTCTTCATCGCCGACTCCTGCACCATCTGACTACCAACATCATCCGAGCTCAGCGGTATTTCGGTATTCTCTCGCCGACCCGGGGGGCGGCGGCGGGTCCGCCAGGCCATCGGCAGTCAGGACAGTCCGGGAGGCGGCCGGTCCACCAGACCCTCAGCAGTCAGGACAGTCCGGGAGGCGGCGGCGGGTCCGCCAGACCCTCGGCAGTCAGGACAGTCCGGGAGGCGGCGGGTCCGCCAGACCCTCGGCAGTCAGGACAGTCCGGGAGGCGGCCGGTCCTCCGGACCCTCGGCAGACGGGACAGTCCGGGAGGCGGCCGGTCCGCCAGACCCTCGGCAGACGGGACAGACCGGGAGGCGGCCGGTCCGCCAGACCCTCGGCAGTCAGGACAGTCCGGGAGGCGGCCGGTCCCCAGACCCTCGGCAGACGGGACGGTTCGGGAGGACGCCGGTCCGCCAGACCCCGGCAGTCAGGACAGTCCGGAGGCGGCCGGTCCTCCAGACCCTCGGCAGACGGGACGGTTCGGGAGGAGCCGGTCCGCCAGACCCTCGGCAGTCAGGACAGTCCGGGAGGCGGCCGGTCCGCCAGACCCTCGGCAGACGGGACAGACCGGAGGCGGCCGGTCCGCCAGACCCTCGGCAGTCAGGACAGTCCGGGAGGCGGCCGGTCCGCCAGACCCTCGGCAGACGGGACAGACCGGGAGGCGGCCGGTCCGCCAGACCCTCGGCAGTCAGGACAGTCCGGAGGCGGCCGGTCCTCCAGACCTCGGCAGACGGGACGGTTCGGAGACGCCGGTCCGCCAGACCCTCGGCAGTCAGACAGTCCGGGAGGCGGCCGGTCCGCCAGACCCTCGGCAGACGGGACAGTCCGGGAGGCGGCGGGTCCGCCAGACCCTCGGCAGTCAGGACAGTCCGGGAGGCGGCCGGTCCTCCGGACCCTCGGCAGACGGGACAGTCCGGGAGGCGGCCGGTCCGCCAGACCCTCGGCAGACGGGACAGACCGGGAGGCGGCCGGTCCGCCAGACCCTCGGCAGTCAGGACAGTCCGGGAGGCGGCCGGTCCTCCAGACCCTCGGCAGACGGGACGGTTCGGGAGGACGCCGGTCCGCCAGACCCTCGGCAGTCAGGACAGTCCGGGAGGCGGCCGGTCCGCCAGACCCTCGGCAGACGGGACAGTCCGGGAGGCGGCCGGTCCGCCAGACCCTCGGCAGACGGGACGGTTCGGGAGGCGGCCGGTCCGCCAGACCCTCGGCAGTCAAGACAGTCCGGGAGGCGGCCGGTCCGCCAGACCCTCGGCAGACGGGACGGTTCGGGAGGCGGCCGGTCCGCCAGACCCTCGGCAGTCAAGACAGTCCGGGAGGCGGCCGGTCCGCCAGACCCTCGGCAGACGGGACAGTTCGGGAGGCGGCGGGTCCGCCAGACCCTCGGCAGACGGGACGGTTCGGGAGGCGGCGGGTCCGCGGGACCTTCAGCAGTTAGAACAGTCCGAGGGGCGGTCGGTCCGCCAGACCCTCGGCAGACGGGACGGGACGGGATGACGTCACCGCACAACTGCCCGGCGCCACAGGCCTTCGAGCCGCTGAACCACAGCTGGGCCGATCACCATGGGTGGAGCCGGGTTGGCCGCACAGGGAAGGGCGAGAGCCGGCCCGGCCAACAGCTACTCAACCGCTGCTGATCTTCACATAGTGGTACGAGTTGCCCCACTGCTGATCTTCACATAGTGGTACGAGTTGCCCCGCTGCTGATCCTCATATAGTGGCACGAGTTGCTCCGCTCGATAAATTGTATTGTATTGTATTGTATTCCTTGTATTGGTACCAAGAGACACTCAGCATCAAATGTCAAAAACGCTAAAAAATGGGGTGGGACAGGAGGCTACTGAAACATTAAGAAACACACGCATACAATACTCAAACATTCTCACGTACAGCTCTTCTCAGCGCCTCCTTCAGCTTAAACTTAAAAGCCCGTCGCATATTCTCGGCCCTGACTTCCTCGGGGAGACTGTTCCAAAGAACTGCAGCACGGTACATAAAAGAGCGTTGCGCAAAAGAAGTTTTCAGGCGTGGGCGCTCTACTGAAAACGGTGTTGATCGCGTAGATCGAGAGCTGACATCACTTCTCAATGTCACAAGATCACGCAGGGTTTTAGGTGCTCCCGAGTGATGCACTGCAAGATGAACCAGTGAGCAATCCCTAATGTCGACAAAGCGCTGAAAGCTAGGCCAGCCCAACCGCTCGATAACATGCGATATATGGCCATAGCGAGAGGTTCTAGTTATGATCCTAGCCGCCCTCATTATGACTTTTTGGATTCGCGCGCGTTCGGTGTCACATGCAGCAGACCAGATTGAGCAACAGTACATTACATGGGGGAAAACCAGTGCAAGCACTAACTTCGACAGCGTTTCTTCAGTAAGAGAACGTACATGCTTGGCTAGAGGAAAGATAATGCGGTTACATTTCTTACCAATATCGCCAATTTGTTCACTCCACGTTAACGATTCGTCCATGGTCACGCCCAGGTTCTTGATAGATGAGACACGTGAAATATCAGATCCAAGAACAGAGAGGCTGATGCTAGGTAGCCGCGCGATCATCTGGCGAGAACCAAAAATCACAAATTGCGTTTTAGATGGGTTGAGCTTGAGAAGATTTACATGGTACCACGAGCTCATAGTTTCCAAGCACGATTCGAGACGACGTTTTGCATACATTATGTCCTCCAATTTCGATGACAACATTGCCTGTGTGTCGTCAGCGTAAGCAACGACTTTAAAGACATCACCTATGTGCGAGAGAAGATCATTTGTGTACAACAAAAACAAAATTGGACCGCACAAACTTCCTTGTGGAACACCACAGGATACGTTGCATACAAGTTTTCCGGGCCTAACTACCTGTCTGCGATTTGAAAGGTAAGATCTAAACCAAGAGCTGTCGATGCCGTACCACTCTAATTTGGTTAAGAGTCGGCTATGAGACACACAATCGAAGGCACTAGACAAATCTACTGATGCGAGCAGACAAACACGGCGCCTTTCGATGCAATTTGTGATATAAGCTACTACATCAGCAAGGGCAGTTTCAGTAGAGTGAAGTGGTCGATAGGCATGTTGCGAGTTGTTAAGAAGACAATTTCGGTGGAGATACGCAGTGAGCTGGTTGACTACTATCTTCTCGCACAGTTTTGACACATTACTCAAGATCGAGATGGGCCTATAACACTGACGGCGTACTGACGGCGAATCCCTGTACGCGTTTAACAATAAACGTTCGCCGTCAGTACGCGTTTAACAATAAACGCGTACTGACGGCGAATCCCTGATCATCTTGGCACGCATGATTCCTTACCACACACGAGGTTACCCGAATCCGCCACTACTGATGATACCTGAGTATTTTGCCATGAACGTTCATGCTACATGCTCTGGGAGTCTCCCTGCTTCTTCTCCAGCCTGAAGCGCTGGTCGCGTACTTGCATTGTGAAATCGCTTGTGAATGACACTTCACCATGCTTTGCACGTTTTGTGGGGTATTACATGCAAACGACCTTGTATGGTGATGCATGGAAGGCTAGCATTAATGACGTCCACCGTGCCTAGTCTCAACAGCCGGATTTACGGCGGATCTTGCTCCCACGTCTTGCAGGCCCAGGAACAAGATGGAATGAGCAGATGGCCATGACGAGCATAAATTAGCAGCGATAAGTGTAGCTCACTCGCAGCAGGTTCAATAGCAATAGACGTTTTCTCCACACCGATTGAATCGGAATGATCGGAACACGCCGAGAAAATGAGCCGAAATTCCACTTCCAGCTTCATCCAACAACTTCAACAAAGCATAAATTAACAGATGATGCACCTATTGCTGCAGCCACCTTCCGCCACCTAGACAATCTGGTTCATGTACATTCTAGCCGCCTTCAACCTCATGGGCCAAACATTTGCCGTAAAAAAAGGAAAAACGACAGGATGGTCTGGGCAAAAGCGTCCAGCCATTCCCGTCCTGACCTCTCACGATCAAGGGCACGGTTTCCCAAACGTTTCTTCCCCTGGACATTTTCTTGTATTGTCATGCTGCATTATTACGCAAATTTGAGGAAAAAGTAGCTGCAATGTCCATTCGGCGGAATTTTTAGCAGGCACCACCTCCAGCATGGACACCAAAACGCTTCGCTAACGCTCAGAAGGCGCAAATGTGCGTGAGAGGAAAGAGGGCAGTTGGGTTATTGGTCCCCTAAAGGTCGGCAAACGTGGAACATGAAGACGAACGTCCTGACCCCACCCAGTACCCTGCCCACGGCATAGTCCGGCATACTCCTTTACCCTCATGCTTCCGAACGGTCTCGAGGCTATTGTTTCCTACAATCATTTCGTTTTCAAATGCTTTTACGCCAAACATTTTCGGTACTGAACGTCTTGGCCAGGTTTAGAAAGTAAAATGTCAGGACTAGATGCGGTGCTTTAAGAAGCATGGCACTCATTCGTCTGCAACAGTCAGATGCTTGGACTGCAATGGCTACATACCACCCAGCTAGTCAGAACTTGACTCAGCCTCACACAACTGAAAACACCGATCGGCGGCAAAACAGGCTCTCCGTTGAGCGGGTGTTCACCGTACGCCAGGGTCGCAACAACGAGGCTCTCGATACAAAACATGTATGTACAAAAGTCGACAGGTATACGATGCACCATGTACGGTATCACAGCTATGGCACATGTCGGTCGGCAGCGGTCGGCTCTCAGCTACCGGTCAGCTCGGACGAGCGCAACACACGCCAGCACGAGCTCGCAGCAGCCAGTAACGAGCGCGCGCGCGCACACACACACACGCAGACAACAGCGTAGGTGCAGTCCGGCTGCAGCTCTACACCTCTCACGATCACGCCCGCTGCCATGCTCTTTGACGGCTCTCGGATAAACAGTTGACCAGTAGCCACGCAGCGGAGCTGCCTACGTCGGAAGATTGCGCGGGAGGATACGGAATGGACCCGGGCGTGCGGCGGTAGATGAGACGACACAGGCGCCAGCAAACCACACCGCATGGCGCCTGACCGAACGACGAGCGGGGAAGGTGACGCAACTGCTTCACGGGCAGGCCCTACGTCGGATGACGCCGCTGGGGCAGCCGACCACAGAGCGGTGGCCGCGTGAGGCCGCACCAGGCACGAAGGTGGTCTCAGCGTCTCGCTGCGACAGCTGGGGAGTGGGGAGTCTGCGGGCCCGGGCCACACCCGGACGCGACACAACACCGAGAGCTCGCCACGAAGCGGATAAAATCATCAGATGCATAGGTGACATCACGACTGCAGCTAAAACAGCGGGTAGCTCAGTGGCAATGCCAAGTCACAAAAAGCGATGAGTCAAAGTAGACATAAAAATGCAAATCAGGAGCCTATCGCCGATCTCCAGACGTCAGGAGGCTAGCACCAATCTCCAGACGCCAATGGCCTGGCGCTGATCTCCAGAAGTCAGTGGCCTAGCGTCGATCTCCATACGTCAGGGGGCTAGCACCAATCTCCAGACGTCAGAGGGCTAGCATCGATCTCCCGACATCAGGGGGCTAGCACCAATCTCCAGACGTTAGTGGTCTGGCGCCGATCTCCAGACGCGCGCTCACCAGCAGCCAGTAAGTATCTCTCTCAACACAATTTGTACTGGGTTCTCCACAGTGTTCGGCAGTCAAAACGGCGGCGGACATTCAATTGGCATCTTGCTTGGGAGTCGGGCTGGCAGACTGAGGCGATGGCGGCACGGCACTGCAGCTGCCGACACGAGCGTAACACCGGCCAACGTCCGCGGGCGCGACTAAAGCTCAGCACACTACTGCTGCCCAACACACCGCCCGCAGTGAAGCTCAGCGGGCGAGCCGGCCGACCGGCCACCACCACGTAAGGACAGGCCACGCTTGACACGGCCACGCCCGCCCACACACACACATGTGTACCCGTCAGAGCTGCCGCCGTGCCGGCCGGCGGCAGAGGGGCGTGTCTCACGGACGTACGGCCGCCGCCAGACACAGGTGGCGGCCGGCGGACTGTTGTGTACCCCCGCAGAGCAGCCGTACGGTGCGACACTGCACGCACACACGGCAGTGGCAGCAGTCAGCCCAATGCTAAACACCACGGAGCAAGCCTGCCGTTGTGTTCCAGCAGGGGCGACAGGCCAGTTGATACTGCGTCCGCCACGCAGCCGCGACAGAGCCAACTGCCATCCGCCACACAGTTCACGCTAAGCTGCCGTTCTGCACACGGCACATGCCAGGCTATCACCGTCCAACACTAGGTCACGGCACGGCGTATAGAGGCGTCAACGTCTCCGCCCCAGCTGCCGCCGACACGGCCCAGCCCGCACACAACAGTCAGACGGTCGACTGGCGACCGCTAGGCGGCCGACCGTACCAGACCGACTGCTGAGATCACTGCTGCAGACGGCGGCGCCACCACACCGGGCGGCCGGTCCTGCACGTGACGTCATATGCGCGAGCTGGCGTCGTCCGACTCGATGTCGCACAGCCGCACGCCTCCGTCCTCGCTCTGGCTGCCGGCCGTCAGCGACTCGAGCTCGTCATAGGTGCCCAGCTGTAGAGGTCGACGGTTCCTGGCCGGATACCTGTACCTGTACACCACACGGACGGTCAGTGCTTGGTGTACCTGGTAGTCCACACAGGATGTGAGTGCTCTGTGTACCTCCCAATGTGCCTACAGAGCCAGTCATTCCACTGAGCTTGGCCTGCTATACCTTACCAGTTGGTGTGCCAGTAGCGCATTATAATGACTATTTGTCAAATCACTTCCATTAGCTCCATCGATCTAAGCAAAGCTTTTGACAAGATCGATCATTTAATGATACTAATCAAGTGGGGGAGTGATGCATATCATCCTACTGATCCCAGAGCCACCCGACGCGGCGTTATCAGATGGGGAGAGGGTACCATTCTCCCGCGGTCTCACGCAATCCTGCACGGTTCAATCCTGGGTCAGATCATGTATTCCATATATTCACCATTGACGCTACCTTCATTCCTCATGGTAGACTTCCTATGCTGAAGATACAAACAATATTGACTAATCAACTCGTAATCCAACCGCATTTCCCGCCCTCAAAGTTCGTACCTAGGACTCCATACGGCATCTTCACGATTAGCTGTCGTCAAATAGTATGACGATCTCTCATCTAAATCAGGTTATATGCTCTCACCTCCCCAGATCACCTATTCAGCCGGTACAACATCCCGTCTGTCTCTGTGTCAGTGTCACGTGACCTCACCTGTCCAGTCGGTGCAGCAGACCTTCTGTCTCTGTGTCTCAGTGTCACGTGACCTCACCTGTCCAGTCGGTGCAGCAGACCTTCTGTCTCTGTGTCGGTGTCACGCGACCTCACCTGTCCAGTCGGTGCAGCAGACCTTCTGTCTCTGTGTCGGTGTCACGTGACCTCACCTGTCCAGTCGGTGCAGCAGACCTTCTGTCTCTGTGTCGGTGTCACGTGACCTCACCTGTCCAGTCGGTGCAGCAGACCTTCTGTCTCTGTGTCTCAGTGTCACGTGACCTCACCTGTCCAGTCGGTGCAGCAGACCTTCTGTCTCTGTGTCGGTGTCACGTGACCTCACCTGTCCAGTCGGTGCAGCAGACCTTCTGTCTCTGTGTCTCAGTGTCACGTGACCTCACCTGTCCAGTCGGTGCAGCAGACCTTCTGTCTCTGTGTCTCAGTGTCACGTGACCTCACCTGTCCAGTCGGTGCAGCAGACCTTCTGTCTCTGTGTCGGTGTCACGTGACCTCACCTGTCCAGTCGGTGCAGCAGACCTTCTGTCTCTGTGTCGGTGTCACGCGACCTCACCTGTCCAGTCGGTACAACAGACCTTCTGTCTCGTGTCCCTCTTTCGGTGTCACGTGACCTCACCTGTCCAGTCGGTGCAGCAGACCTTCTGTCTCTGTGTCGGTGTCACGCGACCTCACCTGTCCAGTCGGTGCAGCAGACCTTCTGTCTCTGTGTCTCTGTCATCGGTGCACCCTCACCTGTCCAGTCGGTGCAGCAGACCTTGTCTCTGTGTCGGTGTCACGCGACCTCACCTGTCCAGTCGGTGCAGCAGACCTTCTGTCTCTGTGTCTCAGTGTCACGTGACCTCACCTGTCCAGTCGGTGCAGCAGACCTTCTGTCTCTGTGTCTCAGTGTCACGTGACCTCACCTGTCCAGTCGGTGCAGCAGACCTTCTGTCTCTGTGTCAGTGCCACGTGACCTCACCTGTCCAGTCGGTGCAGCAGACCTTCTGTCTCTGTGTCGGTGTCACGTGACCTCACCTGTCCAGTCGGTGCAGCAGACCTTCTGTCTCTGTGTCTCAGTGTCACGTGACCTCACCTGTCCAGTCGGTGCAGCAGACCTTCTGTCTCTGTGTCGGTGTCGGCGCCACTGTGAGCCGGCAGGTAGAGGTTGGGATGAGCCGACAGTCCGTACGCCAGGTCTTGTCCGCCGGCCAGCTCGGACAGTTCCGACGTGGAGCCGCCCAGCTGTATTCCGTGCTCGGACAGGATCCGGTCAAAGTCGGTCGGCTCGGGCAGTGTGTCCAGGTCGGAGGTGATGTCGTCACCGTCGCCGTCGCCCATGTAGTCGGACGTCTGGTCTTCGTTCAGGGTCTCCAGCACCTCGTCGTCGTCACCACCTGGGCATGGTGATAATGGGTGTCGTGGGTCACCACCTGGATATGGGGATAGTGGGTGTTAACGTCGTCACCGCCTGAGCATGGGGAGAGTGGGTGGTGTAGGTCACCACCTGGACATGGGGAGAGTGCGTGTTATGGGTCACCACCTGAAAACATGGGGAGAGTGCGTGTTATGGGTCACCATCTGGACATGGGGAGAGTAGGTGGTGTAGGTCACCACCTGGACATGGGGAGAGTGCGTGTTATGGGTCACCACCTGGACATGGGGAGATTGGATGTTCTGGTTACCACCTGGACATAGGGACAGTGAGGTTGGTTATTTGGCTTAGGGGCGCATCGACTGCTTCGGTCATACAGCGCCCATAGGGACAGTGAGGGTAATCGTCACAGCACCTGCCCATACGACAGTACCATAATGAGGCACAACACGAATAAGAAAATACTGAAGGAAGGTGGGAGTAGATACACGTATCACAAACGCGTGCACATGGCAATTGAAACCACAAATAGCCAAATGGTCAACAATAGTACCGCGGTAATTACTCATCAATAAATCGCAGTGTCACAGCTCGTATGATACGGAATTATCACATTCCCGGTACATCTGAAGACAAATAAATCCAAATAAATCCAGGTACCACCTTTTCTTCTAACGAAGCTAACACACACACATTGTACGACGATGCGACAAAGGCAGATAAGCAGGGCTGTCACAGTAGCCGAACTCTGATGGCGGGCGGCGGGTGTGCGTGTTGTGCTGTTGGGAGTGCAACGGGACGAAACCAGCAGGCTGGTGACAAATCAGTGAAAGCGAACGTGCGAACCTGAGAAGGGTCCTTGGGTTGGCAATCTCAGGCTGTGTACGATCAAAGCCCACTGGCGACTTTGCAACAGTCAAAAACATCAGTGTTGTCACCCTGCTGGCTAGAACAGAACGGAAACCATGTGCTGGCACCAGCAAGGCGTCTCTGCGCCCGCAACTGAAATACGACCGGATCCCCCAGTCGCGTGCGCGCGGCAACAGCAAAACAAAACTGCACGCTTGCTGTGCCGACTGCGAATGCCGAAGCCGGTCCGCCGACCGCTTACTTGAGGATCACCGCTAGTCTGACCGGCGACGGTGCGCTCCCCGCCGGTGCCGGTCCATCGGTTCTGAGAACCCGCCGAAGCTGGGGTCGGGTGAAGTGGCCCGGGTAGGTTCAGAGGATGTGAATGACAGCAGATCTGGGACACCAATGAGACGTCTAGACATCTCGGCCACCTACCCAGCAGATTAGAGGATCTACATACAAATATCACTGGTAACGACCAGGGCGGGATGTACATTTAAACTCAGCCTATGGGCAACTGATGGCTGACGGAACGCACACGGGTTGGTATGGCAAGCTGACGCGTCCAGTGGCCTGGCTACTCTAAACCCTCGTCTCAAATCTTCCCGCCGCACGCCGTCGACCTGCAAGAAAACACTCCGCCGTCGACAACGTGATGATTCAGAACAAGTGCCGCGACGATACCGGAACACTTCGCGCGAACGTCAGAACTGCGGAACACCCGCGTCGCTCATTTACACTACAACTCATGTGCTAACGTAAACGGGACCTTTGGGCCAACACCACTTAACTTTAACTGAAGGAAGTTCACGATCAAAAGGCAGCACAGGGCAATAGATGGTGTCATGAGGGGACAACTGTCCCAAGACATCATCCACACTCCTAGAGGACCAAGCTCCACGTGGCACTTACTAGGCGGGCCCCGCACGGCGGCGTTGCTCTCGTTACTCTCGTTGCTATGGTAACTGGAGCTGTCCTTGACTTCGGCGCCGGCGACCTCCGTTATGTTCGGCAGAGGGTTTTGGCTGGTTCTCACCCAGTCAGAGCAATCCCAATGGTAGTCTGAAGCAGGTCATATCGGTGAGGTCGGGCGTGGGAAGCAGCATAGTACGACACAGCATTGCACGGCTTCAAACACATCCAATTTTGCACAAGCTTCTCAGTTAAACACAAGAGCGTGGCAAGAAACATAGCAATGGTTCTCCAAACTCAACATCATGCAACACTAACGGTTAAATTACATTACGAAACGGAAATAAATCTGGAAAACGATGGCTACGCAACACCGACCGCGACTAACTCCTAGAATCCCGCACAGCTAGTAGCCAGAATTTGCCAGCGGCACATGTTGGGCGGTCGCGCTCACCTGGCGTCTCCGGCGGCGAGAGTGCCGTGGCGCCCAGCTCGCGACGCGGCTTGTCGAGCGGCGGCAGCTGGATCCTGTTGAGAGCTGCCAGCTGCGGGTCCGCCAGATCTGGCAACACACGAAGTGCGGTGACATCAGCTGCACCGGCAGTATGGCTCGTGACTACATCAACTGCACCGGTAGCATGACTTGTGACTACATCAGGTGCACCAGTAGTGCGACTCATGACTACGTCAACTGCACCGGCAGTATGGCTCGTGACCATAGCAGCTGCACTGGCAGTATAACTCGTGACTACGTCAGTTGCGCAAGCAATATGACCCGTGACTACATCAGATGCTCCAACAAGGTGTCATGTGATCTGCTGGGCTGAAATGATGGACGTTGATATGCAATTTCGGGCAAATAAATATACCACGAACTAAAGAGCATAGGGATCCAGGCGACCTAGGTTATTAATTGACTGTATTAACATACAGTCTGTATTGTATTGACATAATCACCACGAAATTTCACTGGATCCTAACAAATTCCAGATATTCCTTTCTAGAAGTGTAAATCCATGGTAACGACTGAGCTGCCACCAAAGTCGAACAACTGTCACCACACCAGGTACTGTCCAGCTCACAACACCTCGTTAAAGACATTAGTCAACTAAGTCTGCAGGGGATGCGTGTTATGAATACGTTCACAGCGAAGGCTGAATTTGTTCTTTGTAATCCTAGAAGCGGAGAACAGTTTTTGGCTAATCAAACATGGATAATATAGTTTTTCCAGAAACCTATGGCATCAAAATCTCAGGTTGGGCTTCCCAGCCGATTTTGCGCGCTTGCGTCAGTGAATTGTCAAACAGTAACATTTTACATAAAATGATAAAAACGAGAAAATAATGTACTGGATGTGAACAAAAAATCGGGAAAGCCTATTTATCCAACCCTGTTCCCATTCCCACGATAGCACAACGAACATTTCGGAAGGACTCGGCACTGGAAAGTTCGGAGTTAGTGATGGAAGTTGGTTGTTCGAGTGTGCGAACTGTATAAGGTTGCAATACATATAACAATATTACTAGCTCATACCAGGACGACCTGACGATGCAAAAACGGCACAGTGCCACGGACCGTATTGGCAGAAAGTGTAGTTGTGATTTTGAAGTTTTACAAACATATTTACACAAATATTCCACAAACGTACAATACAATGTATAATATATATATATATATATATATATATATATATATATATATATATATATATATATATATATATATATATATATACTTTTCCATGTTACTAAACGTGGCTGGAATTATAGACTACATACCGTTCTGTATTTTGTGCATGTCGTAGTACGATGGCTTGATATTTTTGTCCATGTCACGATAGGACTTCTCCAACGTGTTGGTGGCGCTCACGTCCGAAGCCGTGGCCGCCATAGAGGGCGCCACGCTCGCCGTGGGCTTGTTGAAGTTCTGCAATATTGAACATTATCAGATAGAGTATAGAGCTACTGGTGAACGCACACGAGCTGGGGGTTTGCCGAAGCTCTGGAACATTGTGCATTGTCAGATAGTGTATGGAACTGCTGGCGGAGATTGTGTACTAGCTGTGGGCTTGTTGGAGTTATGGAACATTGTGCACTGTTAGATAGTGTACGGAGCTCCTCTTGTAGAACACACACTAGGTGGGGATTTGTTGAAGTTCTGGAACACTGTGCAATGTCAGATAGTGTACGGAGCTGCTGGTGGAAAACGAACACCAGCCGGAACCTGTTTAAGTTCCGGAACATTGTGCACTGTCAGGCACTTATTGACAGGCATCGCAGAGTGGCGGAGGCGAGGAAGGCACGCACCCGCAAGTACTGGCAGGCACTGTGGGGGTGATGTACACACCTGCAAGTACTGGCAGGCACTGTGGGGAGGCCCGTCCAGGTCGTCGGCCGCCGACCCATAGCTGCGGATTGTGTCCAGGTTGTTGAGCGTCGAGTAATGCGGGTCGCCGGAGCGGTTGTTGGCTCCTCCACTCGTCAGCGACGCCGGGCGGACCGGAAGCGTCGCTGCCACCTAGCGGACACATTGGGAAACTTACTGTGGAGATAGCCGTCAAGCATGCAAGAGGTCATGAATGCATGAATTTAAGCTGCACGAACAGTACCTTCATGCAGGATACATTCAGCTAGGGCCACGATAAGACCAAACACAGCACGGTGGTCAACTGAAGATCGACAAGTTCCTATCAAGCTTTACTCGTTCTCAGGAACTCGCGTTCGGCACGTACCGAGGGGTTGGCTTCCAAGTTGGACACCTTGGACATGCGTTTGAACTCGGCGCCTCGCTGGTTTTTTGGCTTTATGTTGTGCAGCAAGATCTCGTTGGAGGCGTCCTCGGCGCGAGGCCGACGCGGCGTGCGGCTGCGCTTGCGGCGCGACTGACGCCAGCAGACGACCAGCAGCACGACCAGCGCCAGCGCCAGCACCAGCGCCACTAGGCCGACGATGTGCTCGAGCGTGACGGGCAGCGTGGCCGGCTGGGCGGTGGCCGCCAGGCCGCAGTACGTGCCCGTCCAGTTGGCCGCGCACAGGCAGCGGAACGAGCCGGGCACGTTGACGCACGTGCCGCCGTGCCGACACGGGCTCTGCTGGCACTCGTTGACGTCGACGGCACAGCGCGGCCCCGTGAAGCCGCGACACTTGCAGATGGCGCCGAACGGACCGTCCTCGCAGGCGCCGCCGTTGCGGCACGGGTTGGGCGCGCAGTGCAGGCCGTACTGGCACCGGTCGCCGGTCAGTCGCAGCGGACAGTCGCACCGGAAGCCGGCGTCCAGCTGTGTGCACACGCCGCCGTGCAGGCACGGCGACGAGGCGCACGGCGCCGTGTCCAGCTGACACCGGTCGCCGCGGAAGCGGGCGGCACAGGCGCAGAGCAGGCCGCCGGGCCTGTCGGCCGCCGGCGAGCAGCGGCCGCCGTTGAGGCACGGCTGTGTGCCGCACACGCCGGCCGCCGGCAGCGTGTCGTCGCAGCCGGCCGTCAGCCGGACGGTCCTCTTCAGTCGAGCCGTGCGGCCGGCGTCACGCACGTGCAGCGGCAGTCGGTGGCCGTCCAGCTGCAGGTTGTCCAGACAGCCGCTGTAGCCGCGCCGCGTCTCGGGCAGCTCGGACGGCCGCACCTCGGCACCGATGAACAGCAGGCCGTTGGCGATGCTCAACACGTCGTAGAAGCCCGGGGCAGAGCCCTGGAGGATAACGGGGAACGTCATGGGAGTCAGAGGCAGAGCCCTGGAGGATAACGGGGAACGTCATGGGAGTCCGAAGGAAGGCCCTAATGGACACCAGAGCAACATATCTTATAAGTCTGGGGATTAACTGGTGTGGACCATGGTTGGTCCACACCAGTTAATCCCCACCACTGCGGCCTTGCTTGGTGGTGGTTATTGGCTTCACGACACATCGACCGTTGAGTCATGTAACGTCGCTAATCTCTCACGCCGATTGATCTCGAGCGAAGAGTAGCGACAGGTCAGACTCAAACTCACAATCTTTCGATTGTGAGACGAGCAACTTACCCCTAGACCACTCGTCCCCAGTGTGGACCATGGGTCACGGTCTTCTACGAGGTGCTACCCACGGTGTGGATCATGGGTAGCACCTCTGAGAAGACGGTGATTGAAATTTGTAGGCAAGAGTGTAATACGTCAGAACCTGCGATGGACACCTGATGGCTACGAGGGTAACGCTGACAGAATTTTCGGCTTGATTTGGCTCAGTCGGTGGAAATTTTCCCACATGCCGACGGTGCGATAACCGATAACGGACCTACCACCACTGAGAGGACCTTGGTGTGGCTCTCACCACTTCCACCGTTACAGCTTATTATAGCTTGCCCCTCATCTCCTGTTTAGTCTCCACGATTTAGCTGTCACCATTGCTACCATTACAGCTCACCTCCCAGCATCTTCGCAGTCTTCATGAGTTAGCTGTCACCGTCGCTACCACTACAGTTTACCTTTCATCTCCTGTACAGTCTCCGTGATCCAGCTGTTAGCAGATCAGCTGCGGTGATCTCGGCCTCACCTGTGCGCCATAGCTGCCGTCCACCAGGACCTCGGCCCGGTTACCGAACCTCTTCACGTGCACGTTGTGCCATCGGTCGTCGTTAAACTGCATATCGGGTACCAGCACTGTGCCCTCACCGCTGCCGCAGTCGAAGCGGTACTGAATATGACCGTTCACAATCTGTGAAGTAGTATGCCAGGTAATTAGGCGGCAGAGGTAGAGAGTAACGTTGGTAGTGTGGGAGGGTGCAGTGGAAGACAGAGGTTGGATAGGTATGTGGATAGAATGCAGTAGGATTCAGGTTGAAGAAAAACGTGGATTGCGTGGAAAGGTGCAGGAGGAAGAGGTTCGACAGCAACGTGTACAGTGTAGGAGGGTAGAGATAACGTAAGTTTACCAAGTGGAAAGTGTGAAACCAAGCATGATGGTCAGCCAACAGAAACACAGAGGACCGGGCTCAATATAGTCTCCCGTTGCCCAAATGGGGAAGACATCATCAAACACGACCACGCAGGAATGTGACGAAGAATACAGAGAAATGGAAAGCCTCGTCAATTACAGGAACTGGAACTCCTAGCCTAACGGGCACAGAACTAACTGATTGGACGATACTATCGGCCTGTCCAACAGGCTATGAAGCAGCACCCATACCACCTTGCAGAGCCAGGATACGCCATCTAGCCACACACCTCCAGAATGCTGCACTCCACACCGTCGTACGACACACTACCCAGCCACTCACCTCCAAAATACTGTACTCCACACCGTCGGCGGCGTACGCCAGCACGCCTGTCGGCTGTCGCGTGCGCAGGCTGAGCGCCAGGCTGAGCCGCCTGTCGGCAGGCTGCAGCAGGCGGTACTCGGCGAACCCTTCACCGTGCAGCGAGAAGGGCGCGTGCGGCGTGTAGCACTGTCCCTGGCGACACTCGGACGCCAGCAGCTGGCAGCGTGGTCCGGTGCGACCCTCCGGACAGCGGCAGGCGAAGCCGGCCACTGAGCTGTCCGGAACACACTGCTGGTGTTCCGGACAGGGCGTCCGGCCACACTCGTTCACCAGGTCATCGCAGAGGTCACCTGGGGGTCACAGTCAGGTCACATACCGCTGGTGTTGTGGACACGGCGCCCGGCCACACTCGTTCACCAGGTCATCGCTGAGGTCACCTGGAGGTCACAGTCAGGTCACATACCGCTGGTGTTGTGGACAGGGCGCAGCACTCAAGGGTTCTGGACAGGGTGCTTGGCCACATTTGCTCACCAGGTCATCGCAGAGGTCACATAAGGGAGCTCACAGTCACTCGTAAGAACTCAGTCTGGTCACCTGGGACAATCAAGTGACATGAGGCTGACACGAGGAAACAGTCATTTGAAGTCCAAGTCAGATAACAGGTACCATCAGATAAAATGGCCTCTGCATAGTAATGCAGCAACGAATGACAATGTCCACATAACATCCACCTCCAATGTTGCAGCAGGACTGACCAGTGTCCAGTAGCAGAACCTCAACACGACCCACCCACCTCCGAAGCCGACGTGGCACTGGCAGGTGAGCTGACGACTGTGGCGCGGCGAGACGAAGCTCACCACGTCAGTGGCGACGCTCACCACCAGCTCTGGGTCGAAGGCGGCCACGTCCAGACAGCTGCCGTGCTGACACGGCCCGGCCGCGCAGCCGTCGCTGTCCACCGACACCAGCGTCACGCCCAGCGCACGACGGACCGACGCGCGCGCCGCCAGCAGGCGCCGCCGCACCAGCGCCGCGTCCATCCAGCCCGAGCCGCGCTGCACGGCCAGCAGCACGTCCAGCCGCGGCGAGCCGGCCGACACTGCCCTCTGTCGGCGGCCGCGCAAACTACCACCGCCGCCGCTGCCGGACGGCTGCACGCTGAGGATCACCACGTCCTTGGCGCGCACCTTGAGGTGTTTGCGCAGCGCGCGCCGCAGCGACTTCATGTGGCTGAGCACGAACTGCTGCGGCGTGACGGGCGCCAGCGTGACGGCCACCGCGTGACGCGCCATCTGCGCCGTGATGGTGTGCACCTCGACCGTGACGGTGGTGGCGGCGGCGAACTTGCCGTCCGACACGGACACGTTGAGGCGGTAGAGGCCGGCGTCGATGCCGGCCAGCGTCACCAGCGAGCCGTCGTCCGGGTCCAGCTCGAACAGCCGGTCCAGGCCGGCGCCGCCGTCCACCAGCGAGAACTGCAGCCGGTCGTACGGGTCCAGGTCGGACGCGTGCACGCGGCCCACCACGCCGCCCGGGAAGCCGTCCTGGTACGACTGGATCGTCACGTGCAGCGGGATACACACCGGCGGGTACTGCGGCTCCTCGATAATCTGTGACGTCACAACACACCGGTCAGTACGGCGGGATACACACCGGCGGGTACTGCGGCTCCTCGATAATCTATGTCACAATGGACCATTGAATACAGCAAGGCACACACACAGCCGGAGTACAAGTCAACGCGCTTTCTCCTGCTCAGAGTTCCATCATTACCAACTGAAAAACGTCTGGATCTTTGTCCTTCAACTTCTCCAGTGATCCACATTACAAGCAATTTAATTTTCACCGACAGTGTCCCACTGCCCCGCACACTGACCTTGACATTGACCCAGGTCTCGGAGAAGCGTGCCGCCCCTCCATTGTCGTACACCCGCACCAGCAGCTTGTACGAGTCGCGCTGACGGTGATCAAACTTGGCGGCCGTCCGCAGCAGGCCACTGGCCGTCACCACAAACCAGTTGCCAGAGTTGCCCTCGGCTATGTCGAACGTGAAAGGCGCCGCGTTGGGGTCTTCGTCGGCATCGGTCACGGTGAATATGAGCAGCTCGTGACCAGTCGGCTTGTCCTCCTGTGAGGGAGATATGCACCGGTGAATATCAGCAGCTCATGATCAGACAGCTTGTCCTCCTGTGGAGGGACGTATGCCACGGTGAATGGCAGCAGCTCGTGACTAGGCGGCTTGTCCTCTTGAGCGATGAGGTATGACACGGTAAATATGAACACTGATCACCTTACGACCATACAGCTCGTCCTCCTGTGGGAGAGATATGTCACGGTGAATATGAGGAGCTCTTGAGCAGGCGGCTTGTCGTCCTGTGATGGAGACACACAAACATGCTCATCAGCAGATTATAACCAATGTTGTGTTCCTGTGATGAGGCACAACAGCATGAACATCAACGGCTTATGACCAAGGTTGTCAACGTTGTCGTGACATAGAGCGACATCGGCATGATCATAAGGAGCTCGTAGCCCGATGCCTTGGTAACATAAGACGAAAAAGACGGCGATAATGGAAGAAAACTAAAAACACCTAGCAAGGAGAGGAACACATGCGACCAAGAGGACACATGTGCAAAGTCAGGCGGGAGGACGCATGGCGATTTGATAATAGGATGGTTGGTTGGTTATTTGGGCTTACGAGCGCATCAACTGCGTTGGTCATACAGCGCCCAGATGTGATAATAGGAGGCTGAGCATCATCTCCTATGGCGCAGTCCGGCTATAGCCAATGAATCGGACATCACACGTATGAGCTGTCTTTGAAGGAGGCTCCGGGTGCGAGGTCGCGCCATCTTTAAAAATAACACTCCAGAATTGAACCTCACTCGCCAGAAACGCAGTTGGCTGCTGGAATGTACGACGGACCACTTGAAAGAGACTGACACAGTGACTGAAATGTACAGGCACCATACACTCTGCTAACCATACGGGCAACTAGACCAACTAATTGCTTCATTAGGCCAACACAGGTAATTGCCCTAACAAGACAACTGCCTGCTGGAACCACTGACCTGCAGAACGGCGCTGTACTCTGCCTGGGAGAAGATTGGCGGGTTGTCGTTGACATCAGTGACGTGTATGTTGACCTGAGAGGTCGAACTGAGGGCGGGGTACCCGCCGTCCGTGGCCGTAACCTCTAGACTGTAGCTGGGTACCTGTCACACAAACATATCGCGTCATACGGACATATCAGGTCACCTCTAAACTGTAGCTGGGTACCTGTCACACAAACATATCGCGTCATACGGACATATCAAGTCATGCCTAGATTGTTGCTGGACACCTGTCACATAAGCATATCGCGTCATACGGACATATCTAGATACAATCATACAATAGATACATACAATGCAATCTAGATTGTAGCTGGGCACCTTCCATACAAACACACCGCGTCAGTCAGACATATCAGGTCACCTCTAGACTGTAGTTTGGCACCTGCCACTCAAACACGTGGCGTCATACGGACATACAAAGTGACCTCTGGACTGTAACTGGACACAGGTGACATAAACACATCACGTCATACGGACATCAAGTCACCTCTTAGACTATAGCTGGACGCCTAGTAAATGCTTTTTTATGAATAGAAGAATGACATGTTATATAATATCATGACTGTGAAGCATCAAAATATTATAAGTATAGACCAAGCCGTCCAAGATTTCGTCTATGACATGCGATTCTCCAACTGGCTGAGACTACCACTTTGCACTTTTAAACCGTGGCAGCTTTCAGGTCGGTCAGACGTGCTACATCCGCAGTAAGCCACGGGTCCCAGGAGACGATTAACTCTCACCATCACTCCGGTCGGATCATCACACCGCGTCTCTTGGGAAGGGGCGGTCATTATATACCCGTCACCTAATCTCCAAACTAAGCGTCGCACGAAAACAAAAGAGGTGTCATCGGAAAGCGCTCGAAGAATAGGGTGAGAAATCTCCCCCAAAATGTTATCCCCTCAAAAAGTGACGTTACTAGGGGGTTCATATTGCCACAATCGACATCATGTGTTCGACTCTGGGGAGTATATTTTGGAGATTTTAAAGACAAAACATACGTGTAATCATAAAAGGAAGGCAAAATGGACCATGGTCCCAAAATGTTCGCCAACGCAACAAAAATATACTTGGTCTTTGAAATTTGCATATTTTTTTAGTTTTCGAATTTTTGTTTTTCTCCATAGAACAAACCGAAAAACGATTTGAGCAAACTTAGCCTGATACAAATTGCTTACCCTAGCCAGAACCTTGGATTTTATCCCTAATAGGCAAACATGCAAAACAAATGTCATGACAAGCGAGAAACCAAAAATTCCTCTGGTGCGTTTTATCGCATTCATAAAAGTAATTAAACGCTGAAAGCTTCATTCAAATATCTTTAGCCCTTAAATCATGACAACTGGTTGAACTATATGGAGGTGACCTGACTTGACATTGATTAACTCGGTAAACGTGAATGAGCTGACGCCAAATTATATAAAACATGTGAAATTCAGGTGTGAAAAGGCACGCCAGATTTCGCCATTCGCAGATAACGTTTTTTTCCACCATCCGGTGTTTGTAACAAGACCCTTTCCCGAGACGGCGCGGGTTAATGGAAGCGTAGAAACAAACATACGGCATCGAAAGCCCTGATACGCCCTACCCAAGACGATGGGTAGGCCTGATATCAGTTGCAGGCGTGGTGTAATCGAAAGCCGTCTCACCATTTCCCTGTCGAGTTGAGTGGCCACATACAGGAATCCCGAGTCTGGGTCCACGGCAAACTGACGTTGCTGATCGCCTCCAGTCACCGAGTAGTGGACCCGGGCGTTATCACCGGAGTCCAGGTCAGCCGCGTGTACCTGGGGAAAGGTCACCCCTGGTCACCGAGTAGTGGACCCGGGCGTTATCACCGGAGTCCAGATCGGCCGCGTGTACCTGGGGGAGGGAGGGTCACCCCTGGTCACCGAGTAGTGGACCCGGGCGTTATCACCGGAATCCAGGTCAGCCACGTGCACCAAGTAATTTGCAAACCAAGCAAAACAGAAACAAGTTCAGAATAGCTCGAATACATTAATGGCGTACCCCATAGGAGCAAGATCGATGCTACGAATATTGTAAAGTGTGACAATATCAATTGAATGTATTCAACACACGGCTAATGTCCCAACACGGTCACCTATTGCAATGGCCCCGATACATTCAGGGAGACTCGAGCTGAACACTTCGTTCGGACAGGAACGACAGCGGATGTAGCAGCCAGAACCATGCCCTTCCTAAGAAGTACAGAGCAGCGATCCGCCAACTAGTCCTTTCGGGCGGCGTGCTTGGCTTTGAATAGCACCGACTGAAACACGCATGTGACTGTGGGACGTAGAGCGTTTGGCAATGACATATCAGGACATGCAGGCCACCCACCTGTAGGATACGCTCGCCGGTGGCCACGTCCTCCCTAACCACGGCGCTGTACACGCTCTGGAATATCATGACATGCAGGCCACCCACCTGTAGGATACGCTCGCCGGTGGCCACGTCCTCCCTAACCACGGCGCTGTACACGCTCTGACATATCATGACATGCAGGCCACCCACCTGTAGGATACGCTCGCCGGTGGCCACGTCCTCTCTAACCACGGCGCTGTACACGCTCTGGAATATCATGACATGCAGGCCACCCACCTGTAGGATACGCTCGCCGGTGGCCACGTCCTCCCTAACCACGGCGCTGTACACGCTCTGGCATATCATGACATGCAGGCCACCCACCTGTAGGATACGCTCGCCGGTGGCCACGTCCTCCCTAACCACGGCGCTGTACACGCTCTGGCATATCAGGACATGCAGGCCACCCACCTGTAGGATACGCTCGCCGGTGGCCACGTCCTCTCTAACCACGGCGCTGTACACGCTCTGACATATCATGACATGCAGGCCACCCACCTGTAGGATACGCTCGCCGGTGGCCACGTCCTCTCCTAACCACGGCGCTGTACACGCTCTGACATCATGACATGCAGGCCACCCACCTGTAGGATACGCTCGCCGGTGGCCACGTCCTCCCTAACCACGGCGCTGTACACGCTCTGTCCAAACACTGGCACGTTGTCGTTGCAGTCGAGCACCGTGACGTTGACGGTGGCGTGGTTACTGAGCGGCGGGGTGCCACCGTCACGAGCCTCCACCGTCACCATGTACTCCCGGGCCCGCTCAAAGTCCAGCTGTGACGTCACCGACACAATACCTGCCGCGCACACATACACACGTCACCATGTACTCCCGAGCCCGCTCAAAGTCCAGCTGTGACGTCACCGACACAATACCTGCCCCCCCCCGAGTCACGACACAAACCTGCCGCGCACATACACACGTCACCATGTACTCCCGAGCCCGCTCAAAGTCCAGCTGTGACGTCACCGACACAATACCTGCCGCGCACACGCAACACGTCATTGCGCACTCGTGAACTTGTTCAAGCATATATCACTCCTTCATCATCACCAGTGGAAAGTCGTCCACGGCCTTTGCACGTTGATTCAAGAACAGATACCATTGCAGCTGTTCGCCACCACCAATTATCACTTCAGCACCACTCATCTATATTCAAGCCTCTTATGATATGCGAGGAAGATTGAATTCATGATTTTGAAACCTGAATTTTGAGGATGATCTTCTGCTCACCGATTGGATGATGATAATTTTAGTTTTGCTTTCGATATGAGAACCTTCTCTTTCTATTTTTGAACCTTGGTGTACCTAATTTTCATCTATAATTTGGGAATAATAGAAGGATAAACGAAAGGAACGAAGCAGCATCCAGAAATTCCAGATAGCCTTCTGGATAGCACAGATCCAGGACAAGTTATTTTCCAGCCACCAAATACCAGCATCTGAGGCACTACAGCACCGACATTACCTGTCTTGGGGTTGATCTCGAACATGCTGTGTTCATTCCCTCCGATGATAGTGTAGCTGATCTCGGCGTTGACGCCGGAGTCGCGCGACGTGGCCAAAAGTTTGAGCACCTCCGTACCGACCGTCGTGTTCTCCAGGGGAGTGGCATAGTACATGGTCTTTGTGAACTCGGGTGGATTGTCGTTGACGTCTGCGGAAGAACGGCACCAGGTAGGACGTGCATAATACGATATTATCAGAGTCATGGCAAACTGGTAACACACGACGCAGGCCTGAAATATATTGCATCAAATGACATCACCTATGCTGTAACGTAAGCTGACAAATTGAAAACGCATTACTCAATGCAGTTAGGCAGAGACAGACTACTCCTTCGATCATCATCCAGGCCACCAATACCATGGCTACTCAATCAGTATGGTTGAGGCGGGGATGGCCGAGTGGTTAATGTGCTGGGCTCTGGGTACCAAAGGTCCCGGGTTCGACGCAAGCGCCGATCGGGACATTTCCCAATCCCGTGGCCCACCGGCGAAACAGTGTGGGCGGCGCCATTAGCCATGAATGCGCACAGTGGCGCACCGGAGGGGGGGGGCAGGGGCCCGGCCCCCATGAGACCAAAGTGCCCTTTTGGCCAAAAGTTCCCTTTTGACCGAAAAGTGCCCTCTTGGCCGGAATGTCCCAAATTTAGCCCAAACATCTGCCTTATGTGCCCCGCCTGTGCCAAAGGTGCCCTTTTGGCCTAAAAATGACATTCCCTGTGCCCTTTCCTGTCCTATGCGGCATGGAAAATTAACGCCCCTCCCTCCCCGGTCAACAAACCTTCCAGTGTGCCCGGGGCCGCAGTGCCCTTTTGGAGCCGGTCAAGTGCCCTTTTGGAGCCGCCCAAGTGCCCTTTTCGGTCCGAGCCCCCCATGGAAAAAATCCTGGGTGCGCGCCTGAATGCGCATACAGTGCGTCGTGAACCATCCAATAAACATCAATGCAGTATGATCAAGAAGTGTTCACCGTTACCTTGCACCAGCAGTATGACGGTGGCGGTGCTAGAGAGACTGGGAGTGCCGTTATCTGTGGCCCGCACACTGATGTTGAACATGGCCTGCTCCTCACGATCCAACGGCTGGCCAAGCTTAATGACACCCGTCCGCGGATCCAAGAGCAGCTGGCCATCCTCGGCGTCCACCAGGCTGTACACCACCTCGGCGGAGACACCTGCAACACGGCAGTAGCCGGCTGTCATCGGCGTCCACCAGGCTGTACACCACCTCGGCGGAGACACCTGCAACACGGCAGTAGCCGGCTGTCATCGGCGTCCACCAGGCTGTACACCACCTCGGCGGAGACACCTGCAACACGGCAGTAGCCGGCTGTCATCGGCGTCCACCAGACTATGCTACACATCAGCGGAGATACTTGCAACACAGCAATAGGTGGAGTTCACAATTTGCTCAGTAGCAATTTTGCTGGCCCAGCTCTCCCTGTGCCCATAACAGCGTTCCACGGAATGGGTCCGCCCAGGTGTCGATACACGGTTCCAGACATCTGCAACACGGCAGCAGGTGGATGTCGGTCGGTTATTGGTTTTACGACACATCGACCGTTGAGTCATGTAGCATCGCCAATCTTCTCACGCCGATTGGTCGCGGACAAAGAGTTGCGACAGGTGAGACAAGAACCCACAACCTTTCGATGTGAACCCAGAGAGGGCAACTTACCCCTAGACTACTCGTCCCCGGTAGGTGGAGGTCGCCCTTTGTCAAGTATGCAGTGTGCACCGCAACATTCCACGGACTCATACCGCTTTGGTGTTGGTGCACAATTGCACTGACCCAGACAGTGTCCGGCACACAGCACCACTGACCCAGACACCCTGTGTCCGACACACAGCACCACTGACCCAGACACCCCGTGTCCGGTACACAGCACCACTGACCCAGACACCCTGTGTCCGGTACACAGCACCACTGACCCAGACACCCTGTGTCCGGCACACAGCACCACTGACCCAGACACCCTGTGTCCGGCACACAGCACCACTGACCCAGACACCCTGTGTCCGACACACAGCACCACTGACCCAGGTCGTCGTCAGTGGCCACCAGTCGTCCCAGGATACTGTTGACCGCCGTGTCCTCAGCCACCGTCAGAGACACCACCGGCTGCGGGAAGCGCGGCGCACAATCGTTGACGTCCTCCAGCGTGACCGTCAGCACGCTCTGGCACTCCCATTCGGCGCGGCCGCGGTCCTGCACGTGCGCCCGCAGGTGGTACACGGGCCGCGACTCCCGGTCCAGCGTTCCGGTGACGCGCACGTGACCTGTCGGTCAGGTCGGGTCAGGTCAAGTCAGAAGGGCCGCGGTCCTGCACGTGCGCCCGCAGTAGGTACAGGGTCGCGACTCACCGGTCCAGCGTTCCGGTGACGCGCACGTGACCTGTCGGTCAGGTCGGGTCAGGTCAAGTCAGAAGGGGCCGCGGTCCTGCACGTGCGCCCGCAGGTGGTACACGGGTCGCGACTCCCGGTCCAGCGTTCCGGTGACGCGCACGTGACCTGTCGGTCAGGTCGGGTCAGGTCAAGTCAGAAGGGGCCGCGGTCCTGCACGTGCGCCCGCAGGTGGTACACGGGCCGCGACTCCCGGTCCAGCGTTCCGGTGACGCGCACGTGAACTGTGGGTCAAGTCGGGTCAGGTCAGAACGTGATCGCCGTACTGCGCGTGTACTAGGAGACTATACACTTTAACGGGGCCGATAATTTCGGTCCAGCATCAGGCCGGGTCAGGTCAGCTCAAACACCCGGGGCGCCGCGGTCCAGCACGTACGTCTACAGCTGATGTGAGGGCCGAAACCCTCGGTCCAGCATTCCAGAGACGCACATTAGACCTGTGCGCCAGGTCAGGTAAGACGGGCCATAGTAGACGCCATGACACGTCTGATACAAGGGTGACATCCAATGCATCAGAGGGAACCTTACAGTATGCAGATCACGTCAGGCGGGGATCAGTGTTCAGCTCAACACGTGTACGTGGCTTGTGTACCAAACCAGGTCAGATTACGTGAGCTACCGCTTGGCATGTCTTACAGGAATACGTGAAATGTGGGCTAGATGTTGCCAGATCACTTACAAGTGATCTGTTGCCAGATGTTGCTAGATAATGTACAGGACTCACGTAGCTATCATGATTGGCGCGGTGAGACGAAACGGCGATATCAGGTGTAAATAGTATGTTCAGACCGAACGTTACGAAATGAGCAACATAAGGTTATCTGTCTGTCCGAGTGAGTGAACCGTTCGTGCAAAGTAGAAGTGATATACTGACTGAGGACCAGACACCAGCTTGTAACAAGTGACTGACTGACCCAGTGACGGGTCGATGGTGAAGTCGTCTGCTCCGTCGCCGGTCAGGTAGTACCGCAGTCGGCCGTTCCTGCTGTCGTCCAAGTCGTGAGCACCAACGGTCAGCAGGTGCTGTGGCGGAGCGTCCTCACTGAGAGTGACCGAGTACTGCTCCTCCTCACAGATGGGCCGGTTGTCTGCAACACCGCAGGTCAGATCAGGTCGGGTCAGGGTTAGGTCAGGTCAGAGTAATCGCACACTACTCCTTGCAAATGGGCCGATTGTCTGGAACATTGCAGATCAGCTCGTCAGGTCGGGGTTAGTTCGGATCAAGTCAGATCATGTCAGCTCAGAGCAATCTGGTTCTGTTCCTCACAAACAGGCAGATTGTCTGGGACGCCGCAGATTAGTGAGACGAGAGTAATCGAGCACTCTTCCTCACAAACAGACCGCTTGCCAGAAACTTCACTGCTAATGACACGTCCATGAACATAAACTGCTCATGCCACGTAGACTGGACAAAAACGAGATGACAGGCCATGTCATGCTCTGATATGTTGGTGCGACCTATTGACACGCAACTTCAAACCCGGTACACCAGGCCGTGTCATGCCTACACCACCCAGCAGAGTCCGTCACGTCATGTCACGTGTCACTGGCGTGCGCCAGCTCCACCACGCTAGCGGTGCGCCACATCCGCCGCGGACCTCACCGTTGGCGTCGAGCACGTCGATGTGTACGCTGTAGGCCTCACCGTTGGCGTCGAGCACGTCGATGTGTACGCTGTAGGCCTCACCGTTGGCGTCGAGCACGTCGATGTGCAGGGTGGTGGTGGCGATGAGAGATCCGTCAGTGGCCGTCACGATTAGATCGTAGCTGGACACCGTCTCCCGGTCCAGGGGGCTCCGAACAAACAGCTCCCCAGTGCTGATGCCCGCCGACACAATCTGAGGGTGCACACGGCCGTAAACACTCCCGGTGCCCCGCCGACACAACCTGAGGGTGACGTCACACGGCTCCGTACAAACAGCTCCCCAGTGCTGATGCCCGCCGACACAATCTGAGGGTGACGTCACACGGCTCCGTACAAACAGCTCCCCAGTGTTGATGCCCACCGACTCAATGTGAGGGTGACGTCACACAGCTTCGTACAAACAGCTCCCCAGTGTTGACGCCCGCCGACACAATCTGACGACGTCACACGACTCCATACAAACAGCTCCCCAGTGCTGACGCTTGACGACACAATCTCAGGGAATTCGAGGGTAAACCCCTGTGGAACGGCCGATGTGATGAAAGCAACTTTTCATTGGTGGCTGGACAAAAAGAGCTGCGGACAACATTAGTCCGATCGTTCCAGGCTTTGTTGTCAGTACGGTGCGTGGGTTCAAGTGTTGCCAGCGAGTTGTAGGAGTGGCAGGAAAGACGGCCCAGTAGTGAGAGTGCAGACCTTGGTCGCTCACGAGCTCATTCTTGACGTTCGAATCCAAGCGAACCAAAACTCTGATCTCGGCGCAGATCTCACCTGGGGACAAAGTGGACAAGCTGGCTGACAAAGTGGACCCAAACTCTGACTGCGGCGTAGCCTAGCTTATCGTGGGCATAGGATGACCGATTGGTCCCAAGATCTGATCGCGGCACAACCTGGCTCACTGTGGACACCGGCTGACCAAGTGGACCCACGCGCTGCAGGCGGTACTGTACACAGCGGCATCACTGACCTCAAATGTGGCCTCCGGGTCACCGGCCGTGATGTAGAAGTGGACCGGCTGTGTGTGGAGGTCGGCGTCGCTGGTCGACACAGTCATGATGGAGGTGCGTGGCAGGGCGTCCTCGTTGACGACGGCCGCGTAGCGCGACTGGTCAAACACGGGCGGCGAGTCGTTGTGGTCGGCCACCGTGATCACCAGACTGGCGCTGGTCGAGCGTCCGGGGGATCCTGAGGTCGGGTCAGGTCAGGTCAGGTCACTGAGATGGTCAAACACGGGCGGCGAGTCGTGGTCGGCTACCGTGATCACTAGACTGGCGCTGGTCGAGCGTCGGGGTGATCCTGAGGTCAAGTCAGGTCAGGTCAGGTCAGGTCACTGAGATGGTCAAACACGGGCGGCGAGTCATTGTGGTCGGCCACCGTGATCACCAGACTGGAGCTGGTCGAGCGTCAGGGAGATCATGGGGTCACGCCAGGTCAGATCAGGTCACTGAGCTTAACATACTGGCGCTGGTGGTGTGTCGGGAGATCCTAAGGTCAGGTCAGGTCAGATCAAGTCACTGAGCTCATCATATTGGCGCTGGTGGAGCGTCGGAGAGATCCTGAGGTCAAGTCAGGTCAGATCAAATCATGTCACTAAGCTCAACAGACTGACACTGGCGAAGCGCCATGGCGACCCTGAGGTCAAGTCAGGTCATGGCACTGAGATCATCAGACTGGCGGTGGCAGGGCTTCGGTGAGGTCCGGAGGTCAGGTGGGGTCACTCAGTGCACCGGACTGGCGCTTGTGTAGCGGCTGGGCCACCCTCGGGATACTTCAGGCCACAGGTCACCAGAATGGTACTGCTGGCTCGTCAGGATGACCACGATGCTAGTTAAGGCCATCGCAGGCTACATTACAGCAGTGAACCTGTTAGCCGGCGCTATGAGGCTCTTATGGTTAGGGGTAGGGGTAGGGATATCCCTTCACCCGGCACCCACCCGGATTCTCAGCCGCACACCACTGACCGCGAGGGGCAAATATTGCCCCTCTGCACATCTCAAAACGGATGGGCTGGGCCAATTTTTTTTTAAATCGGCTATCGATAGCGATGATGACATGTGGTCTCAACATTCGAAATTAGGTTTTCAGTACATATTAGGGTCGTACCACGGCGGCATTTCACGGCGTAGAATCGATCAAGTGACCGCCAATGAAAACTTCGTGGAGACAGCTCAACACGTTTTCAACAAGTTACAGCGAAAATTAGACAGGCGACAGATTCGATCTCCCGGTCAAAGCCGGTTTGAGACACGACACGATTCATTCCACTTTACCATCTTAAGATGGCATGAGTACTGAACAAAGCATAATTGAGCACTAAACCAAACCCAGTTTTGTCCAATGGCAGAGGCCTACACTGTGCCTTCCCGTCAGCAGGATGTTCGTATGACCGCGATCGCACCACACCCGGTCCGGACGTACCTCCGTCGGCAGCCACCACCGTCAGCCGGTAGGTGTCTCTAGTCTCGCGGTCCAAAGGTCGCAGCGTCGTCACCCAGCCAGACCGCTCGTGCACGGCCAACACAGAGCGCAGATGGTTCGAGTCGGCTGCTATGTGGTAGCGCACCTGGCCGTTGGCTCCCACGTCCGGGTCAGCTGCCGACACTGCCAGGGGGTACAGAGGTCAGCAGAGGTCACAGTAGTGCACCTGGCTTTAGGGTCTGCTGCCGACTGCCATGTCACGAGGTCTGCAAGGTCACAGTAGCGCACCTGGCCGTTGCCTCACGACTGCCATGTGGTGCAGAGGTCAGCAAAGGTCACAGTAGCGCACCTGGCCGTTGGCTCCTACGTCTGGGTCAGCTGCCGACACTGCCAGGGGGGTACAGAGGTCAGCAGAGGTCATGGCAGTGTGCCTGACCGTTGGCTCCCACGTCTGGGCCAGCTGTCGACACTACCGGAGGTACAAAGGTCAACAGATGTTACGGTAGTGCACCTGGCCTTGGTTTCCACGTCCGAGTCAGCTGCTGACACCGCCAAGGGGTGCAGAAGTCAGCAGGGGGAAGGGGTCACGGTAGCGCACCTGACCATTAACTCCCACGTATGACCAACACAAGGCACTGTTAATGGTACAGGGCTCAACAGAACTCATGCAATTATACACAGGAAGAATTCAGAACACGTTTCACCCAAGGGAATGTTCACCTGCTCCTTACCCGGAAATACTTATCATATACTTCTGTGTCCCGCTTACCTACCCTCCTGGCCACCACATCTGAGCATCATCAGTCGTGTGCAGCCGTGATACCCGAGGCAAACTCCACTAAACATGTACCGCTCATGCCGGCGGGCATTTCCATCGGGCGGTATCGCGGCAGACTCCACTCAGCCTGCACAGCGTGTGTACCCGAGGGAACAGTCCCCCGGGTGGTACCGCGGGAGGCTCCACTCACCCTGTACCACTCGTGTATCGGCGGGCAGTCCCTCCCGGACGGTACCGCGGGAGGCTCCACTCACCCTGTACCACTCGTGTGCCGGCGGGCAGTCCCTCCCGGACGGTACCGCGGGAGGCTCCACTCACCCTGTACCACTCGTGTGCCGGCGGGCAGTCCCTCCCGGACGGTACCGCGGGAGGCTCCACTCACCCTGTACCACTCGTGTGCCGGCGGGCAGTCCCTCCCGGACGGTACCGCGGGAGGCTCCACTCACCCTGTACCACTCGTGTGCCGGCGGGCAGTCCCTCCCGGACGGTACCGCGGGAGGCTCCACTCACCCTGTACCACTCGTGTGCCGGCGGGCAGTCCCTCCCGGACGGTACCGCGGGAGGCTCCACTCACCCTGTACCACTCGTGTGCCGGCGGGCAGTCCCTCCCGGACGGTACCGCGGGAGGCTCCACTCACCCTGTCCACCTCGTACCCCCCCTTCCACTCTGTGCCGGCGGGCAGTCCCTCCCGGACGGTACCGCGGGAGGCTCCACTCACCCTGTACCACTCGTGTGCCGGCGGGCAGTCCCTCCCGGACGGTACCGCGGGAGGCTCCACTCACCCTGTACCACTCGTGTGCCGGCGGGCACCCTCCCGGACGGTACCGCGGGAGGCTCCACTCACCCTGTACCACTCGTGTGCCGGCGGGCAGTCCCTCCCGGACGGTACCGCGGGGGGCTCCACTCACCCTGTACCACTCGTGTGCCGGCGGGCAGTCCCTCCCGGACGGTACCGCGGGAGGCTCCACTCACCCTGTACCACTCGTGTGCCGGCGGGCAGTCCCTCCCGGACGGTACCGCGGGAGGCTCCACTCACCCTGTAGCACTCGTGTGCCGGCGGGCAGTCCCTCCCGGACGGTACCGCGGTACACCTCGGCGTCGAACTCGGGCTCGTTATCGTTGTCGTCCATCACGGAGAGCATCAGCTGCGAGTAGGCCACCAGCGGCGGCAGCGAGTCCGTCTCGGCGGCAATGGTGATGTTGTACCTGACACAGTCCCGGTCTGTGTCAGCATCACGCCACCGGTGATGTGTCCGAAACAAACCTTACTACCTTTGATGCACTTGGTACAGCCATGTCACTGTTGATGTTGTACCTGACACAGACCACGTTGTTGTTGGTGACACAGACACAGATCATGCCACCGGTGATGTATTCGGAAGAAACCTCACTACCGGTGATGTACTTGGTAGAGGCAATGTTACTGTTGGTGTTGTCCCATACAGACAGTGCTACTGGTGACATTGCCCCACACACCGTGTTACCGTGTGATGGTGTACCCGAAACAGGCCACGCTACTGGTGATTGCGTACCTGACACAGGCCATGTTACTAGTGATCTTGTACCAGACAGAGACTGTGTTACTGGTGATACAGTGTAAAATAATTCACCATGTGGCCTGGAAATGCACAGTTAATAGAGTTGTGGTATTTCATCCTCGTTTTCGGGTTTTACCATTTTGCCACATGATGTATGCGCAGTCATGCACACAACTGCTAAATAATGTAAAATGCATGTGATTGAAGCGAAAGGCATTCCGCTTTTTAATCCTTAAGTGGCAAACCTTTATTTTCTTCCAATCTTTCACTATTCCCAAGCAACTTCTTCCTTCACCCACACAGTTAATGGTGAAGTAACTTTAGGACACTGTGGTGATAGTGTACCAGACAGTGGCAGTGCTACTGGTGATTGTGATGGTTTACTGATTGCAGATTGTGTTACTGGTGATGTGCTAATGGCCTCACAAATAGCTTGGCAGTCAGGCAGGGCGTCCTGGCATCTGAACATCCTGCATAGGTATAGGTGCAGTGGGAAACAGTATACCTGCACAAGATATTCAGGTTCCAGGAGGCTCAGCCTGATTGTCAAGCAATTTGCAACACCAATGGTACCTAGTTGTGGTGAGAAACAGCATACCTATACGGGATATTCAAGTGTCAGGATGCAAAGCCTAACTACCTACCTATTTGTGACGCCAATTACACCAGACAGAGACAGTGTTACTGGTGATGATACACAGATCGTGGTACTGGTGATGGGCCAGACACAATCCATGTGTTTTCAATCATAATGGTGACGTTGCCCGCGGGGTACAATCCTAGTATTCACATGTTGGGATAGTACCACACCTCACGGATCCCATGCTATTCCAAGGAAAGGGCATCGAGGCCTCCTGAAAACGTTCTAGCTCTCTCAACTTTGATTACATTCATTGTCCATGATAAGTGGAGCACACAGCCATGGAAGGCGATGGAAGTGAGGACATACACCCACCCGTAGAACCAAAAGTGCCATTCGAATTATTAACAGATAACGTACCAGGTAACACGATATTATCTAGAACATCCTAAGCGGAGGTAGTGGAGGCAGAGCAAAGCACGTACAAAGTTCAGCAAGGAACCATGAAACATGATCAAATATGCACCCGACTTGGCTGCCTGAACGGTGGCAGACAATGGTTTATTGATAAAGAACAGAGCGACACAGAGGCCACTGTCGAAGACGGAAAACAATGCCATGACATAATGACGTCTACACATCAAGCGATAACTCAGCCGAGAGCTCCACATAATTTGCGTACAGTACTCACTGATCCATGTGTGGAAAAGTGAAACATTTAGGCACCACAATCGCCACACTCACCTGTCCTGGGCCTCACGATCCAGACTCTTGGCCAGTATCAGCCGGCCATGAGCGTCCACCTCGAACATGTCGGCGGAGGGCGCCTCGTGCACCGACGCCACCGAGTACCTGACGTTACCGCTGCAGCGAGCGTGCACCGACGTGATGCGCGTACCTGAGGGGGCAGGTCAGCACACTGTACCCAGGTAATGCACGACGTATCAGTACAACGACCAGTACGATGCGGAAACCTGAAGAGCATGCAATGATGTGCAATGAGATAAGTCATCCATATTCCACACCAAGTGCAAGCTGCGGACTTTGATAGGAGACACACAGCATTCATGGGTGGCGACAATGTTCAAATATGGCCTCCACAACCAACGCCAGCGCATCGCCAGCCCACAACCAGCCCAAGCCGCGAACACATTGCACGTCGGCGCACCGAGCCACATACCGACCGGGTCTCCTTCGGTGAGGAACACGCCGCGCGGTGCGTACGGCGGAGGATCGAACACGGGCATCCCATCGCTGTCTGGCAGCACGATCACATCCACCGGCACGTCGGCCACCCGCCGCTCACTACCGCCATCTGTTGCGCGCACGAAGAACTGGTAGACGGGACTCTCTGTCGAGAGAGGAGCCACCGTCACGCTGTGAGCGGTTCAGCCATCAGCGAAGCTGAGGCTGAACGGTATACACAACAGCTGGCGACAGATTCAGCTGCCTTTGCAAGTTGGCAACACACATCTGGAGGCATGGGCGACACTTTGTGAAATGTATTCGGTACCAAATAACCTTTTTATGTACAAAGCTTCCTCGAAGCTGCCGTACACGTTCACATACAGAGACGAACAAGCCGTGGAGGTACATGTCAGCAATGCACACAAGTACACAAGAAGCCGGCGATACTTCCACATTTAGGTGGAAAAAAGGAAATCATGTGGCTATGGAAGTTATGAGGAATAAGGACACACATACATACCCATACATATATGCAACCCATGATATATATATATATATATATATATATATATATACAAATACATCTGCATGTGCGTGGGTGTCTCGCACATCCATACTCTTAGCACACGAGGTCAAGCTATTTCTACCGATTGATTGTCACATCACTATATTTATGCAGATCAGTGAACCATCAGTCAGGACATTTCGCCCGCCTGATACAAAGAAAACTGGTCTCACCGAGATCGGATGGACGGCGCATCAATATGACTTCTCCCGTCTCCGAGTTCACGTCCATCACCTTCCGAATGTCCGACGCTTCCGACTCGTAGATGCTGTATGTGATCCGGGCGTTATCTCCCTCGTCAGGATCATACGCCGTGACCTGGGTAAAGGTCAAAGTGTCACACGTGTCCTGTAGGCGGCTCAAACTTAAAGCGTGTTTGATTAGATGTCAAAGCCATCAGGTCCATATCTTGTAGGCCACATCACCGGCGGTCAGGTTGGTCGACACGGAGACGCGGTAGTAAGAGGGTAACAAGGTAGGCAGGTCATTACTTGATATACCACGTCGCCGGCGGTCAGATTGCCCGGTACGGAGAAGCGGTAGTAAGAGGGTAACAAGGTGGGCAGGTCATTACTTGACATACCACGTCGCCGGCGGTCAGGTTGGCCGGCACGGAGACGCGGTAGTAAGGGGTAACAAGGTCGGCAGGTAATTACCTTACAGACCACGTCGCCGGCGGTCAGGTTGGCCGGCACGGAGACGCGGTAGTGTGTGAGCTGGAAGCGCGGGTCGTTGTCGTTGACATCGGTGAGTCGCACTTTGACAGAGGTGTGGTCGGAGCGGTAGCCGCCGTCCGTGGCCCAGACGGCGATCTCAAGCACCGGCTCCGTCTCGCGGTCCAGCAGCCGCCTGGTGCGGATCTCACCTGTCAATCGGCAGTGATGGATTACCGGTGTGGGTCTCGCCTGTCAACCGGCAGTGACGGATTACCGGTGTGGGTCTCGCCTGTCAATCGGCAGTGGCATGGGAGACAGAGGATACCCGTCAAAGTCGGAGCATCCTACATTAACTGCTAAATAAGGATAATCAAATCAATATCCCTAATAAGCTAAATCCATGAAGCTTTAGTGGATGAGAATGGCAATGAATAGGAATCATACCAAAAACTAGACCATGCAATTTCATGTTAAAAAAATGGTCCAACTGAATACATTGCTGAATCCACCAGTGCTAAGATTTTTTGTCAGATATACGAAGACAGCTCAAGAAGAATCAATTATTAAGAATTCGAAATCTGTTAGAACTGGCATGGATGACATCAACACAAAAGTACTGCTCCTTACATATCGAAGTATATTGAAATAAATTACAAATATATTTAATCTTTGTTTGCATACTGGTATATTTTCTGATGACTTCAAGAAATTACTAAGTCTGTTGAAAACAGATATTATTTGAGGATCATACTTCGATTTGAACGAGGCTTTTGACACAGCTAGCAAGAATGTATTAGCTCTAAAAATGAAGTGCGTTGGAGTTTAAGGTTTATCCTTCGGATATGAGAAACATACATACGCAATAGATATCGGCTAACTAGAATAAACGAGACATTATTTGAACCAAATAATTTCCGTGGGTGTTCCCCAAGGCTCTACCCTGGGTCCTTTATTATTCATCATATACGTCATTGACTTCATCAGATGTCTTTAACAAACAAAAATTATTTTGCTGATGTCAGCTATTCTTATCTAGGCCAGAGAAATAGGTGATGTACAAAATATAATAAATATAATTCTTCCAGAACGAATTAAATGATTCGAAGCAAATAGACTGTCATTGAATGTCTCAAATACAAATATTAAAATGCATTATAGAACTCCCAGACATGCAGTAAATTGAATAATTAACTCAACAAAAATGAGCAGATCACATATCAAATAACAGCATAACAGCATATCAAATATTTTGGTGTGGTGACTGATGAAGAACTAACTTGGCATGGGTAATTGATCATGTCGCAGCCCTTATTAGTTGACACGTGGGTATTATGGAGAGAGCAAAACAGTTACCACAAGTCGAAAGCTGAAGTTATCATACAACTCATTTGCCATTGCCTACTGAAATTACTTTGCAGTGATATGGGGTAATAACTATGCCCTATAGTTACATAGATTAGCATAGAACGGATGTCCAGACAAAAAGAAATCCTAAAACGCATTAGACATTACTTTATGAAATTATACATTCCAAACGAACAATTAAGACCGAATATAGTCAACACAATTGTCATAGTTTTTTTAATGCGCCTTGCTACGAAGTACAACAGCGATTGCGAGCTGTGTTAAGACACACAAATATGTTGGTGTATGAATGAGCATATTACACAAGTTGCCTCCATAGAGTATTATTTCACAAATGCTATATCAATTCCTGATTATAAATATACAATATCCCTAATTAAAAATAACTGGATAAATTCCCTCAAGCTTTGCTTCTGAGCCTGGGAATGTTGTTAGCGCTATGAGATTTCTATCTGACAGCAGTTTCGCCAGGTCGTATTTTTTACTACCGACTGGTGGTGGCGTATCCGCAACAACAAACAAAAAATGATGGACATTGTACTAGCTGTGTGCTTACACTCAATTATTTTCCTTGTTTTCCTCTCGAGGTACCTTTGCTATTATCCAGTGCTATGGGCAGCTCACCAAGGGAAGGCCCACATTGAAATGCCCAATGAATGTGCAAGTAGCCAAATGGGACAGGTCAATGCAACTGATATGGAAACAATTAATATAAAAAGTATAGCGAAAGATGACTGGCCGAACACCACAATCCAACAGTAATAGTTCCGGCTCTGCTTGTTATATTTCAAATGCACCCGAAGACAAGGATCTTCAAACATATCCAGCATATCCACTGAAGGTGTGATGTTCGAGCGTCGAGTGCTTGCTTCAGTGCAGCATAGCACCTGACCAACATCCCAGTTGAGATGGCTTCACCACCCACCTGTTGTGGCGTTGATGGTGAACACCTCGCTCCACAGGTCCGACGGCATGCTGTACCTGACCTGACCCAGGTCACCTCTGTCCGGGTCCACGGCCCTGACCTGGATTACCACACTGCCGCTCGCCACGTCTTCGGCCAGGTCGACCTCGTACGCCACCTTCTCGAAGGCGGGCGCGTGCTGGCGTGGAGAATGTGACGTCACACGTACGACATGTAATCGGCCACAAATCACACGGAGTTGTCCAATCGAATTCGCAGCGGGCAAAATATATGTCACCTATATCAAAATCAAATACAGTTCCAGCATGCGGTGATGTACAGACGAGCTTCAATAAATCTGAAGCCCGTAAATGAGGAACAGATTGCAGAGGTCGAAGGCCAGCGCAAACCACGACTAGCAATATTTTGCTCCACTTCAAATTTAATCAGCTCTACAAACTGGCTGATTACCGGAGCTTACGGAACGCACAAGAAGCTTCGTGTAAGTCATGACCCACACAGCTAATACAGGGCCTAGGTCTTAAAAGTCTTCCTGGGCTTCGGGGGACCGTGACACCCAACCGTGTGTGTATTATTTCATTATCCAGCGGACTAATTTCCACTCAGGCGTAGTGCATGCCTACCTTGTTCCTCAAGAGACCTTGATACCCACGTATAATTAAATTGTTTACTATATTCTTTGAACTACTTCGAGACCCATGTAGTGTGAGGGACGCGTATCTTGTTCTCAGACTAAGTTGCAGGACTGTATGACATATGTGAACCTTGACCTCTGACAGAGTGAAAATTGCATGTATTTATTGTAGATGTTTACCCTGTTCTCAGGCAGCATACTGGCCAAGTCGCAAGTAAGTGTGGTAGATGTTTACTTCCCTCTCAGGCATATGAGTGACTGTAAGTCGCACGTATGCGTGATGTATCCTTACCTTGTTCTCAGGCAGCAGACTGACTGTAAGTTGCACGTAGGTGTAGTGGATTCCATCATCGGCCGTGATGTTAAGCCGATACTCTGCCGCGTCGCCAAATGCCCGGATGTTGGCCACTGTCACCACCCCTGACAAAATAAATATACTATAGATTATATCAATCGACGGTGATGCAAAGCCAGATTGCCAGTCAACGCACACCTGACGATACGTTTCTGACATTGCGCGAAAGCGCACGTTGTGGCGTAATTCAGTGCGGTATCACATGGCGGACCAAAATGGAACTGTTCACCAAACATACTGTCGGGTGCTGAAGGCCCATTACTGCTCAACACCGGCCGTTTTGCATACGCCGCCTGAAAATTGCACAACTAGACGAAAATGCACCAACTTTCATGGCATCAGAAATGAAGCGAACACCAGGCTGAATTATTCTACTGAATGTTGCAATTTTGTAAACAGGTACTAAAAACATTCCATTCCATTATTATTTGACACGAATCAAGCCGCATGTCTTCAAACTTTACGTGAAAAACCGTCCCGGATACGCTGCTGCCCAACACGACACAACGCTCCCGCAACACCGCCCAACATAATGCAGTGCACACGCTACTGCGGCACCACATGACCGAACAAGCACGCCAGCGTAGCGGCAACAGCGGTGCCGCGCCTATCGCCACCGTCACCGGCGGAACAAACAGCCGAGCCGAGCCGAGCCGAGCCGAGCCGAGCCGAGCCGAGCCGAGCCGAGCCGAGCCGAGCCGAGCCGAGCCGAGCCGAGCCGAGCCGAGCCGAGCCGAGCCGAGCCGAGCCGAGCCGAGCCGAGCCGAGCCGAGCCGAGCCGAGCCGAGCCGAGCCGAGCCGAGCCGAGCCGAGCCGAGCCGAGCCGAGCCGAGCCGAGCCGAGCCGGCCGCCCCCGTCTCCCGCTAACGACTACTCTGATGACGGGACACGGCCGAGCACATTTGCGGCGCGGTGACTAATATGGCGCATCTGTCGCCGTCTGTGCGGCGGCGACGCGGAAATACAGCAGTGGGATCCATACCCGTGCCATTTGTCAGCTGAAGAGGTCGTGCCACATATATGTCGACTATAAACTGTTAAGCAGCCTTTTAGAGGCTGCAAACTGTCGGGACTCAACAACCGCCGTAGCAGTGGTGGTGGTGGATTTGTGCTTTAGGGCGCGTCGACTGCCTTGATCATTTTGCGCTCACAATACTACCTATCATGATGTTATTGTTAAGTCAGAGGTCTGAACTCATATCGGGATGCTTATGATGGGCGGCATATGTAAAAGTTTACTTTTTGCAAGAATATAAATATGTCACCTGATGCAACGATCTGAGAGTCATCGGCTAGCACTTGTCGCAATGTCATCTCAACACTTTGGTCCGCAAGATATCTGCGGCGCGCAAGTTCCATTACAGGGCAGGCAACGAGCACGCGGTAGACTGTGAGTGGAGTAGAATAGCGTGCGCACAGAGGACGGTCACTTGCCATCAACAGGTATCTATGTGTCGCTAGTGTATGACCTATTCGAAGACGGCACAGTGCAACTTCCTCTCTCCTTTGTGTGCGAAATGCTGACTTCCACGTCCCGAGTACTGGTTTTACAAGCTTCAGTTTACTGGTTTTCATGGCCCAAACGTTTTGCCATTTTCGATTTTCGATGAACCAGGGATGATATAACTGGTTTTAAGTCTCCAAGGGGAAGGGTTGGGCGCGTCTTGTGGCCACCATCTGCAGCCCTCTTTGCCGCCAGATCGGCGGCCTCGTTACCAGCCAGGCCTATGTGGCTTGGGATCCCAAGGAGTTGACGTAATCCACATGGATTACGTCAACTCCTTCGTCGTGAAAAGAGTTCAAGGTTTGTGTAAGATCATGCAAGACGTATGGTGGCCATGACTAAATCCTTTCAGAGCAAGCAGGCTACTTAGCGAGTCAGTGAGAATCAAATATCTTTTGTGACGAATTCTGTTGTCATGCTGACTAAAAAGAAGAGCCTGCAGAATGGCATATAGTTTAGCGGCACGTGCGGAAACGCAGTGTGGAGACGCTGCCGGCATCGCGCGCCGGCCGCCGACGGTACGTGACACTTGGGAAACACCTCTAGTACGAACCGGTCAACTCCCATCCGGCATCCATCGTAAACGTGACCAAAGAAAACACTTTCAGGCCTTCCCGCACCAGGAAATCATACAACCGTCGCAACAATGCGACTGTGTCGCCAATTTAAGCAGAAACTTAGCATCTGTCCAGCAGAACGACCTGATCCAATTGTTTCGCCGTCTCCTCGAATTGTTCAGATTGATTCCGTTCTGGTAAACGCACAGTCTAAAGTGCTTTCTAATGTTCTAAACCACGACTCCAGAAGCTGAGCACGAAAACGCAGCTCTGCATATGCACCCGGCACTGAGCGGGGCGGACAGGGGTGTCACCGGGTCACCTATCAGGGTCGCCGGGTCAGGGACCGTCGACGGCCGCCGCCAGCCGCGTCGATATTGCCTCCGGCCCGAGACACGGCACTGGCGGTCCCAGTCGGCCCGCTGATCGTGGCTCATCCGCCAGGGAGATGGCTTCCTCAATTTACCAGCTTCAGTGATGCGTCACATTAACCGCTGTCAGCCTGGCCGCTACTTTAAACTTGGCTCCAGCCGGAAGACGAGCCATCATAGGCCCGAACTGTTCAACTGTCGCCGTCAACTGCGACTCGTCCGGTGCGTCGATACGTCGTCGGTAACGTCGATGCGTTGTCGATAACGTCGATACGTTGTCGGTAACGTCGATACGTCGTCGGTAACGTCGATGCGTTGTCGATAACGTCGATACGTTGTCGATAACGTCGATACGTTGTCGGCAACGTCAATACTTTGTTGGTAACGTCGATATGCTGACGGTAACGTCGATACGTTGTCGGTAACGTCAATACGATGTCGGTAACATAGATACAGTCATGTGGCGGTGTTGCACCACTGCCACCTCTGTCCACCGTCTGTGGATGCAGGGCAACTGCTTACAGTTGCGGAACGAAGGGTCTCTGCCAGCGCTACCTGTGCGTCTGTCGGTCGAGACAAGCTGTTTGCCGTTGGTGCCCGCACAATCTCTGCCAGTGCTACCTGTTTGCATGTCGATGTAGAAGAGCTGTTCGTCGTTGGCATTGCAGCCTCTGTCAGCGATACTTGCCAGTGGTGTCGGTACAACCACCTTTAGCGCTGCCTGTGCGTCTGTCGATAAAACAGAGATGGTCGCCGTTTTCGTCAGTACACTCTCTGTCACTGTTACCTGTGCGTCTGTCGATGTAGAAGAGCTGCTTGTCGTTGCCGTCGGCGAAGCGGTAGCGCAACTGGTCGCTGGCGTCGGGGTCGTGTGCCCTGACCATGGTGACAAACTGAGCTCGCGCCGGTAGCTCGGTCAGCTTGCAGCGGTACTCGGCACGCTCGAACACCGGCACGTTGTCGTTGATGTCCTCCACTGCGGACATGGCAGACGCACGTCAGCTAGTCTGGGGCGGCTGGTGGCCGTGATGTCGCACAACAAGCGTACCATCAGACGATTCAGTGCTTCATTTCGATCGCATGGAATGACCTCCGGTATCGCCATCGCCAAAGGCGACCGGATATGCACAAATGCACGGACCGGATACCTGCCACTGAACCTCCGCCCCCGCTGCACCACTCTTGATCTGTTCGCGTTTACTTCGAACACACCCAGCAAAGGTGTGGAAATTATTGTGCTCTAGAAAAACAAGACGAAAAAAGGAATGGATCCAGAGTTGTGGACAGACAATACGGGCCTATAATGCTAACGAACGTCGGCGCCTCGCTCAAGCAAAAGCAAGAAGCAGCAAAATCATGTGAAAACACGGGCAAATAAACATAAACAAACATATAAATGAAAAACATAGGCCAAGTAAACGTAAATACAACGTCGGCGACAGACTGCTAACTTAGATTAAGATAGCATGACGTCCGGACCCACTTCCGTCCGTAACTCATCGTTTAGGTTCGTGTTGACGTAGCGCGTTGCTTGTTATTTGATTGACATGTTTATTTGTTCAGCTCACCATTCTATGCAACGATTCATCTTCACCATGCTCCTCTCGTCCGTACAATCACCAACGAACAACAGCATTCAGACCGGCCGGTTTGTCATGGCTGTGCTCACATTCCAAGTGTTCGCCAATACAGTATTGTCTGGATCAGTTTAAGATGCATCGACTGCGGGGACATTTTGCGCCGACCACTTGGAGATGCATGCCTAAACGAAGAAGTCATAGCTGAACGAAAACGGGGCGTTTAAGGCCACTCGCCTTTTCCATTAGATATATAGCTCGTATGAATACTTGCTATGCGTTTTTCTTCCTTTTATTTTTCCATTAGATATATAGCTCGTATGAATACTTGCTATGCGTTTTTCTTCCTTTTATAATTGTCACTTTAACATACTGAGCCAAAATCTTCACGTTTCGCTTCTACTTCAGAATTAATGAGACATTTTTGTTCGCACGTGTAACGGTCAGTTTCTGCTAACTTAAATCAGGGCGAACCAACCAAACGTATTTGTTGGAGATCTATGAAATGCATTGTATGAACTTTCGAACACGTCCTGAAACTATGGTCGAAGAGCCAATCAAACCCATCAACAAATCATACTCTGAGAGCTCGGCCACAATCGAGCCAGAATCCAGAGCATTTGAGCTTCTGTACAGCTTCGGGTGAGGCACGAAACGCCAACGCTTCTCTAGAACTCCAATAATCGGCACGTTAGCAAAACATCCATTGCCACGGTCGGTTCGATTGGAAGAACAGTTCCACCTGTCACCATTTCCACGACCATCCACGTCGGAAAGAAAGCGCCTTCGTCCAATTCAATGCCCAGCGGAGTACGCGACAAAGTGGCTGGTAAATCCCGAGAATGACAGCCGCACATATAAAGACCCGCCGCCTTGCTACAATACGTCGCACAAGAACCAGCTACGACAGCCATGATCTGCAAGCCACGCAAACTGCCGCCGGAAAGACGGGGACCAACTGCGGCGAGGAGACGATGCCTTCAGTCGTCTCAACACCGAACACAGAACATCGCTCCAACCAATCAGAGCTCCGACGAGAGCTGGCGGCTCCAGCACGACGGATCCCGGCCCGCCACGCATGCTCGCTCGGCCAAGGGGGCGGGTCTGACTGATGGGCGCGGCTCAGCGCCCCCCCCCCCACTTCCGAGGAGTCGACGGCCCGCTCCACAGGCACACCGGCCGGAAGTTGACAGCCGATCGTCACGGCTTATGACAGCCGACCATCACGGCTCGTGACAGCCGACTGTCACGGCTTGTGACAGCGAACCGTCACGACTTGTGACAGCCGACCGCAACGGCTTGTGACAGCTGACCTTCCGGCTTGAGAGCTAACCGTCACGGCTTGTGACAGCTGATCGTCACGGCTTGTGACACAACTGACCGTCTCGGCTTGTGGCAGCCGACCCTCACGTCGTGTGACAGCTGACCCTCACGGCTCGTGACAGCCGACCGTCACCGCTTGTGACAGCGAACCGTCACGACTTGTGACAGCCGACCGTCACGGCTTGACAACCGACCGTCACGACTTGTGACAGCCGACCGCAACGGCTTGTGACAGCTGACCTTCACGGCTTGACAGCTAACCGTCACGGCTTGTGACAGCTGATCGTCACGGCTTGTGACACAACTGACCGTCTCGGCTTGTGACAGCCGACCGTCACGGCGTGTCACAGCTGACCGTCACGGCGTGTCACAGCTGACCCTCACGGCTTGTGACAGCCGACCGTCACGGCGTGTCACAGCTGACCGTCACGGCTTGTGACAGCCGATCGTCACGGCTCATGACAGCCGCAGGAGAAGCTCGACACATCGCCACGTGACCGGAGTCGCCGTACCGAGCTGGACTGCGTGCGCATCACGCTCCGTTTGGCACGACAGGCGTGTCGGGCAGCTCAAAAGCCGCCGCGATGATGACATGATGACGTGGCACCGCAGTGATGCAGCACACAAATACGCCGAAGCGCGGAAGTGCTGAAAAGCCGCCCTGATATGGTATCGCTCGAAAGTCGTCACAGCGTGCAATACACGGATGCCGCAGTTGTATTGTAACACTCGCCGCTGTGATAGTGCAATACTCAACACCCACTAGCAGTGATGCAGTGCTCACAACTAACCACAAACTACTCATGTCTGGCAACTTCGCAATTTTCAGCATCAAAAGCGAAGGTGCGGCCTAAGCGGTTGCACAATCAGGGGACATCCGTCAGCAGCGCCCAAGACCCTCATGGATCTAGTATTTCCGTTGGGTGGGAGTCAGCGCGACAGAGGGGTAGCTGCCCCACTGATACCTAATGACTGTTGCTGCCACATATCCGAGCATGGCTCGAAAGCACCATAACAAAATATGGCCACACACCACATTTGTTGCAATGCACAACGAAGGAACATATGAACGGCAAATACGGTCACAAGATTGATCACAGGATGTGACAGACGACAGACATTGGGGCTTGCTCACCACTCACAGTGAGCAGTGCGGTGCCGGTGAGCCTTCGTCACCGCCAGTACTCACCATTTACGGTGAGAAGTGCGGTTCCGGTGAGAGCCGGTGAGCCCTCGTCACTGACAGTGAGCACCAGGTCATGTCGCCGACGCTGATCGAAGTCCAGGAAGCTGGTCAAGGTCAGACCACCGTCTGACGTCACATGTAGGGCGGAGCTCTCCGAGCCGTCCTGCTCCCTCACGCGGTAACTCAGCGTACCGGACCCCTCTGTAACACAAATACACATACGGTGACCAAGCGGACCGAACCCCTTTGCAACGCAAATAATAAATGCTACAAAGGTGACGCAGAAAAAGCAGCGACCGTCGTGTCACGGAAAACAATGCAAAAATGGCGTACTTTTGTGGGCTTGAAATTAATTGTATTTCACCAGGCATAGTGCGTGTATGAGTGATGAAACCGAAGTGCTTCCAATCACAGAAAAGGCACTTTTTCTTGGCATGGGTTTCCCAACATTTTCCTTTCAAAGTGTCAAACAATGACTGATTTCATCTTCTAAGTTTGGGAAAGTTGGGTTAATGATGATGATGATTTGGAGAAGAGGGTCGTGTCGATTGCCGCGGTCATTTTTGCGCCATGAACTGCGTTTACAGGCAATCTACAATGCTGTTATAGTAGCCTGACATTGACCTACAGGAGCGGCGGTATACCACTCTAAAGCGTGCTTGTTGAATAGGGTGGTACAAAAAGAGGGGTAAAATTTCAAAGTGCACTGGTCCTTTCTCCACACCACTGCTTTTTTTCGTGTTGCATTCCTCTCCTTGTGTGCAAAATTTCATCGCGATACAATGATATTTAGGGGTCGCCACACTTTTAACACTTAGAACCCGGCGTAACTGCTGCTGCGTGCGCCATATATTAGTACTGCACTCAGTTGAACCGTTGCTGTAGTCGTGGGTGCGTTGCGTCACTCCCGTATTCGTTGTGTGTGTGTCACGACTCGCGTGTGCGTTGCAGCACCATCAACACTTGAAGGTTAGTACATGTTCAGGGTTGCCACAATGTCCTTGAACTTTAATTCAGGTTATTGTATAGTTGTCATTTAAAATCAAATTAAATGCCATATACCTTCGCCAGCGTTCCTAAACTAACGTAGTAGAAGACTGTGTTAGTTTAGGAACATCGCTCAGGATGCAGGATGTATGCCATTCAATTTGATTCTAAATTGCAATTATAAAATATGCTGAATTAATATTTAAGGACGTTGTGGCAATCTGCCCTGGCAGATCGAACGAAGTGTCCGCGCGAGAACTACCTCGAGTTCTTGCAGCTCGCAGCCCTGTTTCTCGGAGGGGGCACAACGACTCAACCATCGCTTCGTGCCCCTTGTGCCATGCACCACGCGAGGTGGATGTCAAAAGGCATCTACTGCCTCAAGATGTTCCTATTCCGACACCAGTTCAAGACGACGAAACGAGAGGAGCGGAATGTGACTGGTATGGCGCTGTTCGTTGCTCTGATGTACGTCCGATTTTGGCACGAAGCTCCTCTGCCATCACACGCCCCATACAACGACATCATGATGCTGACTGAACTCTAGAAGCACACGAACCAGATGAACGTCGCTGCAACGGTATCTGATACTTGGCGGAAAACTTGGTCGACCTTTCCCTGCTGGACGACCGGGTTCTAGACAAGATGAAGGCCGACTGCGTGACTCGGATGAAAACGGAAAATCCGACCATTGTCATCCCGACATCCTCAAAGACCAACCTGACGAAGAAAAAGTGAAAAGTGGGGCGACCCCTAAAGGCTGAGATAGAGAGACGAAATTTTACGTGTAATTCCTTCCCGTGATGTGTAATAAAATTAGTCCTGTGGAGGAAAAAAATATCATTTTCCGTTTCTGGACCACCCTCATGTTGAAGGAAGGCAAAATGTCCCCAGACGCCACATCAGGGTCTTTCTCTAGTAGCATACACAGGAAGTGTTCAGCCGCCCTAAGATCTGGCGTCGTAGCGGTTCAAACGGCAAGCAACCTACCAAAACATGATATCCTGGTATGTAGCTGTCTGTCGCGAATACATGTCCTGCCTTTAATCGGCCGAGCATTACTTCCTCCTGTCGCGAGGCACGGCATGGGGACTGCCACAGTCCTACCGCCAGCTTTATAACCCTCAGCTTACTATATTTGGAGCTCCAGGCTCGTTGCCACTTTGATTGTATACGTGATAGTATAGATACATATATATAAATATTTATCGTAGGGAGAGAGGAAAAGAGTTTAAGCGACGAAATGAGACGGACACGACAATCTGTTGGTAGTGCGACATCCCAAGGGTTAGGAACCGCCGGCTTAGGGTCACCATGTATTGGCGAAATTGTTGCCAGTCGGAACAGAGTGGACTGGGCACCATCAGTTAAGAATCGGCCCCGACACAGTTTAGCAGTGGGCGTTGTCCAAATAAATTGTTAGATAGAGTTCGTTGGATGAATTACAGGACTGCCGCATCGATCCATTTCAATAATTACTCACCACCGACTGGATTAATAGGCCGACAGACGTCCAGTAGTTCGGCAGTCCGCTATCTCTTGGAACCGTCAGCATTACATCTGAACCCACAGCTTCCGGAGTGGACACTCGGATGAAAAGTTAGGATGTGCTCATCGAATGAGAGAGATACACAATTGACAGCATTTTTTTTCCAGAATCTTGGAGGCTATTGGCCTTGTTTGTCTGATTTTTGGCGCACAAGCACGTAGTTCAATAAAGACATCTTGGGACACAAGGAACGCAATTATCTTGTTTACCATGTTATATTTGTCCGCCAGTGTATTCCCAGTGTGTCTTGAAATAGCGTACCGTGTCTCGAACATCGGTACAGTTTATGGAATACGATGCCACAGAGTCACCACTATTCAATCCGACACACACACCCTCCGTAGTCATCGAACATACCACCTCTCGTCCCGAGTCCATGCAGATAGGGCATAAAGCACCAAGTCGTTGTGCTAGCATGACATGCACCCCTGGGGAAGGCTGTTCCATCTTCGGGCATGTCTGGGACAGGACCGCCCAAGGCTCCCGACACGTAATCCATGTGACGCGCTGTTCTTCTCGCGATACGATCCCCACGTCCTCAGACGCTCCCTGCCCTGGTCCCCGTGTCCCCAGACTGTTGCGATCCCCACGTGCGCGGGCGCTGCCTACCTTGGTCCCTGTCGGTGGCGGTGACGGTGAGCAGCAGCAGGCGCTGCCTACCTTGGTCCCTGTCGGTGGCGGTGACGGTGAGCAGTAGCAGGCGCTGCCTACCTTGGTCCCTGTCGGTGGCGGTGACGGTGAGCAGCAGCAGGCGCTGCCTACCTTGGTCCCTGTCGGTGGCGGTGACGGTGAGCAGTAGCAGGCGCTGCCTACCTTGGTCCCTGTCGGTGGCGGTGACGGTGAGCAGCAGCAGGCGCTGCCAGCAGCAGGCGCTGCCTACCTTGGTCCCTGTCGGTGGCGGTGACGGTGAGCAGCAGCAGGCGCTGCCTACCTTGGTCCCTGTCGGTGGCGGTGACGGTGAGCAGCAGCAGGCGCTGCCTACCTTGGTCCCTGTCGGTGGCGGTGACGGTGAGCAGCAGCAGGCGCTGCCTACCTTGGTCCCTGTCGGTGGCGGTGACGGTGAGCAGCAGCGCTACCTTGGTCCCTGTCGGTGGCGGTGACGGTGAGCAGCCAGGCGCTGCCTACCTTGGTCCCGTCGGTGGCCTCTACGGTGAGCAGAAGCAGGCCCGGGTGTGACGCCTCGCTGACGTTGACCGTGTAGTGACGCCGCTCAAACTGCGGCCGGTTGTCATTGACGTCCGTCACGTCCACCGTCACGGGAACCGAGGTGGCCGAGCCCGTGACACGGTCGGTGGCCGTCACAGTCAGCTGGTGCTGGCGCCGGCTCTCAAAGTCCAGCTCTCCCGACACGTACAGGACACCTGGGGCACACAGCGCACCGTAGTGAGTACTGTGACATTCCCCATCCCTGGCTATAGAGTATATGGAATACCGGCCCGTACAGCATACTTGTGTTGTAGAACACACCGTGATGGATATTTGGATTGTCCCCTCTTTGCTTACAGAGAATATGAAATACCGACACGTACGGGACACTTGGGGCCGAACGAGTATGACAGTACATGAATTAATGAATGATTATGAAATACCAACACATACAGAACATCTGTGACGCACAACACAGTGGTGGATATTGTGACCTTACACGGCCCTGGTTACAGAAGACATGAAATACCGACACAGATAAGACACCTGTGTCACAGAACACCGCGGTGCACATTGTGACCACCCCCTAGCCACATAGGGAGTGAAGAAACACAACATTCACAGCCAACAAACAACTGGCTTACTGCCACAGCTAGCAGCACACCAGAGAAAATACCGCAGCCACCATTTCCGTAATAGTTAATACAGTGGGCTTAGCGATCACCCAGCACATATAGCCTACCCGATAGCGTGCCAGACAATGCACCACAGCGTCTGCGGCACACAGCTTGTACAGATGCATTCAAACAGAACAACTCATCGACTCATTGTAGCTGGTAGATATGGCACATCCCCAGACAATCAGACCACAGCGCCGATCGAGAGTGCTCAAGCTGGACATTGTAGCTGGAGGATATAGCACATCCCCACACAATCACGTCACAACCACCAACTGCTGACCGATCATGCTCTCACCGGTGGTGAAGTCCACGTCGAACGGAACGTCGTGTTCAGTGTCGGCGGCGACCTGGAACACGAGACTGTCGGCAGACGGTGCAGCCGCCTCCAGCGTCAGAATCGGTGTGCGCCGCTCCGCCGACTCGGCCACTGAGGTGCGGTAGTGTGGCCGAGAGAAGCGCGGCTGGCCGCCGTGTACTGTTGTGACGAGCACCTCCGCTTCAGAAGAGAGCGGCGGAGAGCCTGTAGACCGGGCACCGTGTGATTATCAGTACTGGAGATGGCGGGTGATTGTGGTTAGCACCATTTCTGTCTCAGATGAGAGCGGGACAGAGCCTGTCACAGACCGGGCACCATGTGGTTATTAGTATTGGAGTTGATGAGTGGGTGTGGTTAGAACCACTTCTGCTTCAGAGGAGGGCGGCGGAAAGCCTGCAACAGACCGGGCACCGTGTGGTTATCAGTACTGGAGCTGATAAATGAGCGTGACCACCACTACGTCTGTCTCAGAGGAGAGCGGCGGGGAGTCTGCAACAGACCGGGCACCATGGTGTTATCAGTACTCAGACTGGGCGTTTATTACCATCCAATAAAGAATGGTTATTACGGCTCAAAGCAAATAAACACATGCAGTAAAAGCTAAAGGAAACTAGCACACACCTATATGATAAATGAATGTTAAAAACAAAACCGAACACACAGCATACAAAATCATCCCGCCGCGAACAATATGGCGCTCAAAGCCGACACAGTACTCTCTGAGGCAATGCATTGTGCCCCTGCAAAGCGTGCCCATCTCGGTGCCCACCGAGGACATGGATGTCATCGCCTCGACGCGGTACCTCTCTCCCCTCAACCCACCGTCGAAACAAATCTGCCAGCTCTCAGGACTCCCCCTACGGTCTAGGCGGGTGAGTGTGTGGTAGCGGCAACTCATCCGCCCTCAGCCAGCCCAGTCCTCTATCAGATCCGAGGCGTGATTAATTTTTCCCAAGATCTTTTTTTACGAATTTTTTTATTTTTTTTTTCCGTTTTTTTTTTTTTTGGGGGGGGTTTCCAAAAACCGAAATACAGTACCGGATCTGGGAACCAGGGCTGTAACGAGGGTAGAGAACCGGACGGTAGGCTTCCTCACATGACAAACCAATGAGGGTGCCAAACAACGGCCGGGAGCTGGAACATGGGGCGTCCAGGACAGCGTGCGGTCAAAACACCGAGGTTTTGGCTGAAACAGGGGACGATTTGATCACGGAATTTACAAAAAGTCGGGGATGTGCGCAAATTTGAGGTCCGCCCAAAGAAGAGTGCGACTTGGCAGCGTTCACTTTTAGGCCATTCGCACGAAACCACTGATCAAGGCTCCAGGACGCGCTCGAGACGGGCGATCAGGGGGGTATCGGTGGTTGAAGTGATATTAGATCCCGTTTCTTGCCGCTGACGAGTAAGGACGTGTCGTCTGCAACCCTTGACAAAAGGCTGGCATAACACGCTGTACAGGAGCGGTCCCAAACAACTACCCTGGAACACCCGACGTTGTTGGGAAGCCGGGAAGATATTTTGTGTTGCCTAAACGATCAGTAATTTGACGCTCTGGGTGATCACTCAGGTAGGCCAAAACCAGATATTTCTATGCCGTGGATGCTTAATTGGCGAGGGCTTCTCATGGTTTATCACATCGAATGCCTTGCTGAGGTCGAGGGACACGAGAAACATCCCCACGGTCGTTGGCGGAAAGGTACGGTCGGATGGGACAGGAGTGCGGTTTCGCAAGAGTGATTGGGACGGAAGCCGTGCTGGGTAGGGAGAGGAGGCGATGTGGACGGTAGCCGGAGCTGCTGGTGTACAGCACGCTCTACAATTTAGCGATGGGGAACTAGGAAATGGACGAAAAGCCAAGGATGAATCGCCTGATTTATAAACCGAAAACGAGGAATGTTTCCAAGCGGGGGAGTCGGGTCGCAGACGGTACCAGGAGATATATATATCCTAACACGTCGAGGGTCAGACGCACGATCCGCATGCAAACCCCGTCTGCCTCCTGCGAGGCAGAGCCCGCATCCCCAGGACCAGCAATAAAATCCGCCAGTGAGAGGGGAGGGGCTGAACGCGCAGGCACCCACCGTACAAGCTGGTAGGTTGGGGAACTACCCTGCGCGGCCACCTCCGCTGCTACACGGGGACCAACCCCCACAAATTGTTGCATCTGGGGACGCAGTAGGATGACGCGTTTGTCGAAATTGTTTCACCAACTGCGGTGTCTATGCTTTTAAATACAGACCGCGCGCCACCCTCCTCTATTCTCAGTACTGGAGACGACGGGTGAGTGTGGGTTGCACCACGTCTGCTTCATACGAGAGCGGGACAGAGCCTGTGTCATACCGGGCACCATGTCGTTATCAGTACTGCAGTTAACGGGTGATTGTGGGTAGCACCATTTCTGCTGCAGAAGAACAGAGGAGAACCAGGTAACAGACCGGGCACCATGTGGTTATTAGTATTGGAGCTGATGAGTGAGTGTGGCTAGCACCACTTCTGTCTCAGAAGTGAGACAGAAGATTGCACCATTTCCGTTTCAGAGGAAGACGGATTAGTTAGTTAGTTAGTTAGTTAGTTAGTTAGTTAGTTAGTTATTTGGGCTTTAGGGCGCGTCGAAAACGATAGCAATATTGCGCCCATCGGAAGAGGGCGGGGAGATTCTGCAACAGACCGGGTACCGTGTGGTTAGCACGGAGTTGACGGGTGGGTGTGGGTAGCACCACCTCCGCTTCAAAGGAAAGCGGATAAAAATAAGTAAAAAGATCGGATGATGATGAATATTGGGGTTTTAGGGTGCGTCAATCCCTGTGGGTTATATTGCACCCATAACAAGGTTGCTTAATCACACATCTAAAAAGATCGGAGATGAAAAAGTTAAAGCATGAAACAGCCGGAAACTTATTCTACAGTGGTGTTGGACAGCACAACTTGACCACGACATATACATATCTCAGCTGCTACCATCTTAGAACGCCAACTTCCAGCCAGATCTAATTAAAAGTTGGATAAGAGCAAATGACATCGTCATGCTAATAGCATGTTCAGCAACTAGGTAACAGCACGGAACAATTGCGGACATTTCCGTCGCGGGAAAGATACGGCCGGAGTTATTGTACGATTATTCCGGCTTAAGGGCGCGACGACTACGGCCGGAGTTATTCCACGATAGCACGGCCACTTGTGCACGACCAAATTGTGATACGTACTCCTGTGGTTTCCTTCGTAATACAAAAGGATAGTTGTCTCGCCAGTAAGTGAAGAGCTGGTTCGCTACGTACAGTCTGAAGGTGGTGTTCAGCCCACGACATGACGTTATACACGCGGATCTCCGTCATAGGCAGCGACCACCAATATGAAGCCGGTGTTCAGGCCACGACAGTGTGACGTCATACACACACGTACCTCCGTCGTAGGCGGTGACCACCAGTCTGAAGGCGGTGTCCAGTCCGCGCGGTGACCGTCGCAGTGCTATAGCGCCCGACATGAGATCCACGGCGAACAGGTCACCATTGCCCCGCAGCAGGTCGTAGTGCACCATGCCGTTGTCGCCCAGGTCGGCATCGATAGCTCGCACCTGCCAACGTCAGATCAGGTCAGGTCATCGTCGATGGCCACACCCATCAACATCAGGTCAGATAAGGCTGGTGTTGGTGCATCGCAACTGTCAACACCAGGTCAGGTTTGATGAGACAATCGTCAATAATTCGTAGCTCATAATTAGCTCATTGCTCAGCTCAAGCTCATAATTTTAAACATCAGGTCAGGCCGAATATACAGGACATTACCTGGAAGGATTTGAGTAGGACTGGTCATTTAGTGGATTACTTGTGGAGGTGTTTAAGGCCTCTGTCTCAAGACTAGCTAACTGGAGCAGCACGGCCGACTATGATGTGAAACGTTGCTTGGAGCAAACCGCCTTACTATTGCCCTGAACTCACCTTGATAACAAAGGAGCCGGCCGTGAACTACACCACAGTAACAACGCTGGAGCTCACATTGATACCGGCAGTCCGGGTGGTGGTCTACACCACAGTAACAACGCGAGAGCTCACCTTGATACCGGCAGTCCGGGGTGTGGTCTGCACCACAGTAACAGCGCGAGAGCTCACCTTCATACCGGCAGTCCGGGTTGTGGTCTACACTACAGTAACAGCGCGAGAGCTCACCTTGATGACGGGTGTGCCGGCCGTCGCCTCCACAGCCACCACTGCGTGGTAGGGACGGTTGACGAACACTGGCCGGTTGTCGTTGTCGTCCATCACCGTCACGTGCAGCAGCGCGTGCGCCACACGACCGTCACGGCCGCTGCGGACCTCCACGGCCAGCGTGTGTTGGTCCTGCTGCTCCCGGTCCAGCACCAGACCGGTGGTCCGCACCACTCCCGCCGTCTGGGAGATGCTCTGTGGGCAGCGACAGGGACCACTGCACCTACCATTCCGGGACCAGACCAGTGGTCGGGACCATCACACCGCCCCGGAGACGCTCTGTGGACGGGCCCACCATATCTGCCGGCTCGGAACCAGACCAGTGGTTCGGACTACTATCGCCATCTCAGGGATATCCCTGGCCGGTGACAAAATCGCCACTGACCAGGCCCAGCCATCCAGTGGAACTGACGCGCGCCGAACTGCCGCCGCCAGCTGCCCAACCCAATCGGAGCGAGAATGGCGCCAGCGCTGGCCATCATTCCCTGACGTACAGCCTTAGCGACATCCCAGTGGAAATTACCCGCGACCCAAGTCCCCGCCGGCCGCCCGGAGCACACCCGAATAGCGCACCCAATTCCCACGCGACCCGCCGGCCAATGCCCGGCCGCGATTATTCCGAAGTTACTGCCGACACCGGGCACACATTCCAAATAGCCGGCGTAGTGGCTCCAGCACAATGCCAGGAATTCCGTGGCATCAGACCCATGTCCGACGAAGCCAATCAGGCCGATACGGTGATGGACGAAATTTGTCTGACGCCGAGCCGAAGGGACGGGACGCGTGCCGGCGCCACAGGTCACGAAACGCCGTCGGCGACGTGACCAGGGCATCAAACTCAGCATGTCACAGCTGACAACATCGTGGCCTGGGGTAGGCTGATTGGCTGTTTCCGCAGCCGCCAGCACTAGAGAGACACGAGGAACACCTGTGACGTGCAACAAATCACTTTCGAAACTCATCACTGCGCCACAGGCGTTGCACGCGAAGAACCAATCAACCCCAGTTTGTCCCCAAGTTTCACGGTAGAGTCAATGAGCCTAGCTCCTGAGTTGAGATATTGGTTGGTCATTTGAGCTCAGGGGCGCATGGACTGCGTCAGTCATGCAGCGTCCAGTATGTTGAGACGTGTGACGGGTTTCAACCGACGCAACGCAGACATATTCACCATCACTCTAGGCTACAGGATGCACTAATCCCCACATCACTGAGCCATGGGCTACGCATGGGCTTGGTCGCCGACAACAACGAATGAGGAGTTCAACGGGGAATGCCATCTGAACGAGGATTTGGGTTTTAACCGGGTCTGGTAGCACTCCTGGATCGGGTGACTAGCAACACTCACGAAGTACGGCGACGGGTTGAGTATGCGGTAGGTGAGGTGCTCGTTGAGCTTGTTGCCTCTGACGTCCAGCACGGCCACCAGACCCACCCGAGACGAGTTCTCGCGCACCTCGCCGTAAAAGTGCGGCCGACTGAACACCAGGCCGCGACTGGCCACACGCCGACTGCGCACCACCACCAGTGCGCTGGCCGTGTGCACGCCGTCCGATGACGTCACCGTCACGTTGGAGAGCGCCGGCACCGTCTGACTGCGCAGCACGCGGATCGAGCCGGTGTGGCGGTCCAGCGAGAAGAGGGCGGCGTCCGGGCCAGACAGGGTGTAGCTGAGGGAGAGGGGGAGTCAGAGCCGGTGTGTCGGTCCAGCGAGAAGAGGGCGGCGTCCGGGCCAGACAGGGTGTAGCTGAGGGAGGGAAGGGGGTCAGAGCCGGTGTGGCGGTCCAGCGAGAAGAGGGCGGCGTCCGGACCAGACAGGATGTAGCTGAGGGAGAGGGGGAGTCAGAACTGGTGCGGTGGTCCAGCGAGAAGAGGGCGGCGTCAGCCCCAGACAGGGTGTAGCTGAGGGAGGGAGGGAGTCAGAGCCGGTGTGACGGTCCAGCGAGAAGAGGGCGGCGTCAGCCCCAGACAGGGTGTAGCTGAGGGAGGGAGGGGGAGTCAGAGCCGGTGTGTCGGTCCAGCGAGAAGAGGGCGGCGTCAGCCCCAGACAGGGTGTAGCTGAGGGAGAGGGGGGGAGTCAGAACTGGTGTGAGAGTCTAAGAAGAAGATGGCGGCGTCCGGGCCAGACAGGATGTAGCTGAGGGAGAGGGGGAGTCAGAACTGGTGTGGTGGTCCAGCGAGAAGAGGGCGGCGTCAGCCCCAGACAGGGTGTAGCTGAGGGAGAGGGGAGTCAGAACTGGTGTGAGAGTCTAGGGAGAAGATGGCGGCGTCCGGGCCAGACAGGATGTAGCTGAGGGAGAGGGGGAGTCAGAACTGGTGTGGTGGTCCAGCGGGAAGAGGGCGGCGTCAGCCCCAGACAGGGTGTAGCTGACGGAGGGAAGGGGTCAGAGCCGGTGTGGCGGTCCAGCGGGAAGAGGGCGGCGTCAGCCCCAGACAGGGTGTAGCTGAGGGAGAGGGCAGTCAGAACTGGTGTGAGAGTCTAGGGAGAAGAGGGCGGCGTCAGCCCCAGACAGGGTGTAGCTGACGGAGGGAAGGGGTCAGAGCCGGTGTGGCGGTCCAGCGAGAAGAGGGCGGCATCCGCACCAGACAGGGTGCAGCTGAGGGAGAGGTGGGAGTCAGAACTGGTGTGAGAGTCTAGGGAGAAGAGGAAGGCGTCCGCGCCAGATAGGGAGTGGCTGAGGGAGAGGTGGGAGTCAGAACTGGTGTGAGAGTCTAGGGAGAAGAGGAAGGCGTCCGCGCCAGATAGGGAGTGGCTGAGGGAGAGGTGGGAGTCAGAACTGGTGTGAGAGTCTAGGGAGAAGAGGAAGGCGTCCGGGCCAGACAGGGTGTAGCTGAGGGAGAGAAGGGGGTCAGAGCCGGTGTGAGAGTCTAGGGAGAAGAGGAAGGCGTCCGGGCCAGACAGGGTGTAGCTGAGGGAGAGGGCAGTCAGAACTGGTGTGAGAGTCTAGGGAGAAGAGGAAGGCGTCCGCGCCAGATAGGGAGTGGCTGAGGGAGAGTCGGAGCTAAGGAGCTGACCTAGAATTCTACTAAATGGCATACATTCCAGCGATATTCAGGTTGCCGTCTGCATGCCAGCGTCCCTATATTTCAGTACACAATCGTTCCAAAACATAATTTTCATGCTAGTAAATGACGTCCCAAAACTTACTGATCGGTCTTACCTGATATTTTTTGTGTCGAGATCTTCCGCCTGCACCCGGCCCACTTCCACCCCGTCATAGCTCGGTGTCAGCAGTGTGAAGTTATACTGGGCGTGCTTGAAACGGGGTGGCTCGTCGTTGACGTCCAGAATGGTGACGGAAAGTCGAGCCGGTCGTGTCGCCTGTAAACGGGGCTTTCCGCGGTCCCAGACGTCCACCGTCAGCTCGAACTGGGACTGTGTCTCGTGGTCGAGGGCCGCCGCTGTCCTCACGGCACCTGTGGAGAGGAAGCATTTGGACTGTGTCTCGTGGTCCAGGGCTGCCGCTGTCCTCACGGCACCTGTGGAGAGGAAGCATTTGGACTGTGTCTCGTGGTCCAGGGCTGCCGCTGTCCTCACGGCACCTGTGGAGAGGAAGCATTTGGACTGTGTCTCGTGGTCCAGGACCGCCGCTGTCCTCACGGCACCTGTGGAGAGGAAGCATTTGGACTGTGTTTCGTGGTCCAGGACCGCCGCTGTCCCCACAGTATTGTCCCAACAATATTAATAAGGGGAGAACAAACTCTTCATTCATGATCGGATAACAGTCCCCGCATGCCATACAAGTGTCATGACCGTTAATTAAATCAACGTCAAGCGAGGCATCGAGAGATGTGAACTTTGTCACTATCCGGGTCGATGCTCACGTGATAGTTGGCGGCAGTCGGTTGTTAAACTAATGGTCTCTCGTTAGGTACGAGACGTCGAAACGAGTACAGAAGCAGGTCGAAATTCGCCATGGAAATAATGTCATTTAACACTCGCACGTACGGAGGTCCGCGCCAAATTCGCATGTCCGGGGGAGGTAGATGCCTGCCCCCCCCCCCTAAGATCTCTAGAACTATTCTAGCTAGCGACAAACGGAAAACGGCGTTAGATAGCTGGTGACGGGCTCTATCGAAAGTGTTTCGGTAATTTTGTCGCTCAGGTCAACATTCAGGTCACTGGGTCATCATAGGTCAAATTCGACCAGATCAGGTGGGACTCAGATATTGACACATATCTCAGGACCTGTAACAGATAGAAACAAACGACGGGCGCTATTCGATAGTTCTTGAAATGCGCTACCGACAATAGGCGGTGTAATTTAAGGTAAGATCAACCGAAACTCAGGTCAAGGTCACGAAGTCGCCTGGGGAGGTCATGTGATGTATCAATCGACACGTCTTGACGATACAAACTCAATGCCGGTAATTCCAGCCTTCTAGATCAATGCAGTGCGATATAATGCGCAGAAATGTGTAGTGATCCCAGGTGACCTCAGAGACCTTGGTGAGGTCACTGAGAAAAATATCAGCGGCAACTCTGAGCATAGCGTCTATCTATATGCCACAACCGTTGTGGGGTCATTCCGAGCGTAAATATGTAACCAGGAAACATTTGTATATTGTACCATAGCCCTATAATGGGGAAGCCATGGCCGCGACCTGACCTAAGGTCAATGCTACGAAAAAAAACCGATATACATATTATGGTCCCTGATGAGATCATGACATGTTATAAGTTTGAAATCAATCGCCCAATTATTGTGGTAGTTATGCCACCTAGAACTCTGAGTGTAGTTGGGTCACTTCACCTGATCTGGTGACCTGACCTGAAATGACCCAGGATTAAAAATGCATGAGACTATGTGGAAAATACCAATGAACAGCTATGCGAGGTTTGGCCTTGCTAACCCGATTAGTTTGGCGGAAAATGAGGAAAAACCGGGAGGGGGACAGATATCTGCCCCCCGGACGTGCGCGGGTTAAAGACTTGTTAATTCCTTCAAATTCAACTTTGAGCAAAAATCGTACATATGACGGTACCCGCTTTGCGCGTTTTGAGATACCTCACTTGGGAATTTGTACATCAACGAGTACGATACAAATGGGCCGTGCTATAAACTAGTTATGCAAAACATAGTACATCATATGTGATTCATTTTCATGGAATTGCGCTACGGGATGACCGTGTATTACCATCCCGGATTCGGTATGATAGGCATAAACCTGATATCCACAAACGGGACAATGTTAGAAGGGAAATATGAAGACTTCACAAACACGCATCAAGAATCAGGATGTCGACATTTATATTTTTGGTAAGGACATCGATTCAGTGTTCAGAAGGTGGATCCACCTCATTTCACGAATAATGTATCACTGCAGCAGTCTCTGCATTTGTATCTACGCACCCGAGTCGGGGTCGACGCTCAGGTAGCGACTGGCGGCCGTCTCGACGATGCGGAAGAGCAGACGGCCGTTGTTGTTGGCGTCGATGTCGACGGCGGCCACGACCAGCGGCCGGCCGCCGTCGTCCAGCACGGGCGATCCGACCGGCGCCGACTCCCACACGGCGCCGCGGTACTGCCGACTGGTCAGCCGCGGACGGTTGTCGTTCACGTCCAGCACGTGCACGATCACACTGGTGACGGCCGTCTGCCCCACCTGTCAGGGTCAGGTCAGGTCACGGGTCATACAGACGTCACTGGTGAGGGCCGTCTGCCACACCTGTCAGGGTCAGGTCAGGTCACGGGCCATACAGACGTCACTGGTGAGGGCCCTCTGCTCCACCTGTCAGGTCAGGTCACGGGTCATACAGATGTCACTGGGGAGGGCCGTCTGCTCCACCTATCAGGTCAGGTCACGGGTCATACAGACGTCACTGGTACGGACCACCCCCACCTGTCAGGGTCAGATCACAGATCATGCAGACGTCACTGGGGAGGACCATCTTCCCCGGAGAGGTTGCACTAATAGCTATCCTTGCCATACTGAGGCCTGCATGAAGATGTTGTACCAGTTGCCATCCTCACCATACTGATTGCCTGTAAGAAGAGGTTGTACCAGTTTCCATCCTCACCATACTGATGCCCTGTACGGAGATGTTGTACCAGTTGTTATCCTCACCATACTGATGTCCTGTAAGGAGAGGTTGTACCAGTTGCCATCCTCACCATACTGATGCCCTGTACGGAGAGGTTGCACCAGTTGTCATACTCATCATACTGATGGCCTGTACGGAGAGGTTGTACCAGTTGCCACCCTCACCATACTGATGGCATGTACGGAGAGGTTGTACCACTAGCCATACTCACCATACTGATGGTCTGTACGGAGATATTGTACCAGGTGCCATCCTCACCATACTGATGGCATGTACGGAGAGATTGTACCAGTTGCCACCCTCGCCATACTGATGACCTGTACGGAGAGGTTGTTGTACCAGTTTCCATCCTCACCATATTGATGGCCTGCACGGAGATGTCGTACCAGGTGCCATCCTCACCATACTGATGGCATGTACGGAGAGGTTGTACCAGGTGCGGCGTTCATAGTCGAGCCTCTCGTTGACGGTCAGCACGCCGGCGCCAGGGTTCAGCAGGAAGGCGTCGTCTTCGTTGCCGTCCACCAGTCGGTACGTGACTGAGGTGCGGCAGTGGGCCACCACGTCCAGCACGTGACTACCTGGGGCCCAGTCCTCGTCCACCTCAGCTCCGTATTCGGCCTGTAACACACACCCAACACGTGACTATCCGGGGCCAAGTCCTCGTCCACCTCGGCTCCGTATTCGGCCTGTAACACACACCCAACACGTGACTATCCGGGGCCCAGTCCTTGTTCACCTCGGCTCCGTATTTGGCCTGTAACACACACCCAGCACGTGACTACCCGTAGGACCCAGGGCCTGGTCCTCGTACTTTTAACCCTGCGGCCGGTTGATAAAATGGTGCACTTTCCAATGCTAAGATAGTTACCAATGATGAATTAAGTGGATCCACCATTAACTTGATAAATGGATCTGCGATTAACTAGTAAATTACTAAGAGCGGGGCCGAAGACCGTGGCAGTTGCAATTCAACAGAATGCAATTTTAGACCTGGTCATAACGCTTTTCAAGAGCTTGTAACTTCGCAACGATGCACCCTAAAATTATTGAATCCGCTAGAAAATATCATATGCGCAAGCATATCCGCATGTATATAAATACCGGGCATCTTGTCCCATCTTCTGAAAATATTATTTGAATTTTGCGGCCTTCTGACCAATCTTAATTTTACCCACACGACGTTTGATATGGGCCCTTGTTTTCCAGATTTAACGTTGTCCATGCCTATTTCTAGCCTGGATATTTCCAGCGAGGAATATGAACATCATACGCGAAGTATCACTGTCTATTCCTCTTGGATGATATCCAATGTAATAAGATTAAACTGACTTAGGTTTGCTAAGAGCGACTTAGGTTTGCATTGTGCCATTTCTAGACCATGCTATTTAGTTTATTGTATCCATGTTAAGAAATTGGCGGTCTAAGAATCTCAACTACACACGCTACTTCACTTTATGAATATGACTATTGCGGTGTGAAATGTTGCAGAGCAAACTGATAATATCCCGAAAATCTAACCGCACCCAAATCTGGAGGGGTGTACCCAACTATGCCTCGCTCTCCATCCGCCCAACGAGTCTTGCGGGTTGCAAGCGACGCGGTAATTCTAGCGAGTCTTCGTCTAGCTGGAAAAAAAACTAACTCGAACGCCTCGGCTCGGCATGCCCAGCCAGAGTATTTTGAAAGACATGCACCCTGTAAAGACCCGCCTCAGCATCCCAAAACAAACACAAGTATGGAGTTCCAGTATCTAAAAGTTGCATAATTAACACTGCCAAGTTCCGACGCAACCAATTCGCTTCCTGATACCAGTTCGTACGGAGTGTTGTTTCCCAGTGCTGACGCTTTCATTCAGCGACAACCTCAGCCGCGCAGTGTCGGCAACGAGGCACATGAATAACGCGCGTCGCGGTCCTCCGCCGATTCCCCCCAACCGAGACGATAAGATGAAATTTATTACCGCGTCTGTTTGACGAGTCTGTTTGATCTGTTTGCATCGAGCCACGTCGCAGGCCACATTACTTCAATGTCGGAACTAATTGCTGTATTTGGCGCGGAACGTCCCAAAGGAACATAGGAAGTATATATATGTATGTATTATATATATGTATATACACCCTATAATATACCCTGTAGGAATGGTACATGAGCGCTCCGACCTAGCCTGACCGGACAGCTACGCATTTAACATGCTCATAACTCTGCGACGACGCACTCTAAGATCATGAAACAAGCTCGGACATGTAACTAACTCATTCTGTGATTTATGTTAATTTACGAGGATCCATCCTGTCCAGCCTCCTCTGGACTATTTTAATGGAGCCATATATTCGAGTATTAAAGCTTTATCTGGCAATGTTTTTGAGTGATGACACGATTAACATTAAGACTTGTTAATTAAGCACGATAAGGCCCGAGCGGGGCTACTGTTGTACATGCATAGGGAACAGGGGCACTATATGGGAGAACCAATTCGACCCCGACATGACATCACGCTTTTCAATTCGGAATAACTCTCCATTACCTTCGGCATTTCACAAACAGACCTGGTCTCCAAATACTTCCTCTTAAACAACCTACATCGCAACAATCCATCGGAAGTACTAGATTTTGAAAGGTTTCTATGTATATTCGTTCCACCGCTGGAATATGCACTATGCAAATGGCCACAGCTGATATGCATCGACCGGGAAAGAATCTTTCGAGCTTAGTTTAGTCGATGTGGGAAAGGGAAAAACAATTGTTCAACACGTGACACTATGGATTTCGCTTATTGTTTCCAGGTTAAACTGAGTGTCGTGTGCATGGTCGAGTCGCCAAGCGACCCGACCACCCTCGGCCGGAAGTGATGTCGAGTCGCGGCTTCGACTCCACTAACTCTACTCTCACTATTTCGGACTTCTACCCATTATATGGATCACGTACTTCTACTAACGGACTGTTTTCTGTTGATACACACCATCGCGAGAACTCCGAAGGGCATTGCTTTCGTGGCGCCTTAGGAGCAATCCGCCCGCACTTCCTGCCCCGTGAAGTACATCATGCATCAGAATATGTTTGGAAACAATGTGTAATGTGTAGGTTGACACGGTTCGGGAACGCGCTCGGCACCTACACCATCTGCCGGCACAGTGAGATCCGCTGCCACACTGCCCTTGTTGTGCGCTTACTCCAGAAAGTGAATAGCTTCTCACTCCGAAAGTTCGAGTGTTCGCAGCTCAACACTTGCTCGCCCAGCACCCCTTGGTGGTGACGAGGCATTGGCCGCCCAATGAAGGGTTACCTCGGAATGTCCAGCGCCCCCTGATGGTGACGAGGCATTGGTCATCCAATGAATGGTTACCCCGAACGTCCAGCGCCCCCTGATGATGACGTGTTCTGATCACCCAATGCACGGTTACTCCGAACGTCATTTTCGCGAACTTCCGCTTTAATACTTTAATATCACTTTAATACCAGCATATAATCAAATAAAACCAGCCGACGAATTGTCGTAAGGCGATACGGCAAGATCCTTTCAGCAATTGTCCAAGAACATCACGACGTACTTTGCCGATTACGACTTCCGCAGAGAGGGATCACACGGACTTTTTACTTTGATCTCATTAGAGCAGTTAATGCCCTCCTTTGATGATGCACGTACATTTCCAATTACCTTCCTCTCGCTACCTCCTGATAACATCTCCCACAAAAAGCACGCACGATGATCGCGGCCTCTGAAAGAGACCGGGCTCGTCTGTCCAACCCGCACAATACTATTGATGCGACCACATTGAAAATCGGGCGGTCCCAAATCCAACAGAACAAAAACCAAAACGGTTCAGAGCATTCGATTTGCGGACGCAGGTTTTCACGAGTTGCGGCGTCATCAAGAACCGATCTCCTGCCGCCAACGACCTCAACGTCGCCGCTGGACAAACATCAGACGGAGAGCACAGTTAGCTGCAGACGGCCGGCCAGTTTTGGCCACGTCTACTCAACAGTGCCAGTGACAAGGACTGATGCCCACCTCCGGCTCAGCATCCACTGTTCAGTGTTGGGATCCCCACCACCTGCAAATGCGCGGCCTTCACAAGGCGACGGCTGACGGCCGTCTGATGGCGACATCAGTCGTACTGTGATGACGTCACAGCCGGCGTCAGACCTCTGGGACTACCACCAGACCCACAGCGTCTGCGCCGTGTCCCTCCGCTGGGTCTACTCAGCGCTACCCACTAAGCACCGGCGCGCACGTGCTCTGTATTCCGGCCAATTATTCATCGCAGAGCGCGTGCCCGCCAGCCCGGCGATTTAACACCAGCGAGCGCGCGACACACAGGCCGCCAACTCAGCTCACGCGGACACGTGTGCTCTGTGTGCACCGACCAGGTGGTGACAGCGCGGCTGTGTCAGCGACTGACGTCGGCGACTGACGCCGGCGACTGACGTCAGCGACTGACGTCAGCGACTGACGCCAGAGACTGATGCCGGCAACTGACGCCAGAGACTGACTCCAGCAACTGACGCCAGCGACTGACTCCAGCGACTGACGCCGGCGACTGACGTCGGCGACTGACTCCAGCGACTGACGCCAGCGACTGACTCCAGCGACTGACTCCAGCGACTGACGCCAGCGACGACACGACACCGGACGATCCGCCGACCTCGGTGGAGCCGGGTCGATGGACAGACACAATTAAGCGGCCGAGTGTAGTCGGCAGTCGGCAGTCGGCAGTCGGCAGTCGGCTCGCCGACTCGCCGCCGCCGCCAAATTAAACGCGCCGCTACAAATTGAGCCGAGTGTCGATTGTCACGTGCACTGGGCGGCCGGCGGGCCGGCCGGCCCGTGCGGATGGGCGCGACAATGCAATCGGAAGTTGCCGGCGCCGACGTGCCGCAATTATCTCGCCACTTGATGCGATCGTCTGCCTCGATGGCGCGCCGACACGCCACCGGCGGCACGCAGCGGCGCAGTTGGGATGCACGTCCGGCCGGGGACGTCCGCAGCCGACCGCTCCACACAATAGACCCGTCGCGCCGGTCTGTCGACGTAAGCCCCCTTCACAACGGGCTTATGTCGACATAAGCCCGCTTCACGACGAGCTTATGTAGACATTTGATCGCGTTGGCTTCGTTTAAGTATGATTGTAAAACCGTTTCATTCAATCGGCTGCTTCCGCAGTTTCAAAGTTTTCAGATCAACGCAATTAACATAGCCTGACTCCGCCATCGGGACGTCATGCCGATTACTTCCCGATGGTGCTATTGTGAAACCGCTTTTAGACACAGCACAGCGACGTTCCTATCGGCTCCAACAACTGCCGAGGCCGTCCGCGCAAAATGTGCCCAGCACGGGGCAACTTCGACGGCGGTCGCACATCTCACCGTTCTCGTGATACGCAGCGGAACAGCGCGAACCTCGGAGGTCTGACGCCGGCTGTGACGTCGCCCCAGCACGACTGACGTCACCACCATACGTCCATCAGCCGCCGCCTTGTGAAGGCCGTGCATCTGCATTGGATGGCCAGCGCGGGCGAGCGCCGGCGATGCCACCGGCCGGCTATCTGGTGGCGAGTCGCCGGCGATGCCACCGCTCACGGGCTGACCTACGCGCCTGGCCCGGCCGCCACCGCCGGGTATGAGCCGAGCCGTGTCCGAGACCGGGTGCCACTGCGGTGCGCCGCGAGCCGCAGCCGACCAGATGCATCACCAGGCGACAGCGTCCGCCGGCAGGCCGAAACAACACCCGCCCGGCCGACGGAAGCGCCAGTGTTGCTGGACCATTCGGCCGGAATATAGAGAATGGCTTACCAACTCGGTTCGCTCTGAGCTTGATGCCAGCTGAACGGACTCGACAGCCGTAACTTCCGCTTCGCTTGTGCCGACTGACTGCACGCGGCATTCAAATGCAAATTCGCATCCGTCAAGCAGTAATACCGGTCTGGCAGCTACCACAGGGATAAAAAGCATGGTAATGAGTGGTTTTCGCCAGCACTTTGTACACATTGGACGGAGCCATGCATCTACACGGGTGCAAACTTCGGCTATGTCGTGCATCCGGCTTCCCAAGTCTGGGCGATACCGTGAACTAACATTGTCAAAGCTGTGTAAAACCGTGAACTAATCTCACCGAACCTAGGCGGTTTCACAAACTAACCTCGAACACGGGAGATTCCGTGAGTCGCCTTTCCAAAAACGGAACAGTTTCAGACTAAAATCCGCAAGCCGAGATTGTTACGCGAACTCGTCTTGAACCAAGGCAGTTACGAAGGCTAACCTTCCCAAACCTGGGCGGTTCCGTACTGTCCTTCCGAAACCTGGGCGGTTCCGTAGACTGCCCTTCCCAAACTTGGGCGGCACCGTGCACTAGCCCTCCCAGTCCTGTGCGGCACCATGCACTGACCCTCTCAACCCTGGACGGTTCAGAACACTGTCCACCCCAAACCTGGGCGGTGCCGAGCGTTAACCTGGGCGTCACCGTGCTCTAACGTCCCTAAACCTGGGCGGCACCGTGCACTAACGTCCCCAAACCTGGGCGTCACCGTGCACTAACGTCCCCAAACCTGGGCGGCACCGCGCACTAACGTCCCCAAACATGGACGGCACCGCGCGCTGAACTTCTCAAACCAGGGCGTCACTGTGTACTAACGTCCCTAAACCTGGGCGTCACCGTGCTCTAACGTCCCCAAACCTGGGCGTCACCGTGCACTAACCTCCTCGAACCTTGGCGGCCCCGTAGACTGACCTTCTCAAACCTGGGCGGCGCGTTATCCGGCAGCGTGACGACGATGTTGACGTGCACGTCTCCGTGCAGCGGCGGCGTGCCGGCGTCGGTGGCGCGCACCGTCAGGATGTACTCGCTGGCACGCCGCTGGTCCAGCGGCGTGGCCACCTCCACCGTGCCCAGCACGGCGTCCACGCGGAACGCGTTGTCCACGTTACCTGGCGACGGGGCGCTGGTCAGCGTGGCGCTGGTGACGCGGGCGTTCAGTGGTTGGTCGCGTTACAGACCGCGCAAGACGTTTACACGGCCATGGTCCATACTGAGCACGTCTGCCCACTGACGACAGCACATCGAACAGGCACCGGGCGGGATCCACTTTACACGGCCGTGCCCCGATTGAGCGATGTGTGAATAACACGTCACGACTGACCACGCTCCAGGAAGACAAAGCACATTCAACAGGACATGGCCCCTTCCGGCCCGCACACAAAAGTGCACAGTGTGTGGTCTTGCAGCAGAAGTGCAGCAACAGCGTGGTCTTGTACACTGCCAGGGCCGCACGAGTCGCATAAGTGCATTCGCTATGAGCCGAATTCGAGACAGAGCCCGCCGAAAGCCGCCTGCCAGGACGCGCCAGCAACACAATCGCCGGGCAGGTGGGCGGGTCAGCTCCAGCAATACACACCCAACGCAGCGTAAACAATCACGCTTCAACCAAGCGTGCCATCGATCTGTCGGCGACCCCATGTTTGACGCGGTGTCGAGCTAGCGCGACATTTCGACTCGACGAGCGGGAGCAATCAAGGACAATCGGGTGGCCGCCGTACGACGATCGCGCCGCCTACTCTGCCATTCCATTAGGGCCTTCATCGGGGCGGCGGGACCGCTCCATCACTGTCTCGTGCATTTCATCGAGCAGTATCCATGCGAATGATTGTTGGCTGTGCGACCTTCTCGGAAGACAAATGCGTCGACGATGAGTGATAGACAGAGTAATATTAATAGCCGAGTCCGATACTGCGATCGAAGCATCATCCCCGTTTCCGGCCGACGGGAACGAACGTGAACGGCATTGCGCATCGATCGTGGACGGTGGCGCGGAATACCCGTGGCACACCGGAACTCTACACTTCACTGTGGGAGAAAGCCCGAGCTACGGGAATGCGCGGCTGTAGCCGCGAATTGCACACACACACACAGCTTGTTTACGGCAACTTGAGAGCAGTCTGGCCGCAATACTCTCCGTTTTTGTTGGCCCCATAACAGTCAGAGTGACAGAACGACAGAGGAAACGCTCAGTGCACGCGGGGTGCACCATCAACATCACCATCGTACAAACGCCAAGCTTAGCGGACCAATTTGGCACATTCCCATCAACCATGACTAGACAATCACACATCCGGTACAGACTATACGGACTAAAATAATGCAGCAGGACGCGAATCGGATGCAGGAAATGAACGTGAATACCTGAGTGGAGTTCTCCCATGGTATTTCAGCGGCTCGGGCAAGTCGTTGACACGCGCCCAACGCCATACAGAAGCTTAACGACGCATTTGCTGACCCAAGGCCCAGTCCGGCCGGTGCCGGTGAGGACAGCACGGTCTCCCGTCGGCGGCACTGAGAACAGCGCGGCCCCGCCGGCCAGGCGGACCATCACGGTCCCGGGGAGGAAGTGGCGCTTCCGCCGGCGCCAGGGAGCGCCGGCGTCAGCGCCACTGGCGCCAGGGAGACACAGCACGGCCCTGACGGCGCCGAGCAAAGCGGCGTCTGCGGAGCAATACAGAAGGCAGCGACTACGGCGACGCACCACACCAGGCACGAGTCCCGGTGCCCTGCAGACCTCACACGACCATCGCCACACGATTACCCGGCGTGTCGGGACCGGACAGCATCCCACCCCGCCAGCGCCACGCCATCCCATCCCAGACACCCCATAAACGGCGCCGAACACGAGTCGGGTCGGCTCAAGCAGAAGTACTAGCCATCTCGCCTCTGACCTCTCACGAAATCCTCCATTCCGAGAACAGGAAATAACCACGCCGAGTGTTCGTTTCGGCGCGAAACGCCAGTCGGGCTAACCGCGTGCTTACGGCGTGACAAGTCCCACAACTCAAGTTCCAAATAGTGTGCCCGGTCGCTTGGTCCTCTAGGCTGGTGCTTGCTCCTTGATATGCAACGTGAAGTCACAGCGTATGTCGGAGAACACGGCCAGCATTACTTGGTGTCGGCGGCCCTTTTGACCAGTCGGTGTGGTTGGCTCTCCGATCACTCGGTGTCGGTGCCCCTTCGACCAATCGGTGTGGTCGGCTCTTGCGACCGTTCGGTTTCTGTGGCTCTTGGTGTCGGCAGCCCTTTCGACGACTCGGTGTGGGCGGCTGTCGGTGTGGGCGGCTCTTATGACGACCGGGCCTATCGACTGCCTTTCGGTCGGTCAATATCTGAGCAGTATCGGACAACGGGGCGCCAGTCGATCCAATTGGCCCAGTCACGCGGTAATTCAATAACGACTCGACTGGCGCGTATTATTCGCTGAGGACGGCCGTGCCGATGCGAATGGACGTCGGGCAGACTCCGGCTGCAGCCGCTGCCGGATGGCCCGCCAGCCCCATGATGAGCTGCACCGAGTCAACGTCACGCTGACGGGGAGAGTTGGGCTCTCCAGAAGGGGGCTGGAGTCGGAGTCAGAGTGCAGAGACCGGAGCCATACCAACGGGGAGATGTAGAGTTTTTCAGAGGGGCGCGACTAACAGAGAGTCAAAGACGGTAACTAGATTAACAGTCAAAGACAGCAACCAGATAACAGTGAAAACAGCAACCACATTAACAGTCAAAGACAACAGAGTTTGTCAGATTAGCGGAGTCGAAGACAACAGAGGGTTTGGTAGATTAACAGTCGAAAAATAACATGGAGTTTGTCGGTCTAACAGGGTCAAAGACAACAGGGAGCTTGCTAGGTTAACAGTCCAAGACAACAGAGAGTTTGCTAGATGATAAAGACAGATAGTTTCCCAAAGACAGCAAGGAATTTGTCCGACTAACAGTCAAAGACCAAAGATAATTTGTTAGGCTGAGTCAAAGCTAACAGGGCGTGTGTCCGGGCAACAAGGTCGAAAACAACAGGGAGTTTACTAAGATAACCAGTCAAAGACAACAGGGAATTTGTCATACGAACAGAGACGCAAAGACAACAGGGAGCACTTGCTAGGTTAACAGTTGAAGACAACAGGGTGTTTTCCGACAGACAGAATCAAAGAGAACAGGGAGTTTGCTATTTTAACAGTCAAAAACAACAGATAGTTCGCTATTCAACAGTCAAAGACGACGGGGAGTTTGTTAGGCTAAGAGCCAAAGACAACAGGGAGTTTGCTAGATTACCAATCAAAGACAACAGGGAGTTCGTCATACGGGTACGAACAGAGGCAGAAAGTCAGACAACAGGGAGTTGGTGTCTCGGGTCAGAGTCCGAGTCTGACGGAATGGTCACCGACGGCCACCCACCCCTGCGGCACGTGCAGACCAACGAGGCCGTCGGTCACCCGTCTGGACACATCGCCAAATTGGGCACAATTGAATCAGCAGCGGTTCAGCCAATAAATACCGCAAACGCGTAGGTGGCCCGCACTTCTCAGATGTCCCCGCCACATGCCATGATTAATCGTAAGTCAACGAGACGGTGTCACCTCTTGCATGATTCACGACGACTTACGTGGCGGCTCGTACGACCGTTATGTACCGTTGCTATTTGTACATTAGTGCAACGGGATTGTGAAGAGAACTACATTCAGTAAAGTGTGGTTCTCAACAACACAAAATTGTCCCTTTGCGAAATGCGGCGAGTATTTGGAATATGACTGTGTACAACATTGACCCACGCAAACAAAAGTGCGTGGATCAGCTACACCTAACAGTATGGGGTGGGTGTGCCAGCCATACCTAGCAGCATATACTGGGTGTGCCAGACATACCTAACAGCATATAATAAATGTTACAGCCATACCTGATAGCATAGTGTGTGTGACAACCATACCTGACAGCAGAGTGGGTGTGACAGCCATAACTGACACCATAGCGTTTGTGTGTGACAGTCATACCTGACAGTATGGAGTGTGTGTGACAGGCATACCTGACATCACAGCGCATGTGACAGCCATACCTGACACCATAGCGTATGTGAGAGCCATACCTGACAGTATGGAGTGGGTGTGATAGCTATGCCGACAGTAAGGAGAGAATATGACTGTCATACCTGACAGTATGGAGGGAATATGACAGCCATACCTGCCAGTATGGAGAGAATATGATACCCATACCTGACAGTATGGAGAGAATATGACAGTCATAACTGACAGTATGGAGAGAAAATGATAGCCATACCTGCCAGTATGGAGGGAATATGACAGTCATACCTGGCAGTATGGAGGGAATATGATAGCCATACCTGACAGCATGGAGGGAATATGACAGCCATACCTGACAGTATGGAGGGAATATGACAGCCATACCTGACAGTATAGAGGGAATATGACAGCCATACCTGACAGTATGGAGGGAATATGACAGTCATACCTGACAGTATGGAGTAGGTCAGTCTGGCGTTGTGGCCGTGGTCGCGGTCGGTGGCCAGCACGGTGACCACGTGGGAGCCGACGGCCGCCGTCTCGTGCACCTGACCCACCACCAGGTCACTGAGGAACTGCGGACGGTGGTCATTGTCGTCCCGCACCAGCACACGCAGCCGGGCGTAGTCGCGGCGCGAAGGTGTGCCCTGGTCACGTACCGACACGGTCAGCACGTGCTCCACCTCCGTCTCCCTGGGGGTCACGAGGGGCGTGGTCAGTGACACAGCTAACACAGCCTCCGTCCCCATGGGGGTCACGAGGGGCGTGGTCAGTGACACCGTCAATACGGTCTCCGTCTACTGGAGGTCACGAGGGGCGTGGTTAGTGACGCAGCTAACAGGTCTCCGTCTCCCTGGTGATGGGGACGGCGATAGTGTCACGGGTAACGGTATATAATTTAATTTCATTCACACAAATGCCAATAATAATGGAATCTCTCTTTATATGACACAACATCGACCGCATCATTCAAGTCCGACGCATGGTTTGAACCCATGCTTTTCTCTTTTCGTCAGTCCAAGAAGAAAAATCCCAGGGAAGAATATGACTAGCGACAAAATCAACAGCCGCAGTAGTCGCCCGGTGTGCTAAGCTATCGCTCATCTTTACATCGCGGTCACAAACCGCGACCAGCCATTCGGCTGCCAGTATGGCCTCCGGGACCATACATGTCTGTACCATCAAACTCACGCATCGTAAGCACACAGATCTATCCAGATCTGTGTCCGATCATCATCATCCGTCCGAGTCTATGGTGAACAGACACCTGACGTGACCTCTCACCTGTCCAGCCTGCCCGAGACGGTGATCTCACCAGTGACCTGACGTGACCTCTCTCCTGTCCAGCCTGCCCGACACGGTTATCACCAGTGACCTGGCATGACCCCTCACCTGTCCAGTCTGCCCGACACGGTGACCTGGCCGGTGACCGAGTCCACGGTGAAGAGGCGCAGTGACCGGTCGTTCTGGGCGGCCTCCAGGCCGTAGTAGAGCGTGGTGTCGCGGTCGGCGTCGCTGGCGGTGAGCGTCACCAGACGGGCGCCCGGCTCGGCCGACTCCGACACGGTGGCCTCGTACAGCGGCCGGTCGAAGGTCGGTTCCAGGTCGTTCACGTCCAGCACCGTGATGCGCAGCTGCGGGTGACGGAAGACAGCGTCAGCGGTGGCAATGAAAGGTCATTTGAAGACGGTACGTGCCAGGCACAGAGAGCCACAGCCGCTGGCATTTGATCGCAGATCGGACATCTGTCACATACAGGTTCCGACCGTGGGTGATGCTGGCTTCAGCCATTTTCCAATGTCTGTCTTCATTATCAGAAGGGATCCAACAATAGCGCAGTATTCCAGATTGACTGCAAGGGTAGTGAACGTTGAAACCCCCGAGGGGTATCGCGAGAGTACGCAATCACGACAAGAAGTCGAGCACTGAAACCCCGCCGGGCATTCGCGCGAGAGTATGCAGCCACCACAAAAACAAAGGACGTAGATGAATTGAACGGACGCCGCATGTGAACGTTGAGAACGCTGGAACCAAGGCTATTGCTTGCGATCTTAGTCAAAGAAGCCAGTTGGTATTTAGCGGAGGAATTTTATCGATTGCTTGTTTGGGTATGTAGGCGCACCGACTGCTGCATTATACAGTGTTTGGTCAGTGTGAAGTAATACTATACGGAACTAGATAGACATCGCACGATGGATAAACATGGAACACCCACACGCCCCTCTCAACTCCCCACCCCAGTAAACAACTAAGTATCGGCGAACCAGCTACCGGCAAGCTGGCCACGTCCAGGCCGCCGACGAGTCGCGGCGCACAGAGAAACGCAAACCTGCACCCAGCGACACACAGCCAGCTGATCATCAGCCGATGCGTGGGAACGCATTCCCGTTGTAGCATGCTGGTACACACCGCAGTCTCAGTACAATTATCTGATTGAGAAATCGCATCTGTGGATGTAAAACACCAACAGCCCAGGCGTCGTGGCAGCGGGAAGGCAAATACGGACCGGCGGATGGACTAGACATTTCAGGCATACCTAAGCCACAACGGGTGGACGAGATGGGCAACGGAGGGTGACGATCTACTTGAAGTTAATGCACACATCAATGCTTCGCGAGCATGCACAAAGAAGGCCAAGAGCATTAAGCCACGACTGTTTTCGATCGAGACATGGATGGACCTGGACGCTAGCCGAACTCAGGCTCCACTCGGCAGCATGCTTGTTTCAACAATAACGCACCGTCAGGCACACATCAACAGCGTTTCGCCCGCGAGCATCACGTCCAAATAAGTGGCATGCATGTGAATAAACGATGGCATACCGGCGCAGAGATGACCTGAAATAAATGACTCGGTCCATAACTTACGACGTTCCCAAAATGCCTCATGAGATTATGACACGGGTGGAGTAATGGTTTTGGAACCTACATTCTTTAACGGTGTCAAACTTGGCGATCTAGAGTGAAGCTTCATAGCCTTCAGCCAACAAATCATAGCGTTACTTCGAGACACTTTAGTCAAACAGCTCGCTATTGGCCATCGCGTTCCAAGTCCGTTCTCATAAGGACGAAACCAATAGATGATTCTGATGTGAAATACTGCACAGTGTCATGATGAACCGAATCGGTTTAGACGAGCACATGCAACCGAACGGTGATGCAATGAAATAAGGAAAAAGCAACGGACACTTCCAAATCATGTGTGTGGGGGGGGGGGGTAATTTTGCCAGCCTGCCGCCGTGACAAATCATCTTTAGTGGCACCACGTCACGAAATGCGACAAATGAACTTTGAAGCACACATCAACTTCAACTCAGTCAGAACCATTCACGGTCCAACAATGGTGCAGTTTCTCGGGACAGCGTCCATCATCCAACGATAACTCGACGAAATGCAACGCCGGTTCAGTGGCCGACTACCCACACTCAGACCCAAACTTTGCCAACACCCAGACCCGGACCGCACATGATACCGACTGCAACACATCTGGACCCGGGCTTCACCCACACCCACACCCCAGGCTTCACCCACACCCACACCCTGGGCTTCACCCACACCCAGACCCGGGCTTCACCCGCACCCATACCCCGGACCTACCAAAACACGGACCTGGGCTCCAACGACGCCTCGACCCAGACCACACCCACACCCAGCCGCCGGCCCCACTGACACTCAGATCCCAGCTCCGCCGACACCCATAGCATGGCTTCACTGGCACCCAGACCCCGGCTCCACTGGCACTCAGATCCCAGCTCTGCCGACATCCATACCATGGCTTCACTGGCACCCAGACCCCGGCTACACTGGCACCCACATCCTGGCTCCACCGACACCAAGACACAGCAGGCTCCACCGACATCTAAACCCCGGCTCCACCCGCACCAAGACCCGGGCTCTATCAACATCCAGGCATCGACTCTACTTACAACCACACCCACACTCGAGCTCTATCAACACCGGACCCGGACTCACTCACACTTACACTCACACCCACACTCATACCCACACTCGAGCTGTCAACACCGGACCTGCACTCCGCCCGGACCCGAACTCCACCCACACCCGGTCCCCAGCCCCCACCCCGGACCCGCGACAGTCCGGCCGGGACCGGTCGGCCGCCGTCGGTCTCCCCGTCTGCGCCGACAACGGCCGGCTCCGGCGGCACCGTTAACGGGCATGACTCATGGTGGCCAGCGCAGCGCCAGACGTGGCCGGAGCCTCCGACGTGCGGCGGGTGCGAATATCGCGCGGCGCACGCTAATGGACTGCTTTGAGAGTTCGGCTCGTTGCGTCGTGCTTCACCGCGTGGTTCGCCGCTGTCAGGCACCGCTGTCAGGCACCGCTGTTGCCATGTTGCACGGTGAACAACTTGCAAGAAGTGCGGTGTCGCCGACCAACAGTGGCGACTATTTGTCGCATGTTCGAAACCAAGGTCGAGGAGCTGTCGAGGATCCCTGTGGTGCAATCAGTGGGCGCAGAACATCTGCCACGCGGCGGTGGGAGGGCGCTCTCGGGCAGAGTGGAGGGCGAGATGGGGGTGTAGTGAGGACAACAGAGCAGAGTGAGCAGTTGCAGCAAGAGAGTGAGGACATCGGAGAGGAGATTGATGAGACAATGCAGCGGTGAGGAGATGCTAGTGAGGAGGGGGGAAAGGGGTTGTGGGTATGATGAGGACAAAGAGGTGGGTGCGGGTTGGGTAAGTGTGGGCGGAGAGATGGGAATAAAATGAATATCGGGCTCATAAAGGAAATGAGAGCGGACGGACACAAATGTCAAGTGAAAGTGACCGGTGAACCGTATACCACATTTGCCCATATTAGATCAGCCCTGACAAGTCAATCGGGTGATGCATTACGTGCAGGCTATTTCTTTGTGTAGCCAACCGCTCATAATCTGGAGCGATTGACACTCCGAAGTGTCAATTCCTACATTGCTCAATGCACATTACACAACTTTGTTACAACGGACCAAAAGCTCGCGAAAGGTTCCACTTGGTGGTAACTCCCAAGCCACATCGCGATGGTCACATCGTTAAGGGGTTTTAATGAACCTAATTGACGCTAGTGAGCGATATCTTACTGTAACTTTATTCGCACGACTAAGTTCAGTGAGGCAGCCGGTACTTTCTGTAACTCTATCTCCAGAGAGAAATCAGAAAAGACGAAACGCCCAAATAAAGAGAGCATGCCACATCGTTTGCTATCGAGCACGGAACACGTTCCGTATACGTACTATGCAAACCAGAACAAAGCTGCGACACATCTCGCACACCAGGCACCGACCGCACAAAAGTCACCGTACAAAGTATCGCGCATAAAAGTGACAAACAGGTCCATTCTTGCCGGGACGCACTGGAACAATGACTGCAAGGCCCGGCGCCAATGCCCAGATGTTCCCCCCAGCCCAGAGTAGCCTATCACCGGCACTAAAACCGAAGTAACCGAGTTATTTCTTCACTAAGTGTGAATCCGCAATCGATTGGATTGACATATGGCTTTACGACGCTTTCAGCAGCTGAGACCATGTGGTGTCGCCCGCCTCTCACTCCTCCTCCGAGACCATATGGTCTCGCCCGCCTCTCAGGAAGAGCGGGCACCGCGGGGAATCGAACCCGTACCTCTAGCGTGTCGGACGCTCAACTCAACCACTGAGCTACCGACGTCCCAATTCACTATTGAGGAGCGGTCTCCGACACAGCTTACATTCGGTCCTGGTATATGTGCACAGGGCTTCCGGGACATGATATTTGTCAGAGCAGAGGGGTTAACGCCACGCCAGGGCGACTCCAACACCCGGCCCAGCACCACGTGCATCGGCACCACTCGAATTTTTCTTTCACGACCTAATCGACACGCTATGGTCGTGTGGACGCCGATAAAGCTTCGAATAATCGACGGCTGAGTAGGCTGATGGGACATTACGACGGCTCCCGAGCTACCATAGCCACTAGCCAGACGTTTTACCACCAATATCGCCTGGGCGTGTGGGGATCTAATCGCATCTACATGTGAGGATAAGAGCGCCTATGTGGGGATCCAACCGCATTTCAGGTGGGAATCACAGCGCACTTCCAGGTGGCGGCCCCATCACAATTAGTTCGCCTGCCAACCAGCGTCATTCGGCAGAATCCCAATTACAGGTTGACTAAGATCTTGAGTGGAGTGGAAAACACTTTGTCTGATGACAAATGACTAATTTAAGGCGCAGTGCCCAGAAATTGGATTTCCACAACTGAGTAAGTCCGAAACGAACAATTGCATACCGTAGAAGCAGCCAGCTTCCTTCAGTGCGAAATTACTCATTCCTCACACGGGGAACAGCAGATCTGGACGTGATCAATGTCCCCAAATCGGCCGATACAGCGAGCACGAATAGTTGGCTTCTACAGCTTGCTAGTTTGCATATGGTCTGGTGGTGTGGTGACGCCAGTGTCACTGCTCACCAGGTCAACACTACGTGGTTCGTGTGTACAGAAGCATGCACTGGCCAACGCATCAGATGCAGTGCATCAGATGTATTGGTCAGCGTATCAGATACAGTGTATCAAATGCATTGGTCAGGGTATCAAATGCACTGGTAAGCGTATGAAATGCATGGGCCACTGCATCAGATGCATTGGTTCGCGTATCAGATGCACTAATCAGCATCAGATGCAGTGCATTAGATGCGCTGATCAGCGTATCAGATGCACCGGTCAGCGTATCAGATGCACTAATCAGAATCATGCACGAGTCGGCGTATCAAATGTACGCATCAGTGTATCATCTGCAGCGTATCAGATGCATTACATGTGTTCAACCTTCACCGGTGCGGGACGATTCTAACTACGATTGTTGACACTGTCTGTCTTACTGTCCTAACGTTTTAGAAACGTAATTGCCAGTGCCTTGATGTATGAACAGACAGTGTCACCATTTTGTCACATTTACGGTATAGCATTTAAATTGTGTGCCTCATTTCCTGACGTTGCATACCGCGCTACCGCAACATAAATCGCTGTTGCAGTTCTTTTGAGAGTGTGCTTTGGTATTTATGTTTATCCTCTGAATGCGTTTTACATATACTTGGCACGGTACGGGTCGGGCTGTTTTATCGTTGGGGTATTACTGATATGGGTGAATTGCTGCCAGAGCATTTGGCTCCTGCCATATCCTGCCTTCTGTGTGTCGAGTGTAAACGGCATTTGTCAGATGTGGAAAGCAGTTGGCTGCGTAAGCATACGCAGGTAAGGCGTCGCGAGATTGGTGAGACGGAAGGATGGGAAGGTAGATCAGGTGGAAAATATACGGAATGGGGGCGACGGAAGTCGACTGCGGCTGAGATGTGCCAAGTTCCTGCACGCTATCCGACCGAATGCTATCCTCCCGTGAGTGTGGCGATGTTTCGACAAATAACGATCGTGATTGGGCTGGTTTTTTTACTGGCCGTTGTGGGGGCTGTTCTGAAACTGTTGTTTATCTACCGCGTACCCCTCAACTTCTCACCGCTTGCCTCCGTCGCTGATTTACACAGAAACTGGCTGTCGAAGGATGCTAAATGTTCAGTCTATGGGTGACTATTGGTGCCACGACTCGCTTGCGACAAACACCCGCACTGTCCCCTGATGAAAGGTTACGACGAGGTCAAATTCAGTGTCACCGTTCGGCGCAATGCGTCACAACTGAGGTCAGCGGTTTCCGTCCTGCCAGTGAATGTTATTAGATAGCACCATGCACCCATCATCGCAGTAAACAACACTGCGCTCACACCGTGAGGTTTATGAACCACACACCGGGCGGTAGGATGTTAATATGTCATCAAGGTTTTGGAGAGTCTGAATAACACGACGGGGCCAGCGCCATTGTCTCATGGGGCCTCTCTACCATCTGAGTAAAATCACGAGCAGTTGGAGGATTGAACCTTGGTCTCCGCGTTCCTACGCCTAAACATTTAACAAAAATACACGGAGACACATGTTCGATTCACTTAATCATATCTCCCGGCTTCGCTCCAGTATCCTCAAGAGTTTGTGAAGACCGAGGGGCCATGCAGTGTGTGCTAGTGACCGGTGTGTAGACAACGTGACGCGATCTACTGACCGGTGTGTGGACCATGTGATGTGTGCCACTGGCCGGTGTGTAGACCACGTGGTGTGTGCTACTGACCGGTGTGTAGACAACGTGACGTGATCTACACTTAAATTCTACTACCGGTGTGTAGCACGTGGTGTTTACTGACCGGTGTGTAGACCATGTGGTGTGTGCCACTGACCGGTGTGTAGACCACGTGGTGTGTGCTACTGACTGATGTGTAGACAACGTGACGTGATCTACTGACCGGTGTGAGCTACTGACCGGTGTGTAGACCACGTGGTGTGTGCTACTGACTGGTGTGTAGACCACGTGGTGTGTGTTACTGACCGGTGTGTAGACCACGGGCACTACGGGTGTGAGCTACTGACCGGTGTGTAGACCACGTGGTGTCCGCCTCGGGTGCCGCCGACACGTTCAGGATGTAGTCGGACGTGGTCTCCCAGTCAAGAGGTCGCGCCACAACGATGCCACCCTGGCTGTTGACGCTGAAGCTGCCGCCCGTGTTGCCGCCTGCCGGGCAGGTCGTCGGGTCAGGTCGCGGGCCAGGAGATCAGAGTAACACAGGGCGAAACGCAGTGGGGTCAAATCATCTGCAGAAGGGAACATCATCCAGGACATAGCCAACACAGGTTGTTGCTGTTGCTCGTGAGCTCACCGTACGCCCATTCGGCTCAGATTCTGATCCAGAGCATCTGACCGACCACGTTGAATCTCCGGCGTCACTCAACATCATATTCAATAAAGCAGGAGCGCGCTGTGCCCAGCTGCATCAACATAGTCCTGCATGGGATCGTGGGACACAAACACCGACCGAACCAGCATTCCATTGCATTTTCGTTTTGCCTCATGTGGTAGAACACGCAGCAAACGTTTGACATGTTCGTCTGAGACGCCGTCTGCTCCGAACTTCGACAGACTGACACACGGCAAGCATGAATACATCTGTTGACCACGACATACACCATCGCTTTATACATCTTGTTGGCCGATATGGCGGTGAGACAGACTTGTCGCTATTGAACTGACATGCTATTGACATGCTATCCTCCCCACCGACCCAGGACCGCATCGCACAGCGTCCGACGGCACCCTATCCTCTTCACCAGCCCACATACCACGATGTCCTGGAACTCGGAAAGGTACGTGGAAAACGGCATATATCAGGAATCTGTTTTTACCACCTGCAGACAGTGTTCGATTCCTGAATCGATTTCCATGAAGCTCCACGGCACGCAACTGTAGCAACTGTACTTTTTCACCACACTCGATTCATCGCATCCGTGCCATCACGATCTTACCAGCTGCTTGCAGCATTCATCCGCCAATAGCATACCTTCCCCGCACTTTTTTGCTGTCATAATGCCCAATTGTTTCCACGTCATCGGGTAGGTTTGTTGGTTGCTGTTTTGACGCATTCGCTTGCTACCCTGCACTCTACAAAAGAAAATAAAACTCCTGGGCAATGGCGTGCCATCGAACGGAAACTAACGAGCGGCATGCACACGAGTCCCGATGGCGTGCCGTTTGCAACGCTACAACGTGCAGCATCAGTCTGATGCAGTGATAAACTATTCGTGAAATAGGGTGGAATATACCACTTTCTGAACACTCGATCGACATAATTATCCAAGAAGTACTGACATCCTGTTCCTTGATGCAGCTGATGAGGTTGTTGTGTCTCCTTTCTAACAGTATCTCGTTTATAAATAGCATGTTCATGCTCTTAACAAGGAATGATGATACGCGAAAAATTCGCAACGCAATTTCAAGTAAAGGGATTGGCTATAATGTGATCTGGCGCACAACAGCAGTTTATAGCACAGTTATTATTTGTCCTATTCCGAATTTAGTTCCCCTTAAATTATGAACCTGGAAACAAAATATAAAGGTACGACAATAAGTATCTACACCATTGGCTCAAATTTGAGACTGAAAGACACCAAAAGCATTTCAAATGACACTAATTTCATTGGAAATTTCAACATCCTGCTCGTTTTGACATCTCACACCTGCCGAAGAAAAAATCATTATTTTAACCCCAGTTCTGCTGTCACGGCGGGTGTCCAACGAGGTGCTCAGTACGAGTACGGATCCACCCCCACAATGCATCAGGAGCAAACGTAAGCCACGCATCTTCCACGAGCACTTGATACATACGTTCACCTGAAACCATGAACGCAACACTGTCCAAGCGCCATATCCCTGCCGTTCGCTTCAATGAATTCCTGACAAACCATCAACCTGATGCCCATGGACCTTACGTTAGCCAACCAGCTTCTACACTCAACTAGTTATCCAAGGTGTTTGCTTTGCCTTAGTTGTCAAGTAAGTCGAGTTGCTTGGGCTTCAGGGCGTACAAATCACGATGATCATATAGCCAAGGTCCTGGTTAGTTACTTGGGCTTGAGGGCGCACTCACTACAATGGTAATATAGCCAAGGTCCTGGTTAGTTACTTGGGCTTGAAGGCGCACGCACTACAATGCTTATATAGCCAAGATCCTGATTAGTTACCTGGGGTTGAGGGAGCACCAGCCATAATGCTCATATAGCCAAGGTCCTGGTTGTCCAGCCTGGTTTCTAACGACAAACCACACGACGACTGCTCGCTGTGACTGCACTTCTTGCGGTCATTCGGCTGTTGCCCTCCGCTGCACACAGCCATCGCCAACTCCTCATGTCGATAATCGGAAAGGAAGGCAGCCATTCGGCTCCTGCCCTCCGCTGCCCAATGCCCGGAGATCATCCGCCCGGTAGCTCGCAGACTCCTTGTGTCGGTAATCGGATAGGCGGGCAGCGCGTTGCTCGCACCTGCTGAGATCCAGCCATTTTCCGTACACACAGACACGGCGGACGTAATCAAACTAGCGCCGGTAATGGGAACGGGCGCCGCTTCCGTCCAACGCCAGACAGATCCGGCGCATCAACAGCTTGACGGGTGTGTGGAGCACGCCGCCCGTTCACATCGTGGACGCTCTGCAATGGATGCAGCACACTTCCTCGCGAGTCTGGAGCACGAAAACATGCTCCATGATTTGCCACCGCACGCAAGGCCAGCACATTGCAGTCCATCCTTCAGGGCGCCCGTCGTTCTTTTGCGACACTATGGAACCACGGACTCCGAACTAGCAGATCACACTGGATCACTAGCAGACACATATGCCGTCGCACACCTTCGCAGCCGCATTCACACCCCATTTTTGGTGATTCTTGGAGCTGGGCCACCTTGCACCGCACGAACACCCGATCCTGTTGTGATTTCACGAGCACGAATGAGCGATTGCATCACATTAGTCAGTTACGTATTCGAACTTAGCACGTATTTACCGCTGCGGAAGTTAGTTGCACACGCTGCGAAGTGCGTGCATCTCGTCTGCACATCGCGAGATGAGTGGCCGCCCATAGCGCGTACCGCTACCACCCACCGCCGCCGCCATGGCACGAGTACCGCCGAGAACCGCTGGACTGCCCTCGTGCCTCTGAGAATGCTGCACGATTTCATCTCATAGCCGTCGATGCTATCCTGCAACTTGCACACGGTGCTGAATGCACCCCTGCATGCCACCGGCAACATGGATAACATCGGTGTTGCTCAAAAGCAATACCGGCCAACAGTGCCCCACCTGCATGTAGAAACTGAGTGCTGTTGAGTGGTGCACTTGTATCTCACTGGTTGCACTGAAGAGCAGCCCGATATCTCACCGGCGATGCTGAAGAGCAGGCCTAAATCTCGGCGATGCTGAAGAAAAGCCCCATATCTCATCGATGATGATGAAGAGTAGCCCTCTATCCATCGGTAACAAGGAAGAGCAGACCTTGTCTCATCGACAATGCAAAAGAACAACCTCATATCTTACCGGCGATGCTGAAGAGTAGCTCCATATTTCACCGGCGATGCTGAAGGGCAGCTCCATATCTCACCAGCGATGCTGAAGGGCAGCTCCATATCTCACCAGCGATGCTGAAGGGCAGCTCCATATCTCACCGGCGATACTGAAGAGCAGTCCTATATCTCACCGGCGATACTGAAGAGCAGGCTGGCGTTGGCCGTGGCCAGCGTCACCAGCCGTCCGACCGGGTCGGTCTCGTACACCTGGACGGCGTCGGTAGGCAGGTGGACGCGCGGTGGGAAGGGCGGCGGCGGACTGGCCTTCCGGACCGTCAGCAGGACTCTGGCTACCGACGAACGGGACGGAACACCGCCGTCTGTGGCCTTCACCTGGGGACAGATGGGTGGGTGTCACCTGTGCAGGGGTGTATGTATGTAGTCTTCACCTGGGGACAGATGGGTGGGGTGTCACCTGAGTAGGGGTGTATGTATGTAGTCTTCACCTGGGGACAGGTGGGTGGGTGTCACCTGTGTAGGGGTGTATGTATGCAGTCTTCACCTGGGGACAGATGGTGGGTGTCACCTGTGTAGGGGTGAATGTATGTAGTCTTCGCCTGGGGACAGATGGGTGGGTGTCACCTGTGTAGGGGTGTATGTATGTAGTCTTCACCTGGGGACAGGTGGTGGGTGTCACCTGGGCAGGGGTGTATGTATGTAGTCTTCACCTGGGGACAGACGGGTGGGTGTCACCTGTGTAGGGGTGTATGTATGTAGTCTTCACCTGGGGACAGATGGGTGGGTGTCACCTGTGTAGGGGTGTATGTATGTAGTCTTCACCTGGGGACAGATGGGTGGGTGTCACTTGCGCAGGGGTGTGCGCGTGGCCTTTATCTTGGAACAGAAAGGGTGGATGTCACCTGGGCAGTGGTGTACGCGTGACCTTCACCTGGGGACAGCCGGGAGTGTGTCACCTGCGCATGGGTGTGTATGTGTGTGCGACCTTCACCTGGGGACAGACGGGCGGGTGTCATCTGTACCGAGAGGCAGTGCGATGGTCGCAGCGACCCAGATCGGCCAGCGTTTATGACCTGCACCTAGAGATACAGCGGGGGGGGTCGTGGGCTTGTAAGGCATAGCGGGTGTCGTTACCTACAGAGGGGCCACGGCAATAAACCTTGCCGGTTACACAGACGAGCATCCCCGTCACATGGCATGCGTCGACGAGGAGGCACCACCGCGGGGGGGGGGGGGTGCATGCGTCGACGAGGAGGCACCCCAGGAAGGCTAGCATCGCCCGCCACGGGAAGCCAAGATCCCACACGTGCAGGACAAGTCGGATTCACTGTGATCTTGGTGGCAAATATCACGATGTGAGGAACTACAATTAACTTTCCAACGTCACACGAATCACGCATATACAATCACATAATCCTGACCATGCTTCGTTACTCCTGGTACTCATACTATCCTGATCACTAGGATCATGCAACCTGATAATAATAATAATAACAATAACAATAACAATACTAATATATAAATGTATTATGATTGCATACTGGTTTCTGACGACACCCTTGGTACCATGTATGCTATAAAAACAACAAGAAGCAAAACTTGTGAGTGATTGGATGAACCAACGTCCACACATACGGTATTCGATTGCCTGACAGAAAAAAATAGAGCAGCCCGAATTCAGAGCTAGGAATGAATGCGTACGAACGCCGCCAGCCTCTACCCTAGGAACCTTATATACGGCGACGAGTAAGTGATGATTGGCCGGAAAAATTAGACGCAGAACTCGCACCAAAGTCCCGCAGGGGAAACGGCAATTAGACAACTGCTGCTCACTTTGTCCCCCGGGGTAAGTTAACGCTGTCAGCCCCTGCACACAAACAGTTTCAGCTGGCAGTGCGCAGAGGCCTGCTGGGGAAGGCCAGGAAATGCGATACAAACGAGCTCCGAATGAAAACAGCACCCAAGAGATTGGCGAGGTGTGGAGCTTCGAACGTAAAGCGGCCGGGTGTTCGATCAGACGTCCGCAATTAAGGCGATACATTGGATAAGGGAACTAGACACAAATGGTCGGCGTTCATATGAGAGTGAGATTTGAATAAAACAATAATTTGGCAAGATACCTAAGGTTGAGCGAGATGAATCCTAGTTTTGGACATAAGTTTGGACTCCCGATTCATCAATATATCACATTTTTTCAAGCTGGCATGTTTGTGTTTCGTCTGAGAGCGCACGATCGCGTTTGATATCTGTGGGACGTCACAAAACAGCCACAAGCCTCGCGGTGACTGACTACATCACCATTTCAACCCACAGAGCACACGTATTACGTCACACAACGCATAATATAATGAAGCAAATATATAACATTTACCACAAGCGCCTTTCATTTATCATGTTACAGAGCCTTACCTGCGTCCATTATAATAAATAAATAAATTTACATGTCTGCCAATTCACTGCACTGCCGAGACTCCCGTGGCGATTACAGGAATCAACAGCCAAGTGCAGCGCGGCCGACACCTCACCCGAGCTCCGCACAAACCACCGGCCAGTCGGCATTTAGTGGCGGCAATCGAACTCTGGCTCACATAGCCGGCCGCCACGTCCGCTCGAGCATGTGGGTAAACAGGGCGAGCGGCGGTCCCCACCCGGCGCTGGGGCGGGCCGGGCCGCCGACCACCACAACACCGCCGGCTGCCGCGCCGGCCAGCCTGTACACACCGTGTCATCTGCATGCAGAGTGTACGATGCGACGTCGAAATTCGACACCATCCGGCCAAAATCACGCACGCTCTAGAACCGACCGGCCTACCCGAAATATCAAAAACTATTTATTTATTGTGTTCCTTTATGCAACATAGCATGTGACAAATTATCCATCCAACGTACTACCGTTCCTCAATAATACCGAAATCAATCACACCACTTCGAACGCTCACTGTCGGACTTCAAGGACGTTTCGTTCCACGTCCCTTCTCTTACAATTGCCACCGACCAGCCGCCGTACATAACATGAACAGATCAGCTGATGAGTCAGCTGACACGCGGAGACAGCTTTGCGTTCGCCGTTATCGCGGCAGTTTCCAGTAGATATTCATAACTATCAACCGCCGCCGGCCCGCCGTGTTCTTTCCCCCTGCCCTGCACGCTGTAATGCCACTGATCCGACAAAGCCCGAATAACTGACCAACTTGTCCACGGTGAGCCACGGCTTGGTGCCATAAAAAACTGGCATCGGGTTGTCTTATCCCTTGTTTTACGAGGCAGATAAGGTTAAGGAGCACTGGCCATCGCCGAGTTTTACAGGCGACCGAGCTGAAAATCGGCCAGCCTCTGTGACAGACTACCAGTACGCAAGTGTCACTTTGACGGGCGCTGTCGTCACCTCTGACGCTGTACGAGCAGATCCGGTAGAGCACAATCATGCCCCTCTTTGTATCACAGATCTGGGTCGAATCTTGTTCACTTGGAACTTACTTACCCTTTATCTTTTATACCTGCGCTTTCACCTTCAAAATTACCTTTTTTGGCCTCCTGACGTAAGGATACGCACCCGCAAATACTAGCCGACTGAGTCAGGATGTTTCTCTACTAATTTTGCCATGACACTGGCTGACCTGCATGTACACGGAGGTCGCGCGTGAACACGGTGCAATCGGGTCCGTTTTGCGGCCTGTTTCAAATACTGCCTGCCTACAAAACGTAGGCAGCATTACCATGTGCAAGAATCCGAATGCAGTCATGGCACTTTCCAGTCAGTTGCCATGTCGTATGCTGAAACAAAGCAGCAAGCCAACAAGTGCTTGTAATTTGCATTCATAACGAGCATTTAGACCTTACTTTGACTTGTTCTGTTATTAACCCTCTAGCAGCGACCTCTTAAATTTGCATCATTTATCTGGAATTGGAGTTGTGTGAAATACAGGATGCCGTTTACACTGTTAGGTATCGCAGCATTACAGCGCGTAGGTTCATGTCTTATTTTTCGGCATTTACTGGCATTTAAAACAGTCCACATGATGTTTAACCCAGGGATGCGGAGCCGGAGCCGGATCCGGAGCCGCCGGAGCCGGAACATTTTGCTCGGACCCAGAGTCGGAGCCGGAGCCGTCAAAAGCAGGGCGGCTCCGACTCCGAAAGATGTGTAAATTAAACAAAATTAGCAAACGTGAAATGAACACATTATACCAAGTATGGTATGATATGGCATGAAAGCGCATTTTTTCAAAGCCAAAATGTTTAAATACGAGTAACATGTAAAAATATTATCAAATAATAGTAAAATAACCAATAACCATGTTCTATCCTCAGTAGTCAATGCAAGTTCCGTGTTTAGTTTAGTTAACTTCATTGTTTCCATCAGCAACGGGTTGTTGTGCCTTATTAGAGATGAGGTCAAACATTACAATTTACAACAATGGTGTTCCTAGGACCATTCACGGGATGGGTAGTGTTGTTGATTCGAGTCTCCCCTCTCTAATTTCCCCAATAAGGCACGAACCGAGCTAAAGATAGATACAGGGTTTATATGGGAAAGTTGCTTATAATTGTCTGAAGTTTGCGCCTCTGAGTGGTCGCGGCTAACTTTTTTTTACATCCCCCCTAGCACTTACTTAATGGATCGATCACGTTTGGAATGCACGGAGCCGGTCCCGGAGCCGGAGCCGCCGGGACATTTTACTCGGAGCCGGAGCCGGAGCCGGAGTCTGGATACTTCCCCGGAACCGGAGTCGGAACCGGAGCCGTCCGAAAATTTCCCGGGTCCGCATCCCTGGTTTAAACGCATTCCTTTACATCTCATCAATTTGCTTTGTGTCTCGGATTTTATGGGTTCAATCGATGGATGGCATACAAACCAACTTCCAACTCGCGCATGCATGTTTATACTTTTTCGTATCATACTGTGTGCAAGATAATCCTGAGTTATTGCCCTGATGTTTGTGTTCGTCGTAGTTGACCTGTACACAACCCTCATCTTGTGGAAATATGATGAATGCATAAGCAAGTCAACAACATAAACCTAAGCTAGGTTACCCTTTGGTTATTCATGACCAGCTTTAACGTCAACACGAACATGACTCTTATCGATACTTATAATTGGTTAGGACCGTGGGCAACGCTCATCAAGCACCAAACGCGGTAATGCTGTCTAAACGGATGCCAGCGACCGCTTTGCGATCGCTGAAGAACCTCAATATCAAAATAACCAATCAAAAGCGTCGGCCAATTACTGGGGTCTGTGCCGTACCAGATCTAAATCTGGCGTTAGAAAGGCATCGCCTTAATTCAAGGAAAAAATATGATGGCACAAACGGCGGTAAAGAATGACGCTAGCTCGCGTAGCTGCCTTAGCAATGGATTTCAATAATCTCCTTTGACAAGGTACTCAATATTCGCAGCAACATTAAACGATGCTTCAATGGGAAGTAAGGGGTACGTGATGTGTATGTATATGATCCCCAAATTCGGCTCTGCTCGATCTATTTTATTTCTTCGAAACGACTTATTTGATGGACCATCTTGGCATAGATGGTTGTGTTAAAGTCGTGCAATGTTCAATTAAACAATTAATTAACTAAATTAATAAATTATACTTAAATATACCAGAACAAACAACAAGCGACGCGCTTGCGCTGCTCTTGGTACTGGACTGGCGTTGTCGCAGTAGTTGTCCATAACTCACGGCTAGCTGATGCTTCCCGGCCGAGAAGGCCGGGCCGCCCTGTTGAATCCGCAGCTGGCCGCTCTTGGGCTCCATCGCCAGCTGCAGGCCGTCCGTCGACACTATCGAGTAGCGCAGCTCGGCGTTCTCGCCACGGTCCTCGTCGTGCGCGATCACCTGGCGAATACGGTGACGTCAGAGATGCACAGCAGTATAGTGACGTCATAGGCTCGGCAGTGACGTCCAAGCCCACACTGCTGACCCCTGACGGAGGAGCAATGTTGGGAAGTTGCCCCGTTAGAAATTCAGTGACCATCAGCAACAGTGTGACGTCACCAAAACCATCAATAACGCCACTCGGTGAACAATGGCCCGGTGATTGGGTCGGTGGCGTTTCGACGGATCGCTGAGTGGCGCCATACTGCATCACCGCAGTGACCGACGACCTCGACGCGCGCCCCCCGCCCACCGTCAAGCGGGGCATGTCACGTCTGATACCATCGCAGCTGACAACACGGCGGCAGTCCGGCGACGACCGTAGCGCATTGTCGACGACGTCACTGTGGGCGGCCACAGCGGCTGGCCGACAGCGACAAACACGGCGGCCCTCCTTGACGACAACAAACAGGTCGGCCGGCCGCAAACACCGTCCGTCGGCGGGACGGGGCGCCGGCGCGGCGGCCGGCGGCCTAATTCGCCTAATGTCGCCGCGGTCGAGTCGTCACACTGTGCGGCTGTCGGTCGCGCGTGGCCACAAGGTCGCCAGTGTAGCCGAGTCGGGCGGGTAGCCGGCTATCGGGCCGGAGATCGACCGGGCTCGCCGCTCGTCCAGACACAGCTCGTACCGCTCGTCCGGGCACGGCTCGCCGCTCGTCCGGGCACAGCTCGTACCGCTCGTCCGGGCACGGCTCGCCGCTCGTCCGTTCATGGTACGTGTCGGCCATAGCTGGTACAGTCGGTCACGGAAGCATCCTCCAGTACACCTTTGCTTTGGCTTTCCATCAGGAACGTAGGCTGTGCCGCTCTACAACAATTATTGGCAGGAATTACAGGAAATCCATAGCGACCAATTTTTGCCTGTCGACAAGAGTCCAGTGGTAGCCATTGTAAAGGCGTATTGGAGCATAATTCCGTGACCGGTTGTACTACTCGTCCCGGGCCGGCCGGGTTCGCCGCTAGTCCAGACACGGTATGTGCCGGACACGGCTCGTTGGAAGGGCTCGCGATGCTCACAAGATGAAGCAGATACCATTCGAAATTTGATGACGTGCTGATTACGTATGTGTAATTTTGCATCAAAACATGGAGATTGTTTTCTTGAACGCATTTGTGTTCCATTTTTTCAATTGTGTGAACTGGTCGAGCCGGCTGCCTAAACCACGGTTATGCATGCACCTGTCTTATTCGGCATTTATCAACCCCTCAAGTTGTAAGTCACCAACATCCATTAAGCTCCACTGCCACCATCACCCACTGTGACATCACGATCAGTACAACCTGATGGATATTATAGTCGGCGGTTCGTGGAGTCGATAGATACAACATAAGGCAGTCGCATAGTCATAGCTTGGCCAGCCGACCAGATGAACTGAAAAAAAGAGCAAAAGATGAAAAATCGAGCAAAAGTACGTTTTAGTAAATCGCGATCCATAGACTTTGATAAAGAAGTATTTATTCGGAATGAGCACATGATCAGCTTTTGAACGACATGTGTCGCGTCTTTTGAGCACTCCAAGCCCTTCCAACGAACCGCGTGCAACGCGCAACTAGTAAGCAACGAGTAGCGGAGGGCTCCACCGCGACTTCGTCCGAATGTAGCGATTAGTAGAGCTCGCTTCTCCAAACATATATTGCGAGGACAAGCAAGCACAAATCAATCAGAGCAAATCTGCGCAAGACAGCACGCTTGGGACGTGTCCATAGCCGCCCTCGAGTGCGAATGTTGTCTACCATACATCACGGGGAGAAGAGAAGAACATAAAAGCGGCACGTATCGCAGCAAAAGGAATTTACCGTGGTTCGCGCTCTGATTAAGTGTCCAACGGTAAAAGCTCAGGGAAATTTATACTGATAAGACATTTATTATATGCGGTTAGTCACAAGTGTATTGATAATGTCACAAGTGACCTATTTCTCATAAAAAAAAAAAAATCAAAGTGACCTATTTCCTGTGCCAGGTGGTGGATGCCATGCTCACGGTGACGAAACAAATTCGGGATTGGCTTCCTGCACTGTGAACTGTGTTCAGACCTGAACCTGGAACCAGAGGTCGTATGCGTGAAGGCGCAGAAAAAATAACTGTTCAGGTCCCGCACTCCGCTCATCAGATTGCAGGTTCTGAGGCCATCAAATGACGCTTGACTTAACAAAAAATGGGGAAAATGAATTAAAAATTGAATTGAATAAATTGAATTTGACTTAATGACGGTGGGTACTGTTCGGAGAGTAAGCTGTGAACGTGCGGTTCCATGAACATAGAATTGCTGCAGAATGGAGGCAAGGTTGCGATTCTTGAGAGAAAAAGAAGTGGACACGTAATATATCTCCACATAATCTAACCCAATTTTTGGTTCACTCAGCATGTTTGATGTTAGCATCTCATTTGTCCCATCCACATCCCATCCCACATCCCATCCACATTCCCACTTTGTTCAAGTATTTCCACGGTAGACGTAGTCGCACAAGATACCACCAACCCAGCTCTGGCAATCCCGTGTCAGGAGGTACATTTGTTCCCATGTCCGAAGATATCTCAATCATGCCATCAACGCAGGGTCGCAGGACACCTGGGTTTTCCTCCTTCAGTGTCGGGTCAAACTGCTAAGCTAGGTCAAATAAAACGCAAACAAGGCTCCTTTTTGGTCGCCAGGATGGGCTAAATTTCACCTAAATGTCTACGAGCTTGAATAGGCACACGGCTTACCTGACAAAGGAGTGGCAAGGATGGGCGAATAGTCTCATCAGGCAGCTGACACACGCAGGTCCACCAATCACGTAAGCCGGAACTCCAGGTAGATAGTGTGATGGCGGGTCAGGTTCAGCGGGTGGCATGGTAGGAGTTGTAGGCCATCTCCTAAGGAAGCAGATGGTGCGATGGCGGGTCAGGTTCAGCGGGCAGCATAGTAGGAGTTGTAGGCCATCTCCTAAGGTAGCAGATGGTGCGATGGCGGGTCAGGTTCAGCGGGCAGCATGGTAGGAGTTGTAGGCCATCTCCTAAGGTAGCAGATGGTGCGATGGCGGGTCAGGTTCAGCGGGCAACATGGTAGGAGTTGTAGGCCATCTCCTAAGGTAGCAGATGGTGCGATGGCGGGTCAGGTTCAGCGGGTAGCATGGTAGGAGTTGTAGGCCATCTCCTAAGGTAGCAGATGGTGCGATGGCGGGTCAGGTTCAGCGGGCAGCATAGTAGGGTGCGGCCACCCTAAGGGCAGAGGCGATGGCGGTCAGGTCACGGGCAGCATGTAGGAGTTGTAGGCCAGCTCCTAAGGTAGCAGATGGTGCGATGGCGGGTCAGGTTCAGCGGGCAGCATAGTAGGAGTTGTAGGCCAGCTCCTAAGGTAGCAGATGGTGCGATGGCGGGTCAGGTTCAGCGGGCAGCATGGTAGGAGTTGTAGGCCAGCTCCTAAGGTAGCAGATGGTGCGTGGCGGGTCAGGTTCACGGGCAGCATAGTAGGAGTTGTAGGCCATCTCCTAAGGTAGCAGATGGTGCGATGGCGGGTCAGGTTCAGCGGGCAGCATGGTAGGAGTTGTAGGCCATCTCCTAAGGTAGCAGATGGTGCGATGGCGGGTCAGGTCCAGCGGGCACAGAGGAGTTGTAGGCCAGCCCTAAGGTAGCAGATGGTGCGATGGCGGGTCAGGTTCAGCGGGCAGCATGGTAGGGTTGTAGGCCATCTCCTAAGGTAGCAGATGGTGCGATGGCGGGTCAGGTCCAGCGGGCAGCATGGTAGGGTTGTAGGCCAGCTCCTAAGGTAGCAGATGGTGCGATGGCGGGTCAGGTTCAGCGGGCAACATGGTAGGAGTTGTAGGCCAGCTCCTAAGGTAGCAGATGGTGCGATGGCGGGTCAGGTTCAGCGGGCAACATGGTAGGAGTTGTAGGCCATCTCCTAAGGTAGCAGATGGTGCGATGGCGGGTCAGGTTCAGCGGGCAGCACGATAGTTGTGGGCCACTTCCTAAGATAGGAGATGGTACGACAGACGGCATGGTAGGATTTGTGAGCCACCTCCTAAGGCAGATTGCGCGAGGCGAGGCATGGTGTTAGAGTCATTGATGATATACATCTGACTATGTACAAGACAAAGATGCACGTATATTCCAAGCTAAAGGCCCTGACGGAAGTGATATACCCTTCCCCGAATGTTTTGCTAAGGAACCTACCATGCGATACAATCCTGTGAAAAGCACTGTGAATAGGTGCTACTTTTACAGAGCTTCCGCCTCGTATTAAGAATTGGCCAGCAACCTTGGTGCAAGCATATGGTGGTGAATCTGTGTTTAGGGGCGCGTCGACATCCGGGGTCATTTTGCGCCCATAACTGTACTATAATCAATCTACGGTGCTGCTATCATAGTGTGCAGGTGGGGGTATATTACCTCTAGACGAGGTTGTCGAAGGAAGGTAAAAATATAACAGACGCCACGACCTCAGAGTCGTTCCCTATCACCATACGTGAAGAAGAGTCGGCGTTCAGCCGTTCTAAAATATGACGTAGAGGCTCTAACAGTGTACAGCCTACTAAAACATGGTACACGGGAAGCGGGTTAGAGCAGTGTGGACATAGAGGTCGGTCATCACCTGTCAGCATGCAACTTGTCAGCATGTCATCCATTCGTATTGAAGTGAGTTCAGATAGCTACCTTGATATATACTGCAATCTTAATGTTCAACTCCCTATGCTTTGCGTGCCTCATGTGGGGGGGGCTGGGGGCGGGCCGATAGCCTGACCCCACGCACACTTATTGTCACATTCCTGCAATAATATTTGCCCAGTATTCAAGCCAAGGGCAGATTAAGGCGATCAACCGTTTGGAGCCATGACAACGGCCTGCGACATTCGGGACGGCTTCACTGGAAAAGAAGTATTCATCGGCAACACGGAATATAAGTGGGCGCTTTGCCACATAGCTAAGTAATGTTAGATTCTGTGAACAGATATTCCCTGCAATTTATGATACCCACCATGCAATTCTCTTCGCCAATAATGCCTGTTGGCGCCGATAGCATTTCCGTGTACGTGACTACGAAATTTACTCGCCACAAATGAACTGCACGATCCGATTTCTTCCACCGCAAACACTGATGAATGGTCCGGGTACCGCGGAGGAACGTCGGAAACGGCGCCTGCGAGCTTCGTTCCCCACGCTGCCCTCGGCAAACAAACCCTTTGTGTGGTGGCCTGTTTTCGGCGCAACTTGTCAGCCCGTCGATACGGTCTCTGGTCGCGGAGAAGGAAGCGCCGTGACGTGGCGGTGCGCGTGCCACGACGCAAACGGAACCTCCGCTCGGGAGGAAGCCATTCACGAGTCAAATGTCAGCAGACGCCGAAGTGCATTTCAGGGCGGCTGGAGATGAACAAGAGTACTGACTGTGTCCATGTCCAGCGCGCGCCCTTGCTGCACGGTATGACGGAGAAGGAGTGGCTATTAGTCGGACTTAAATATACTCAATCAACGGGCGAACAGCGACGCCCCACAGGCCAGTTAGTTCGCTGAACAAGAGGTGGCCCCCGTTAGCACAATTCCTGAAACATGGTCATACAGTTAATTATTCGGGCTTAGCTCTGACGTTGCCAACGACATCCTGTTATAATCGCTTGCGAGGTAAGGTGCGGTGGCAGGAGCTGCATGAGAATAACGGCCACCCGATGGAGGATATTCAACAGCGATTGCGAGACTGCACTGCACTTACATCCATGTTGGAAGCGGTATATTAGCGCCGATAGCTAAGCATGCATGCCGTTGCGCCATCGATAGCGTCAGGGTGCATATCCCACCATGCAATCTTTGGTGAAGCAATACGTTCGCTGCTATTTTTACTTGCAGTTATTCAGCTGAAGGCTGAAGATCTTCATTTTACCATGAAAAACGTCAAGACAGGAGCATCGTTTTCTACATTATTGGGGTGGCTGGAGCCAATCCAACTGTCTCCTGAGCCACGCCAATAAAGACTTGAGTGATCCCAATGATTTGGGAGAACAGAACGACCGTTAGAGCACCAGTGCGCATTACACTCATGTCCAGATATCGTCGACTATCTCTGACATCTCTCTGACAACTATCTCTGACAACTATCTCTGACAGCCGAACACGAACAGCTAACACATCTGATCATATATCATAAGTTGTGAGTATAATTAGCGATTCTGCGGAACAATGTTGACAATCATGCTTGCGTGTGCTTCATTTGCGTGCTTAATTTTGTGCTTCATTTTGTATTAACAATGTAGCTCGACCAAAATAATGGAAAGCTACCATTGTTTGGTATGCTGGGTCCGACAATCATATTCACCGCAGTGGCCAAGTGCAGGCTCGGTCAAGGGGGAGGGGGTCGGAGGCCCGGGTCACTTTAGCAACCGAAAATAACCACCAAAGAAGATATGTTGAGATATTCACTTCGCCAAAAAAAAACGCCCGAAGCGAGCCGAAAGCGGTCCGTGACATCTCTTTCTTCTTTTTTTGGGAGGGGGGTCAGATCCCGTAAGAAAGCCCTGGCTGCGCCGCTCCTGGTCAAGGTAAGCTGTATCTACATGGTAAGCTGATTGAAGTGCATGCAGTGTCGCAAAACGCTTGGCTCATGTTATGCATCGCAACCGGCAAATACATAACACGTCACTGTCCACTCGATGCGCTTGCCTTTGAAGACTTGAAACTAGCAATCCTCGCGTCATGTGCCAACAGCTCGTTCGTCCTCTAGTTACGTAAGTTGCGTAGGTAGGGTCCGCTAAAGTCAGACAGGAGCAGTCTTCCTCGACTGTGGCGGACGATCCACGCAGCAAAATGACTGTCTGCAGTGATAATATTAAATATTATTAAATGATATAATTAGTGGCCCCATTACCTGAAGCATTCTCTTCTTTAATGAAGTAGATTAAAGGAGGCTCCCAGAGCGATTCTAGGAGAACTCTAAGCCATAACCGCCGTAGAGCTCTCCTAGAAGCGCTCTGAAAGCCTCCATTAATCTACTTCATTAGCACGCACGCTGCGGGGCCTGTTACAGTGCACACGGGAGGGGGGCGGGGGCGGGGATTCGATCCCACCCCGCCCCGCCCCGCTAGGATCTCGCAAACTACTGAAGATAGAAGCACAACATTCGAAGGGTAGATTACGGCTGTAGTGAACTCGCTTCAGTATAAATTGCATGACCCTAGGTGAATTCCTTCAGGGTGAAGTGTGGTCGAGATCGTCCGCCACACTGAGCCTACGCTCCACCACACCGACGGGGCCGTTGTGACTTCGAACGCTTGGAGGTATAACTGATTAACAGTTGGTTGAATGGGGTGACACGGCAGTGTGTACTTTTGAGGTCACATGGGTCTTCGAAGTGTGTACTTTTGAGCTTACATTTAGATCGCTAACAGAACCTCAATTCAGTCCACTGTCAGTGGAATTCCTCACGGAACACAATTTAGGGACGAGTAGCCTAGGGGTAAGTTTCTTGTCTCACAATCAAAAGGTTGTGAGTTCGAGTCTCACCTGTCGCTACTCTTCGCCCGCGACCAATCGGCGTGAGAGATTGGCGACACTACATGACTCAACGGTCGATGTGTCGTAAAACCAATAACCGACCAACGGAACACAATTTGTAGTGACTGAAGCTCGAAGCCAAAGAAGGCATGGTAAAATGCATGCACTCAGGTTTTGCGTGGGAGGGGGCCACCTTTTGTCACGGGATTTTCGGATCATTCCTTGCCATTTGATCGGCGGTAATAACACAAAAATCCGTTGTATCCATCCGTTGTACCCTAAATGGTACAACGGAACCTAGTAGGTTTTCTAGTTCCAGCCCAAGTGACGTAAGCAGAAATGTGTTAGATATATAGTATAGTATAATATATATATATAGTATAATCAACCAGGATTTTGGTATATATGGTGACGTCACGTAAACATTCCACATCGCTTTAAAACCTGGCTAAGATTCAGCTGTGTCGCAGTGAAGACATGAGAGTGTTGTGGTTTGGCATACGGTGCTTCTGATAGTTGGCGTGGGTATATGAGGCTGAGGAGTATTGTTTGTGTTCATAGGGTATTGAACATGCTCTTAAGTTTGGTGCAGAATTTCTTCAGCTCATGGGATACAACAACCTTCAAACTGTTATCGTTCATAACGGTCAAGGTTTCACGAACTGAAATTGGAACCATAGCTGGATTTGACAAATATGAACCTAGGTTTTACCATGCTTCAATTCGTTTTATGAATCCTTGAAATTTATAATTTTAATGCAATGTTTATGAAGGTGACTAAGATGATGGAATCGTTTATGTTCTGTGCAAATGCTTACTTTTCAGGTTGTATGCAAAATAACAACAAAAAATGACCTATTTAGATAGAACATTCAATGAAATGTAGACAAAAATGCAGCATAGCTTAATCTAACCTATCCTAACATCCCTTTGGAGAAAAAGCTTTGCTACCTATGTCTTGGAATATTATAATCTTGAATGTGCAGTGAACACCAGATGAAAGCAACATACATGTTATGACAGATATACCCACAGTTCAATACCCATTGCCCAGCATATGGAAACCATTAGCTGGCACTAAAATGTAAGTATATTTTGCATGACATGTGCCTCATTATCTGCTCTCTAGCCCTGTGCTAAGTAATAAGAAGGTAAGGTATTTTGTAGATTAAGTGGGAAGTATCTGATATGCAGGTTATTAGAATTAATTTTTTTTTAAATTGCATTCCAATATATGCATGTCGGAGTTGCTCCAGAGCTTTTAGGGCAGCATTAATGTGCATTTTGATGGAAATATCCTCCTTTTCGACTATGATGCTTTTGTGAACTCAATTTGCTTATGAGTTACCATGCATAATTAATGGAATTTTCTCACTGGAGTGCATATTCATGGGAGCATTCTTTCTGCATAGTCACATCCTAGACCATAAATATTAGTAACTTGAGGTGCACTGTGTGCATCAGCTGGTTCACAAAGACACATGACCCCAAAAGGAAGAGGCACACTGAATGCACTTTTGAGAAAAATTGAACCAACTACAGTGCAAAAGATGCTATTAAGAAGAGGATTTGTGGCCATGCATGCCTAAAACGATGAATATAGCACTAAGCCACTGCTTTTTCTGACAAGTAAGGTGCATTTTCTTCTGATAGGAAATAATGTCAGCATTTTGTACAAATGCCTGGTTGTAATGCTGGAGCATTAATCATATGTGTGGTTTTCCCTTATTCCAAAATGGTGTGGAAAAAGGGGCTGAAACATGTCTGTGTACATTCCTGCCAACATTATAAGCCTTAGTACACTGAGTATTCAATTTCAGGTCAATTCCAATTGAGGTTTCATCACTTCAGGGAGGGAGTTGGTCACCCTGTTGCCTCACTCTGGGACAGACTCATGGTCAATACTATCGACAGGCCTTCAAGGCTGTTGCAGGGGAAAATTCCAGCTTTTTATCCAGATGTCTCCAAATGTTTGCTTGAAAAACCAAGGAATCAACAACTTTAAGCTGCAGTGTTCTGAGGTTGTAGGAGGGACTGCTCCTACTGTTCGCACCACCTTCCCTTCCCCAACAACAGAACCACCTATATTTCGTGAGCTGGATTTTACATTGGTCTAAATAAGCCCCTTTCAGTGATTAAGACTCGGGGTTCACATATCCCAGATAGAGTACCGTGAACAGTGGCGTACCTAGTATTTGCATGCGGGAGCAAACGGATTTCAAGGTTGCTCAAGCAAAACTCATACAAATAGTCGCCGGATTTCGATCAGTATATTTCATACGTACCCATTGTTATCTTATACTGAGATAAATAGGAACAACTTATCAACTTACGCCGCTACGGTAGGTCAGTTGGTCAGAGCGCTGGTCTGCACTGGTCTCCCCTGTCCTGGCAACACAGGGTTCGAGTCGCTTCGCGCGCTCGCATTTAGGCCCCGGCCGGGAGTGTCAGTTTGTTGGTAGCTGGCCCAATAAGGTCGGGGACGAGCTACCGGGCGGCCGTGTCGGTGCATTGACGGCTCGTTAAACTATTGATCAAAATTCTGCAGTTGAACTGGAATTCATGGATCAGGTGGTGGGGCCAGGGTTCACACAACAAGCTCAGCTTAACAATATAACCCTGGATTCTAAAGCCACCCCAGCAACAACTCGGACTAAATTTATCATAAAAACTTAATTTGTCGCTGCAAGATGCCAAACCCATCACCATCGTTCCTATGTCAGTGGATTTCAACCTTCTCCCTCCTGTTAAAATACTTACGAAATTGCCGGCAAGTTTCCATATATAAGCCGGCAGGGCATATATATATATATATATATATATATATATATATATATATATATATATATATATATATATATATATATATATATATATATATATAATAATATATATAATATAATATATATCATATATAATCATAACAAATATATATATATATATATATATATATATATATATATATATATATATATATATATATATATATATATTGTTGTTATGATTATTATCATATATTACTTGGGTGCAAAATTCATGAAGTTCATGGGAGGCCCCACATCGATAGGTCACATGCTCCGTGGTACCCTTTGTTAATTAAAAGTAAATTATTAGGGGATAGAGCCAGCACTGGGGGGGGGCACTTGCCCCTTAAGAATATGGTAAAGAACACCCTTGGTCTAGACGCATATGAATGAAAAATGGAAAACAATCTTGAAAACAAGCTGCATGTTCCGTATCTGCACACGGGTGATAAGGGCGTGCTATTCAAATCAGTATCGTTACCTCCACCGGCAGCCTAAATGTAATGTTGGCGAATTTTCCTCGTCGGAGGGCTTCCACCTTCCCATGGGAGGCGCATGTCTCTGGTGCCCCCACCCTTGTTTACGGCCCTGAACCGAGTGGGAAGGAAATATGCTGTGACAGTTGTCTCTTACTTGCTCCTATCCCTCCTTCCCGGCCGTGATCTTCAATTGGCCTGTCTCATCATGCTGCTACTACCCGTGGCGCCGCGCGATTCCAGCGGCGCTCGACATGAATGTAGTCAGCGTGGGTTCAAGCAAAAAGTCTTAGTGGTAGAGGAAAATAAGTGTCATATTCGGGGACAAATTTCTTCAAGCTTTCAAACGAACCTGATTTTGTACAATTTGTGTGGTATTTAATATCGGAAATGTTGTGTGGAATGCACGTAAGTTTGGCTGGAGAGCCTACGGGACTGAGCAATTGTCCAGCCCGCGTGATGTCACCGGTTGCCGAAAGATATTGGAAGGCCCCGCGTTGCTGTGGTGTTCGGTATAGCACCGTTGTGTTCGGTATAGCACTGCGGTGCGCAGTCCGCGGAATATGGACGTCGGCTACCCCGCCCTCACCCCGCCAGCGCACGCGACAGCCCCACCGCACACGTGTTGGCATCGCGCCAGCTGTCGCCGCCGCTAATGTGCTCATCAGCTGGCAGATTAGTGACGTCACGGCGGCCACCGGCCAGCCAATGAGAGGAGTGGACGAACACAATTAAGTGATCATGGCAGCCCAGTTGGCGACACGGGATATCAGAGACGGGAGAGATGTGGCGCCCGATAGGTGATACACCGAGTTATATCGGGTATGCGTTTGTTTGCTTATTGGGTGGTTCACGACGCGCTTTTTGCACATCCACGGCTAATGTTGCCGCCCACACTGTTTCGCCGGAGGGATGCGCGATTGTGAATGTTTCGAGCGGTGCGAGTGTCAGTCCAGGGACCTTTGGTACCGAGAGCCCAACACCCTAACCACTCGGCCATCCCCGCCCCTATATGGTACGCATAGTATGGGTCATACGGCTAATAGATTGCAAGCCGACAATGCAGTGCAAATGCAACGAGGGATATACAGGCTAACAAGTGGTACACTGGATGACAGTGCGTGGAAGAATATAGATAAAGCACCAGGTATCGCGTATCGCGAGGATCTTTGTAGACTAGTCGACCGGTTTGCATGTCATAGAGCAAATTATCTCCATGATGGGTATAGTAAATCATGGCTGGAGATACCCGGTGGGTTCAGGGAAGGGGTTCGAACCTCCTGGTTTAACACCCTCCTGATGTTAATTTTTCATTTTCTCTATTAAATATGAAGATGTCCGGACCCGGACCCGGAGCCGGACCCCCACCCCACCCCTGGTCTGGTGCCAGATCTCCAGCCTTGGAGCTCAATAGATAGCACGCTGGCGCGCGAAGGGATATTCAGCTAATATCTGTGAGAGCAATGTCGTGTACCGCCACCATTCAGATAACACTGTGCGGATGGAACAACAAGTATATGCTGAGCACGGCTGGCGTTCGGCTGACTAAGCCGAGATGAAGCCGCTCGTTGGCTCGAACACATTCCAACCAGCATTAAACAATTACCGCGAAACCATCAGCTTGATTAATTGCGCTGGCCAAGAGGAAGGAACGGTCGAAATCGACAACCCCGTCAGAGTTGTGTTGATCTTTATCTGAGCACTAAGTTCCCCTCCCTTCTCCTCCCGAAAGAAAGCCGGAGGTTCCAGCGTTCCGCAGACACCAACGACGCGGCAGCTGGCGGCGCGTGGTAGGATGAGCGCGCAACAGGAGGCGAACGACCGGGCACTCATAACTCACGCGATTTGCCACCTGGACGGGGGCGAGACAAACGCGCTGTCCGTCTGGGAAGAACGCGTGAATGTATTCAGCGGCCGGCGCATTACACCGTACGACCGGCGCATTACACCGCGCGGCCGGCGCATTACACCGTGTGGCCAGCGCGATTACACCGTGCGGCCGGGGAGATAACACCGTGCGACCGGCGCATTACACCGTGCGGCCGGCGCATTACACGGCGGCCAGCTGTCGCCGAGGCGTGGGTGGCGCGGCGGCGAAGTGCTGCCGTGACGCCGGCGCGGCGATAACGACTCTGTTTACGGCCATCCTGCACAGAGCGGCCGCCCGCCCGTCCGTCGCCGGCCCGACCCAATTCGCATCAGAATGGCAGACCCCCCCCCCCCGCCGGGCCCCTCCGGCCTGGAACGTCGCCGGCGGGGGGAACCGTGGGGGAGCACGTGCAGTGTACACCCCGGTGTGATGACGTACCGGAGCCAAACCGCCGCGACTGTACGACACACTGACCCGGCGATACAATTATAAACACGCAATTCCGGTTTTAGAAACACAACATTGGTGATTCTTCCTCGGCTCTGGACAGGGTGCAAAAAGCATGCCTCGAAAGTTCAGTTTTTTACTGGAAGAGCAAATGTTCGGCTGATCGCATTCCATCAACGGCAGCTGAAAACAACAAAGGTTCCGACTTACTAGTCTGATTCCGAGTGGCAGTTAATAATCTGAAAATACCTCCAATCACGGAAAAACAACATCGATCGTCCAGCGGATGAAAAACATCCTATCGGCGTGTTCAGTGTTTCCGACGGCCAGAACAGCCAATTGAGTTGTCGGGCGCCGACAAAAAGTGGCGGCGATGCTTTAAAACGAACGTGACGCAGTCGAAAGCGAGCACATGTGTGTCCTGTGGTCCAGCGGCGTGAGCAGAGGCGGTCAGTGGAACTAACCACCGCCGCAGCGGCCGCCCGACGACCAATCAGAACACCATCGGGAACTGCCGGAACTCATTTCGCCACCAGGTGGTGCCGTACCACCAGTGGAACTAACCACCATTGCGGCAGCCCAATGATCACTCAGAACACCCACCATCGGGAAATGCCGGAACACACTTCGGCACCGGGTGGTGTCGTACCACCAGTGGAACTAACCATCGCGATGGTGGTGTTCTGAGGCGCCTGGTGGCCACTCAGTACACCACCGGGAAGTGACGGAACACAGTTCACTACTGGGTGGTGCCGTACCAAATTGTACCAAAACTGTTCACACGACACAAGTTACAGAATACAAATTGCAAACCTTAGGCCGTGGGTGTCACTTTAAAATTGATTTGGAGGGCAAATTATCTGTTTAATGTCAAAGCTTCTTCGAAAGCCATTTACATGCAGTGCACGCCCGTATCCCCATAAGCTCCGGTCAGATTGGAGATGAGAGCAAACAAATGACCGAGGGGTCAGTGTATTAGTGCCAGGCCAGTCCACCCCCACCCCCACCCTAGCGCATGCAGTGTCCCCCTGTCATATGCTGTCACACCTGTCGCAGCCGAAACGATATTTCGACAGCACGACATCGGACTTGAGGCTATGCGGCAAAATAGACACATCAGCCGCTATGACTGCAGTACAATACAGTACAGTACAACAAGCATCCAAATCACAATCAATTTACTCCTGCATATATACGACGGAAGGGCATGAAGTTCGTGAGCGACTCGTCGCGACCTGACACGGCCGTCACGCTTTTGCAAGCGCAATCATTCTTGCGACAACATTCCACGTTTTACTGCAGTCAGAATTGCATATGCGCTTTAAGGCAAGTTTTTATCAGCATCAATAATACTATTTCCCCCGATGTACACATACCGTTTGTTGACAGGAAAAGTTCTGTGGCGTTCCACAGACACCCCAACATGTAATGCGAAGAGCTAAGTGGCCGAGTATACAAACATTCATCGACAGTTTGTTTAAGCTGCATAAGAAATAAATAAACACGAGTGATCCATCTGAGCTTTACTAGCCACTTCGAGCTCACAACAGATATCAACATTATTTTGCGTCGCGAAGTTAAGAGCATTGCACGTACGTTACTGTCCATCTTCCACGTGGCATCATGATGCAGAAGCAATGCTGACCAACACCGCGTGAAAAAGTGGACTACGTCCAACAAAAACCCGTGCGCCACCGCACTCCGAAGCCGTATGACTGAGTAGCGTACAACGCACACCAGCATTAATAAGCTGTCCCACCGAGTTGAGCAGGTCTTTCTCATGGACGACGGGACGGGGCGGGGCGGGGCGGGGCAGATGGATGCTCAGTGGAACTCCAGCTACATTTGGTGCCGGCACGGAGCAGTCCCGGCTGGTTTACTACCACAAATGACGACGATAACGAGAGCGCTAACCGACTTACAGTCAGCTAACCGTCACTACAGCGGCTCCAATGCCACTCTTTACGAGCGCAAACTGCACGATAGTGGCTATGTTCAGTCGACTAGCGGTGTCTACGTCCGGCATGCCAACTGTCGACAAGTGACCCTAACCTGTCGACGAGTGACCCTAACCTGTCGACGAGTGACCCTAACCTGTCGACGCGTGACCCTGACCTGTCGACGAGTGACCCTAACCTGTCGACGAGTGACCCTAACCTGTCGACGAGTAACACCTGGCCTGTCGACGCGTGACCCTGACCTGTCGACGAGTGACCTCTAACCTGTCAACGAGTGACCCTGGCCTGTCGACGCGTGACCCTAACCTGTCGACGAGTGACCCTAACCTGTCAACGAGTAACACCTGCTCGCGCCCTGACCTGTCACGTGACCCTTGACCTGCCGACCAGTGACCTCTGACCTATCAACGAGTGGTATCTGACCTGTCGACGAGTGACCCTGACCTGCCGACGAATGACCCTAACCTGTCGCTAACCTGTCACGATGCCTGTCACGTGACCTGACTCACGAGTGACCCTGACCTGTCGACGAGTGACCCTGACCTGCCGACGAATGACCCTAACCTGTCGACGAGTGACCCTAACCTGTCGACGAGTGACCCTAACCTGTCGACGAGTGACCCTAACCTGTCGACGAGTAACACCTGGCCTGTCGACGCGTGACCCTGACCTGTCGACGAGTGACCCTGACCTGTCGACGAGTGACCCTGACCTGTCAACGAGTGACACCTGGCCTGTCGACGCGTGACCCTGACCTGTCGACGAGTGATCCTTGACCTGCCGACCAGTGACCTCTGACCTATCAACGAGTGGTATCTGACCTGTCGACGAGTGACCCTGACCTGTCGACGGGTGACCCCTGACCTGTCGACGAGTGATCTCTGACCTGTCGATGAGTGACCCTGACCTGTCGACGAGTGATCTCTGATCTGTCGATGAGTGACCCTGACCTGTCGACGAGTGACCCCTGACCTGTCGACGAGTGACCCCTGACCTGTCGACCAGTGGCCTCTGACCTGTCGACGAGTGACCCCTGACCTGTCGACAGGTGGCCCTGACCTGTCAACGAGTGAACCCTGACCTGTCGACCAGTGACCCTTGACCTGTCGACCGGTGACCGGTGACCACTGACCTGGAAGATGGGCGCGTCTGGCTGGCTGAGCACCGGTCCCAGCGGCACCTGCACGTGGTAGAGCCGCTCCGAGAACACGGGCGGCGAGTCGTTGTCGTCCAGCACGGTGACCTTGACCCGAGCCGTGGAGGTCAGCGGCGGCTCTCCCCAGTCGGTCACCGACACCTGCCGGCAGAGGCGGTCGTCAGTCAGCGGGCTGGGAACGACAACGCCACTGACCACGTTTGGGACTTTGGAACAATCAGCTGGAGTAGAGCGCCTGCAATCGCGCGTCGTCCAGTACATCGCTGAAGATGCAGCATCCACCTCTGCCGTTTCCCACGCTACGGCGCTGTTGGTTGTCTATTTGGGTTTCGTTGGGTTAGATACCGTGGGAAGTACAGCGTTCGCCTCCCGCTATGGACCCACCTCCAGCTGGCAGTAGCCTTTAGCTGACAGCTACCATGTCAGCCGATCACAACAAACGATCGGCAAACACTGAAGCGGCAATGTCCTTCGCTGAACATCGAAACGGTCGTAATCTCCAGTTGCCATCCGGACGAAGCGTCGCCGGTTGCCAAGGTAACGGCCAGCTGTCTGAACGAAAAGCCCCAAAAAAAACACAGCAACGACCAGACCCATCCGCCTCGTCAGCTGACACGCCGAACAGTCGCCACGGCAACGGCCGGATCCACTCGCTCCATCAGCTGACATTGGTACATGGACGCCGACCAGCTAACGCCAAACAGTAACACCCGACCCGACACATTCCGCAAGACGTAAACTCCGATTCCCGGCCGTAAAACGATATTGGACGAGCAAGTTGGTCCTGACGCGCACCGTGCACACACCCGCAATGGTTCATCCAGCCGTACAGCGGGCGGCGACCACCGTCCAGCCCGCGGCAGACGACCCACGCTCGACGGCAGCCTCCGGCGCCGGCTGAGCCGCGGGATGCTCTTGTTTACGACGCCGCCTGCATATTCATCCGTCCAATTTGAATATCATCTCGTCATGACGTCTGCACGGCCGCTGCCGACTCCGGCCACCTTGGCCGGCCGGCGCGGCGGCAATCTGCATGCCAAATCAAGGCCGGCGAACGGGCTGGCGGCTCGCGTGGCGGTCCGCAACTGGAGCAGTCACACGTGTATCTGCCGTACGAGGTTCCAGAACAGGGGAGCGGCGGCCGCGGGGGTCGCTGGACCACGTGACTTTGACGCAGTACACGGCTGCCACGAGGTCGGTGGACCACGTGACTATGACGCAGTACACGGCTGCCGCGAGGTCGCTGGACCACGTGACTTTGACGCAGTACACGGCTGCCGCGAGGTCGCTGGACCACGTGACTTTGACGCAGCACACGGCTGCCACGACATCGCTGGACCACGTGACTTTGACGCAGTGCACAGCTGCCGAGAGGTCGCTGGACCACGTGACGTTGATGCCATACACAGCTGGCGCTTGCGTCATCAGCTCATTGGTCACCGGTGTGTGGCTTGACATCCCCATCGGCTACTGGTGTGTGGTTCGATAACCCCATCGGCCACTGGCGCGTGGTTCGACAACCCCATCGTCCACCGGTGTGGCTCGACAACCCCATCGGCCACTGGTGTGTGGTTCGACAACCCCATCGTCCACCGGTGTGTGGTTCGACAACCCCATCAGCCACTGGTGTGTGGCTCGACAACCCCATCGGCCATCAGTATGTGGTTCGACAACCCTGAAGAAGAACCTTTGATTCTTCACGACGCATTCAACTGCTACGTCACACAGCGTTGCCGACCTCTCACGCGGACAACAACTGGATCCTGTGATGCCGCCGGTGATGATATTACAACCCACCACCTCGGCGACCCACGATCAAGAGTCCAACGCCGTACCGCCTGACTACGCCGGCCTCCTCTGTTCGACAGCCAGACAAGCTCGACGTGTGCTGTACGAGTCGCAGGCTGATCGACAGAGATGCGCGTGGATCGCGTGGAATTATTTGTGGCGAACGAAAAAGAGAAAGTTCGCCTCCAACAATTTTTGTTTCGGTGTCAGCTTAACCAATCGGCATTTGAACAACGCTATCCAGCTACATTTTTGGTCCCAGTTTTCTTCCCACAATCCTCCCTGAACGGAACGATAACGGTAAGCACTGTGACAGTCCGGTAGTGCAGACATTACGTCTTAGTAAAATATTCCAACCAAACTTACAGTGAGATGCCACCTTCAGCTCATCATGATCAAACATGTCGGATCTACATAATACGGCTTGCAGGCCACATATACAGGCTTGCATAACACAGAGTTTATGTTCTAAATCGTGTGCTAAAATTGGCACTGAATAGTTTACAAACGCCGTGATTGAGTAGAAACTTCCACCGAATATCAAGCGACATTCATGAATGACCGCTAAATGCATCCCGGACATTCTCCACACGCGTCACATCTCAGTTCCTCATATCTCCTCATGTCCGGACACAATTAACCCAGCGGCCAGCAAGCATGTCCACCGCCGAAATCCATCTCAATCCGGAGTGACTAAGGAGATTCACTTACTCCAATCCCCGCAAAATTAACGGCGTCTGGCCAAATTAGATGACAGACGCGCTCATATACCAGGAGAAATTAGCAGAACGGAGCCCATTCGTCCGCACTGGTCGCAGCTGTGTCCACCGTTTCGTCGAACGCATCGGTACTGGCGGCATAGATGAGTCCGCCAGATGGCTGTCTTACCCAGCCGTCAGTACGGGGGTCACACGGGTCACACACGGTCGGCGTACGCTGACCCTGACCGGGCGAACGCACCGCAAGGCTGCCGCGGCCCGCACTGGCAGGCACATTTACATACTGACGGGCGGCGCGGGCGACGTGGAGAACCGCCGCGGTCCCGGCCAAAAGCGGGTCGCAATCATACTCAGCGCCGAGCACATCGACGCAATTAGTCGACCTGCCGTGGGTCGGCCGGCCCGTCGCCTGCAACCGCCCGGCGCCAGCCGGGACCGCAGACGGGCCGGGTTTCCGGCCGGCGGGCCAGGTCAGTGGAGGTCGGTAATTGGGCGGCGACCGCACACGCTGCACCGCTGACCAGGCCGCCGGGCGGTCGGTGGACCGGCCGCGTGCACTGCGCGGCCACCGTCTGCCGCTGCCGTGGGGGTCACGCGGTCACGGCACCGCCGACCCCGGCCGTCGCCGCCGGCCATCGACGCCGACCCCCCACGGCGCCGCGGCGACCCCCGTGCCCACGGGCGGACGCACTGGTAATTGGATATTTCAACTCAATCTGGGGCATGATGAGGTCATTACGCCAAACGTCGCCACCGGCCGGCGGGTCGGCAGATAGCTTTCCCAGCACGTCGACCGCACGGCCATGAATGCATTCGACAGAGCCGTTGGAAACCTCATCTTGCGTAATGGGACGTGCACGTAGCGGGCACAGCTTCTCCGGTTACTTACGATACAGGGCGCATCAGCGGCAATGGCCATGCCGCGTGTGATCACCGTGGCCTCCGGGCCAAGTAACACCCCAGGCTACCTGATAAAGTTCGCGTGCCGTGTATATGCGGGAAACCACACGCAATCACAGCCACTTCGTACACTTCGCGACCACCTAGGTGGCACCGTTTACCGATACGCTTCCTCCAGTGCCGAATGAGTTCCAACCTGACCGCCAGCAGACTTTTGCTCCGCCGTCTCGTGTCCGTGGGAGAGCAAGAGTGTTCGGCTCAGTACAGCCTCCTCGTCACGTCACGTCACGGCAGTCCTACTGCGTCAGCTCACGTCACGTCAGGCATCGTCTTCACGATGCGTCATGTCAGGTTGTTGTTGTTATTGGAGTTGAGGGGCGCATCGACTGCATCGGTCATGCAGCGCCCACGTCATGTCAGGTTCCGACAGCCCAACATCACCTGTCACGTCACGTCACCACGACGGCCCTATTCGCGTCAGCTCACGTCAGCCCCGCTGCTTCACGCATGTTGACGGCCAGTCAAGCTCAGGCGCGTCACGCCATGGAACACGATCCGCCCGGAGGCGTACCGTCTGACCTGTCGGGCACGCACCGAGAGCGGCCGACAGTGCCGGAAGTGGCCGCAACACAGCCGCGCGCTGGTGCCCCAGATTAGGCCGCCAACGTCATAACAATCCGCGCGAGAGGTGTCCGCGCCAATTTCGCGCGGCGCCGGTCCGTCGTCGAGGGCGCGCCGGCGCGCCGACACCACTCAGGCGGAGCGTGCGATTCCGCGCGGAAAGCGAAGCCGGCGAGGCCGGAGAGGAGGCCGGCGTGCCGGAAACGCCGCCGAGAACGTCAAACAGGCGGCGAACTGCGGCGTCGACGGTCGGCCGTCGTCGCGCGGGCCTGCGCGTGCCGCGCGCCGTCCGTCAATCGGCCGGCGCGTCTGGCTCTTCTCCGTCACGCTCGGCAGCCGGTGGACGCCGGCCGGCCGCGCGCCGCGTCACGGACCGTGACGCGATGTGACGGGAGTGACGTGGCGTCTACGTCGGCCCACCTCGGCCTACCGAAGTGTCGCCGAGCGGTGTGTGCGAGGCGCCTCGCACCCCCGAGCTGTCTCAGAGCTCAGACGGTTCTCCGTCGCCCGACGGCACGCCCAGCTTAATGGCCGCATTCGGGCGACATAAAGCTCGGTTTGAGCCATTTGTTTGTCCGCCGGCGGCGACATTCAGCACGCAGTTTCGGCCCGAAATCGCGGCGTCCCCAACACGGCCCGATGCCGATGTACAGACCGGACCCAACTAAATCAGCTCGCTCGCAGTGAGGCCTGGCGTATAATATCGACATGTATCTCGGAGGAGCGCACGCAGTGCGCCAGGAGGGGAGCTTTACGAGGGAGCGGCCAACCAGCCCCGGTCTTTTGTTATCAGGACCCCAGTGCTCGACACGCTTCACACACGCGCCAGTGCCGATGCGATGATATTACGCACCCGTTGTAGTGTTGAAACGATTCCAACGAGCGCCACGCTGCGATCGAACCCACTCTTCCAGCCTTTGCACAAGACGGCAAGCTGGCCACGCCCGCAAAAACCGCCGCGGTAACGATGCCGGGTGCTCGATAGCATCTGCGACCGACCCGGGGGCCGATCACAACGACAGCCGCCGGACCAAATGCTCTATTGCGTCTACTGCAAGTGAAAACGCGTGCTGATGGCCGACAAGATAGCCATTTCACAGCGCCATGCGCTTTCACTCGGCAAGTTGCGCACTTGTTCGCGGTCGGCACGAGCGGCGAGGCGCCCCGACAGCGACCTCCACAATTTCGTCCGACCTCAGGTCAGGCGTCCACGACCTCGCCCGACCTCAGGTCAAGCGTCCACAATTTCGTCCGAGCTCAGGTCAGACGTCCACAACCTCGCCCAACCTCAGGTTAGACGTCCACAACCTCGTGCGACCTCAGGTCAGGCGTCGCGATGTGCCGGCGCTCCATTGCTCCTCCCTGGCAGCGTGGGGCGAGATACAAGCCCCTTTCCTTCCTCCCATGTCCACCTCACTCGCTTGGCCGTTACGCTGGCGCTCGAAGCTCCGCTCGAGCAGCGTACGGACAGGGACGGCGAGACCGTGGACCAACCACTCGTCGAGCGGGGCCGACGGCGGCGGCGCGTCACAATCGTTCGCCACGTGAGCGACAAGTCAGAGGTGGACGCATGTGGTGGTGGCGGATTTGTGCCTTAGCGCGCGTCGACTGCCTTGATCATTGTGCGCCCAGTGGACGTATGTGGTGCGGGTTCACACCCGACGCGTTACGTGGCGGGTCAGAGGTGGACGCGTGCAGTGCGGGTTCACACCCGCCATTCTGTCAGGCGGCGTGTCGAGCGCGAATGAGCCAACCGACACTTCCGTCACTCACAGCGAACCGCCGCTGCACGGGGTAATTCAATTGTGTTGGAAGTCGCATCAGGTCGACCGTTGTGCCATATCAGTTCTGGGTAAGGGCGTGCGTATTCACGAAGGTCACATGCTGAATGGAGCGGACGCCTGCCTAGTCATGCGGCAATTCATGAAGCTGTTAACATCCCCCAGTTTGCCACCAACGGAAGCGCTCGTTTGCGCCGTCGGCTTCGCCATGATGAAGAGCCTGACGAAACGTATGCATCACTACTCGGGAACGTGTCAAATAGAATGGTCATGACGACATCACATGCGAGTGAACAAAACGAAACACTTTTGTCACCGGCCACGAATCGCAACCTACTGTAGCTAACGTTGCAGTTGTGTGCGGCCACAAACGCAATCTCCTGCAGCTGTCGTTGCAGTTGTGTGCGGCCACAAACGCAACCTACTACAGCTGACTTCTGCCACTGCACTGCGACGCACCAACCCCTGGCCTGCCCTGCAATGCACGTCAAGCCGGCGTATTTCAGCCGTAATACCGCCCCACGCCCAAATCGGACCGGGACAGCGTCGTGCCGGGCAGACCTCGAGCGTTTCCGGGCCACAGACACTCTGATAAGAGACAAGTAACGATGCCCGGCGCTGTTTGGATCTGACGGCGATATTCTACAGCGGCTTCGACAGGCCCCACGGGACACAGACAGACTTCGGGAAACGCCACCCCATCCCACACACGGAGCGGCCGGTTGCAACACCAAATGGCAGGGTTTGCTAGTCGCGAAGCAGTGACTGGTGCGGTACAGGGCAGTCGGGTACGGCTGGTGTGGTACAGGGCAGTCGGGTACGGCTGGTGTGGTACAGGGCAGTCGGGTACGGCTGGTGCGGTACAGGGCAGTCGGGTACGGCTGGTGTGGTACAGGGCAGTCGGGTACGGCTGATGCGGCACAGGGCAGTCGGGTACGGCTGGTGTGGTACAGGGCAGTCGGTAGGCTGGTCGGGCAGTCGGGTACGGCTGGTGCGGTACAGGGCAGTCGGGTACGGCTGGTGTGGTACAGGGCAGTCGGGTACGGCTGGTGCGGTACAGGGCAGTCGGGTACGGCTGGTGTGGTACAGGGCAGTCGGGTACGGCTGGTGCGGTACAGGGCAGTCGGGTACGGCTGGTGCGGTACAGGGCAGTCGGGTACGGCTGGACGTGGTACAGGGCAGTCGGGTACGGCTGGTGTGGTACAGGGCAGTCGGGTACGGCTGGTGTGGTACAGGGCAGTCGGGTACGGCTGGTGCGGTACAGGGCAGTCAGGTATGGCCGTGCGGTGCAGGGAGTGGGTATGGCCGGTGCGGTGCAGGGTAGTGGGTATGGCCGGTGCGGTGCAGGGTAGTGGGGTATGGCCTGTGCGGTGCAGGGTAGTGGGTATGGCCGGTGCGGTCAGGGCAGTGGGGTATGGCCTGTGCGGGCAGGGAGTGGGTATGGCTGGTGTGGTACAGGGCAGTCGGATATGGCCTGTGCGGTGCAGGGTAGTGGGGTATGGCCTGTGCGGTACAGGGCAGTGGGGTATGGCCTGGTGCGGTACAGACGAAGACTGGAAGGCCGCTAAGTCTCACCTCCAGTGTGAAGTCCTCACGTGTCTCCCTGTCCAGCTTCCGCTCCGTGGTCGCGATGATACCTGAAGCAGACAGACAGCAGACGAGTCAGGACATGCGATGCGATGCGTGCAGCGACAAGGCGAAATACGGGATACTTAGCCCAGCATAATGTGGGCTGTGCCCCATCGCGCTTGGTTGGGCTGAGCCCAAGTTGTGGCTCTACCCAACATAGTGCGGGCTATCTGCCCCTATCATAGTCCGGGCCCCATCGGGCATGACTGCGTTTAGTTGGCCTGAGCCCAATGTGTGGCTCCGCCCAACATAATGCAGGCTGCGTCCATGCAAGCTTCTCTGACACAAACGACAAAGTTGGGCTATCTTGGGCTCCGCCCAGGCTGTGCCCAACTTGGCCACCGTCAGCCCCAGCAGATGGCTGGCTGGGACGCGACACACGCACGAGACAACTGCGCGGCTTCACATTCGTGACAGCGGGAACGAACCATCAGCAGAGTGGAAGCGGGCACACGAGAACACCGCGGGAGCGACAGACGACCAACGGGGTGGCTCTGGTTCAATTTCCATCTGGCAATTTCGACTGCCTCGCTACTATTTGGAGCGGGTGATGGGACAACACCACATAGAGTGGGCAGCTGAGCGGCTCGTAAAACAGCTCTTACTCTTCCACTTCGAGGGCTCGTCTGCACAGCCTGAACAACACGTCATTGGGTTCTTTTACGACGCATTCAACCGCTAGTTTATATAGCGTCGCCAACCTCTCACGCCGGTCGGTCGCGGGTGGACTCGGTAAATTCCGTCGGTTGTGAGATTCGAACCTACGATCTTCCGATCAAGAGTCCGACGCTCTACCAACCAAGCTACCGCGGGCAATACGTCCGCGGCGGTACGGTGTGACGATGACACTATGATTTATTATCCGGAATTCGGGTTTGCTTCATAGGGCAATGGCCTCAGGACACGTCAACTTCACAAGGGGGACGACACAACGTTGTTGGCATTGCTACCAGTGTCGCCGCCGCGTTGGAGACATACCTAAACGTGTCAAGGATGGAGCTGTAAAATCTATCTCTAAAATATCTCTATAAAATCTTTATCTCTAAAATTTATATCTCTAAAATGTTTATATCTAAAAAGTATATCGGCTCATAAGAAGAGCCGATAGGGGATATCGACTCAAATTATCAGCTTCGCTCTTCCTAGGACGCCTAGGCCAAACGCAGAAACATTTTCCCTTGGCCTTCGAAGCAAGAGGATATCGGATAAGCGCACACCATTTGCGATCAGCGAGCACTCGGTCAATACGAGCCCATGGAGTGGGGGTCTGAGGGTGGGGGCACATCAGCCAGATGAAGAAGCGACCGTACGAAGAGATGCGACGCTGAAGACGCAGCATCGGCACACCAACACGAGCACTGGCCAGAGCGCAGACGGCATGGTCAGCGGCCGGTAACGGTGCCAGCGGGCGCCGAGCACGGACGGATCGACGCCGACGACACCCAGCCGACCCCGCACCCCTGCGTCTCCGCACCGGCCCGCTGCCGGTCCGAACACCGTCAGCCGACCCGCCTATTATCGCCGACACGTGCCGCGGCGGCCTCCCAGTATGGCGGCCAACATGGGCCACACAGGCGCCGCCATGTCAGCCACTGTGTCTCCGGTGGCGGGAGGCTGGAAGGCCGTCGCGGGGAGCGCGTGGGAAGGGCCACTGAGCCGGGGAGGACAGCCATCACATCACGTCCCGCCGCTGACGGGCTCAGTGTCAGCGAGGCGCGCCCGGCACCGGAACTGACCCGACCGACAGGCGGAAATGCCAACCAGAGGTCATGAATTCATCGCTGGCGAGGATCCGCCTGCACCGGGGTCACAGCCGCAGCACAGAAACCGGTGACGACGGTGGGTGTTGTCGGTGAATCGGTCGGGAAACAGAGCCAGCGGACCAACCAGACGGACGGACACTGACATGACACAGGCAGGCAGGCAGGCAGGCAGGCAGACAGACAGGCAGGCAGGCAGGCAGGCAGGCAGGCAGGCAGGCAGGCAGGCAGGCAGGCAGGCAGGCAGGCAGGCAGGCAGACAGACAGACAGACAGACAGACAGACAGACAGACAGACAGACAGACAGACAGACAGACAGACAGACAGACAGACAGACAGACAGACAGACAGACAGACAGACAGACAGACAGACAGACAGACAGACAGACAGACAGACAGACAGACAGACAGACAGACAGACAGACAGACAGGGAGTGGAAGATATGGGAAGGGAATGGAATATTAAGGTGAGTGGCATATGGCGTATAATCATATGAAAGACCGATTGGTATAGAGAGGAGGGGAGAGGGTGAGCATGGCCAAATAACCGGAACAGAAGAGTGGATGGAGAGAGGGAGAGAGAAAGAGTTGAGGATCAGCAAAGAAACGGGCAGATAAGTGGCCAGGACAGGGGCGCCGGACCAGCGGCGAGGCAGATGGGTGGGGTGGGGTGGGGTGGGGTGGGGTGGGGTGGGGTGGGGGATGGGAGTGGAGGGAAATGGAGGACATTACGTGATTCTTTTCTACCTGCAGAGCGACGGAAATAGTGGGATGAGAGCCACGGAGAATCGGGCAGGCGTAGCTTGCACGCCAGGATAAAATCACGCTGTGTAGAAGAAAAGCAACGAAGCTAATCCCAGCACCATTCGAATGGGTTTGAATAAACGCGCGGAAACGCTTCTCTCCGTGGAGAATGCGTTAAAAGGAAGTCGCCAATGCACTCGACACGTTTGGATAGCGGAAGTCGAACCCAGTGCGGATTTCAATCCCACGTGAGTCGAGAATGGCGCCAAAACTTCGGGGGCTTTTACCGACTGCTGGATAGTTGTCGACAATCGTCGACTTCATAAACACCGCCGATACCCGGCGGACTCATGGAAATGCTCCATGCTGATACTACTGCGGCATTATGACGACCGACGACGGACAAACCATATACTAATCTGCGGAGAATTACACCGAGTGCATGGTAAAATACACATGGGATCTAAATTCAAAATCGTAGTTTCCCCACCGTATACGCACCTGTATCGGGGTCCATGGTGAACAGGCCGCGTTTCCCCACTGCATACCCACCTGTATCTGGGTCCGTGGTGAACAGACTGTGTTCCCCACCATATACCCACCTGTATCAGGGTCCATGGTGAACAGACTGTGTTCCCCACCATATACCCACCTGTATCTGGGTCCATGGTGAACAGACTGTGTTCCCCACCATATACCCACCTGTACGGGTCCAGGCAGCGTGTTCCCCTTTTACCCCCTTCAACTGTGTTCCCCACCATAACCCACCTGTTCTATACCCACCTGTATCAGGGTCCAACAGACTGTGTTCCCCACCATATACCCACCTGTATCGGGTCCATGGTGAACAGACTGTGTTCCCCACCATATACCCACCTGTATCCTGGTGAACAGACTGTTTCCCACCATATACCCACCTGTATCAGGGTCCATGGTGAACAGACTGTGTTCCCCCACCTATACCCACCTGTATCTGGGTCCATGGTGAACAGACTGTGTTCCCCACCATATACCCACCTGTATCTGGGTCCATGGTGAACAGACTGCGTTCAATACCCACCTGTATCTGGGTCCGTGGTGAACACTCCCACAAACCCACCTGTATCTGGGTCCATGGTGAACAGACTGTGTTCCCCACCATATACCCACCTGTATCTGGGTCCATGGTGAACAGACTGTGTCCCCACCGGCCAACAGACTCTGTGGATTGCCGCCGGATATGGCGTAACGCAGCGGGCCGGCGCCGTCGCGGTCGGAGGCAGATATTTGGACGACCCGCGTGCCGGGCTCGGCATTCTCCATGACCTCGGCTCGGTACACCGGCGCAGAGGTCAGCGGGTAATTGTCGTTCACGTCCTCCACCTCGATGTAAACCTGCACGCAGAGTGAAGTGCTTAGCCATCATCACGATCAGTCGAGCATACGCTTGTACTAACATTCATGAAGCGAACGTTTCCAAACTGGAATCTCTACTTTTCGACAAAAACAAAGTTCATGTTTGAGCACATGGAGTCCCAGCATTTCAATGAAGGCATTTGCATTCATGAACACTTGTTCGTGGGTGTTCTTCCTTGGACCACAGGCGATGATCATTTAAGGCCACCTCTATACAAACCTGCACACACACATACGCACCCTCACGCACACACACGCACACCAGCATCTACCGCCACAGACCAGGTCACGGTCAGAGCCGGACAAACTTTTCTGATTTCACAGTCGCCGCGTCCTGTCATCAACATCTCAAAGCGGAGCTCTAACGCGCTAAATTGCCACCTTCACGCCTCCCGTCGCGGGACCACAGCAAAGCCGGCCAGCAAAAACAGCCATGATAAGACCGCGGCAGAGATTACCAGACAAACAGCTACTCTTCCTGATTATAATACGGTGAGAGCCATGCGAAACGCAACCGGCGTCCCAAGAGCAGCCGCTGAGTTAACAGGCGAAGTTAACCACACGTCTAATTAAAACACGGCCCGTAGAACTTGCGGCGCTGCTCACATTCACCGACGGGAACAAAGAAAGCCGAACCGGTGAAACTAATCGCGCTCCGGATTACACCAGGGAGCCGACCGCTGTCGAAACGAGCCGAGAACGTGAGGTTGACACGGAGCACCATCTCGGCTGGTCGGATAAGCACCGGTCCCGTCACGGCACGCCGAATGAGCACAGTCTGAGAGCAGACTGACTGGCGTGACCGGCACCAGCATCGCGGAACTGGAACGCGGCAGGCAAAGATAGCCACTGTGGGCACCCTGCCCCTCCCCCTCCCCGCTCCATGAAAACCACGACTATCGATGACTTCTAGTGCATGCCATTGGCCAGTTTTTTTTTTGTGGGGGGAGGGAGGCTAACACCGCGGTTAAACTAGCAGTGGGCACCTAGTGGCAAAAACTGGCAATAGCCGGTCAAAACACCAGTAGCTATCATCTGCCTTTCTCATAGGAGGCGAATAATAGTCTTTTGGTACTTGCATATTTTTAGGTTTTGTTGTCAGGTCAGGTATCGTCTCAGGTTCAAAACAAAGAGCAAGGAGCATCAAGGCTACGAAAAGAGGCGCACATCAATAATATGGTGGCATAACGATATAGGGTGACACACTACAAAATCCATGAAAAAGCCGGAAATATTGGGTTACCACTGCCCAATCTTAATAGTTCAGCTTGGAGCAATGCTTGTGAGGCCACATATACTAAAGAATACTGATCTTGAAACCTGGTGGAGATCACGCCCAGCATTAGTAATTCATGAATTGGTTAAGATCATAAGACACGCTTCACACTGATTCATACATAAAAGTTGTGTTCGGTCGAAAATATTGTCCTATCTGGTAAGTTGGATTTTGTTCATCATCAAGTCAATTTAAGTTGAAGTGTACCTCCCTACTCATAACCTTTCAAGCTGATTTCAATGCGTGACCTTTCAAAACAGAATGTCTTAGGTTTGGTCCGATTTAGTCAGCTTTGATCATCCTTAGTGAATTTAACTAGTTTTTGCCAGCTTAGGCCAGCTTCGGCTGGCTAAAACTAGTTTGCCAGCTTTCTGCCAACCATGGCACTCAAAATCACATGCACATACAAGCACACACATATAGATATACACACATACGCACACACAGGCATACAAGTTCAGCAATGAAACACGCCAGCAAGATCTGTTTTCTGCCCAGACATCTGTTTTCAAACTACCTATCCTGAAACAAACAATTCGCTGTACGAAACTTCACAACCCAATGTCACGTCGACCGCTGGCTTTATGACGTCACCCGATCGATGCCGGTACCTCAATACGCCAAATGGAATATTTTGTTGTCGCACATATGGAAATAGCTTTATATTATAACCATTAAAATAATAATGGCAGATGCACATCAATGAGCTTGTCTTGTCTAAGCAGGCTACATATTTGTATACAAAAATGCCTACACACAGATGCGCTGTTCTAACTACGCCGATGCCACCGAAAAGTACCTCGGAATCAAACCTCAGTGCCCGGAATCCAAAGCAAAGTCAGATGACATTCTACCACCTAGAGCTCGGACGACATTCTACCGCCCAATGGTCGGAACCCGAGGCAAGGTTGGAGGATATTTTACCACCTTGTGCTCGGACGATAATTTACCACCTAGCGCTCGGAAACCGAAACAAGGTTGGTTGCTATCCTACCACCTGTATGATCCGTAAAACAATGGGTGGCGCGCATTGGTGCGCATGACGCCATAAGAATACCTTCCCCAAACATACATCTATAATTCAATAATGCAACATGCAACTTAATCGAGCAGCGTATGCATGACTAAGTTGGCTCTAATTGATACACTGGTTTCAAGTATCTAAGAAATGGTATATGGCAGAAATGGCATGCATATTGGATGGCAAGAGACAATTGTAATTAGTTTCCGGAGAGAATACTGAAGGGAGAACAGAAGTTTGAAAAAAAGATTATTAAAATGCACGTCACGAATTTCACGATTACATACTATTTGAACCCCCTTGACTAATCATCTATGACACATCAGTGGTAGTGCAATGTTCTGTGGCATGCAGACCATCGAAGTTACTGCTACATGTGGACGCTTAGACCGAAATATTGTGCAAGAGAAAAAATTACGCTCATTTACAGCCGGATTAACTGCATAGCTGACAAACCAGCCGCGCGCGGGCTATTTTGGCGCGCATTCGGCTGCACCACGTGGCGAGCGTCGCCCGGCAACTCTGCACCGCGGACGGCATCTGAGGCTGGAACACTGCGGTTGTGCGACTCCCGCCGGTCGGCACACATCACGTGCCTACCACTCGTACATCCAGCATTGTCGCTCCAGCACCCCCTGCAGCGCACGTTGCACACACTGCTGCAAATTGCATATTACACACACAGTCGCCTGGTGCTGCATGATGGGCGCAGAGCAGGGCCATGCAGGTACGTTCCGGAGAAGAGTGGGGCCATGCCCGTCTACTCGGAGAGGACAGGGGAATGGAAGGGCAGGACCCTCTCCTGGCAGAGAGCAGGATCGATTGATTATTTTGGCTTAAGGGCGCGCCGACTGCGAGGTCATTTAGCGCCCATAGAGAGAGCAGGATCATACCCGTGTCGTTGAGGAGGGGTGAACGTGCCTGGATCCTGGAGCGGAGGGATCGTACCTGTCTATTGAGGGTGGACATGTCTGCAGCCCTGCCTAGGTGATCGTACTTGTCTATTGAGGACGGACATGTCTGCTGCCCTGCAAAGGGACCGTTCCTGTCTATTGAGGACGGACATGTCTGCAGCCTTGCAGGGGAACCGCTCCTGTCTATTGAGGATGGACATGTCTGCAGCCCTGCCTAGGGATCGTACCTGTCTATTGGGGGGTAGACATGTCTGCAGCCCTGTAGAAGGTGGCACCACCTCCCTATCTGCAGTAACATGGCGGGACCACTTACCTCCAGCCGGGCGGAGAGTGGGACAGCGCCCGAGTCCTGGGCGTACACGGTGAGCCAGTAGCTGGACTGTGTCTCCCTGTCCAGTATGTCCCGGGTGTAGATGCCTGCAACGAGTCGGCACAGGTCAGCACGTGTCATCTGATGAAAGAAAGGCCGAACGATAAATCAGTCCACCGCTCGCTCACCGCAAGGAAGTGTGTCACCGCCGGCACGTGATCCCTGGATTTAGTCAGGTGTTAACGAATGCAATAAAGGGCCGATCCAAGGCCGCTGGGATGTCACGTCACCATCGCACGACCGCAATAGGCCAGCAGAGGTCGCCATACATCAAAAGAGCTTAGCACAGTTGAGAGGCCACCCAACAAGACCGCAATATCAAAACGAGTGAACGGAACTGGTATTGAAGTCCAGGACACAGATAGCGTCCGGGTTCATCTCCGGGGCACAGGTCATATTTCAGCTCCAGTGTCCGAGGAGGTTGTATCCAAGTGCCCACTCCGGACATGCGAAAATGCCAAAGTTCCAGCTGATGATAGAGGCCAATCTGTGGGGGAGGTGGGTAGAAGTTGTTGTGGTGGTGGTGGATCGGCGCCTCAGGGCGCGGGCGCGCAGACTACTTGGATCATTAGATCAGGGCATGTATCACTGGCGGCTCGGGGCACCGGGTCACAGCTCCAGCCCGGGGCACCCGTCGGGTCATAGCTCCAGCCACCCCAAGGGACGGTTGCTACCGCCTTGGACACGCCGCGGCCACGGGGACAGGACAGGACAGGACAGGACAGGACAGGACAGGACAGGACAGGACAGGACAGGACAGGACAGGAACAGGACAGGACAGGACAGGACAGGACAGACGGACAGGACAGGACAGGACAGGACAGGAACGGAAGACAGACAGCAGACAGGACAGGACAGGACAGGACAGGACAGGACAGGACAGGACAGGACAGGACAGGACAGGACAGGACAGGACAGGACAGGACAGGACAGGACAGGACAGGACAGGACAGGACAGGACAGGACAGGACAGGACAGGACAGGACAGGACAGGACAGGACAGGACAGGTGGCGGCGATGTCGAGAGGATCGTCAGCGGGGACAGACAACGGCGGTGGCGCTGGGCGGTCCGCTGACCGTGGCGTTGTAACGGCCCGGTAACAGCGTCACACCGGACGCTGATCGGTCAGTGGACAGGCCGGTTCGCCTGCCGACCGGACCATCCGACCGGACAATCCGACCGCCGGCCGGGCCAGCATACACCCACAACAGTCAACCCACCCACAGCTACCCACAACCGCCCACAGGCACTCACAACCGCCCACAGCCGCCCGCGTCTTTGTGCGCACGATTTGACTCCTGTACGATTGGAGCTAGAGACTTGAAACTTCCCATGCACAGCGCACATAGATAAATGTCTCACGGTGGTCAAAAGGTGCGTAGCTTCGTTTTCAGGATGTGCGTTAAATATGCGTACAAGCCCGAGGTGGCGAATGACGGTTTTCTCATGTAAAATGCACAGGAAGCAATCTTTGGCAAAACTTCGGCACTTCAACCTTGTTATTGCCACGTGCTGCCGCGCCAGACAGACTCCTGTTTGAAAACTCTTCCGTGCAAATTACTCTTTTTTAATACGATGCAGCCCAGACCGACAAACCGAAACAAGGAACTCATCTTAGAAACTGGACGTTACGATGTGAACGAAGGCGTAATTGGATGTGAGCAGGGGTGTCGTTCTCCAGTGGACCACCGAGTTGGCAGTAGGAACGGGTCGCGTCATCCCGAACGCCGATTTTGTGTCGGCGCACTTTAGGTTAAGCATTTTAAGTGCATTATACGATACCAATATATACATTTTTACAAATTTGTACGCGAAAAAAAAAATCATCTCGCCGCAGTCCGGTACACATACACTTCTCCGCGAGAGAGGCTGTCCCCAGCTGCGCTCACACGGGTTGGTCTCACGCCGCGCACCAACACAGAGAGGGTCGTGGGGCAGTGTGCCGACGGCCGGCGGCCATGCTGGGCAGACAACACCTGGCGTATTTCTGGCGGCGGACAGGGAGCCGGCGGGCCTCACAACGCAGAGGTACCGGCGCCGCCGACACCGGCTCCGCCCCTCCCGACACACTCAACAGAAAATGGTAATCCGTGTCTGGATGTTTTGCATGTGGATCGGACGATGCGTGTGACGGAGCGCGCCGCCTGTGTCACGGTCAGGGTTGCGCTGTGTCACGGTCAGGATTGCATTGTGTCACGGTCAGGGTTGCGCTGTGTCACGGTCAGGATTGCATTGTGTCACGGTCAGGATTGCATTGTGTCACGGTCAGGATTGCATTGTGTCACGGTCAGGATTGCGCTGTGTCACGGTGAGGATAAGCATTGTGTCACGGTCAGGATTGCATTGTGTCACGGTCAGGATTGCATGGTGTCACGGTCAGGACTGCATTGTGTCACGGTCAGGGTCGGTATTGCATTGTGCACGGTCAGGATTGCTCACGGTGAGGATAAGCATTGTGTCACGGTCAGGATTGCATTGTGTCACGGTCAGGATTGCATTGTGTCACGGTCAGGATTGCGCCGTGTCACGGTCAGGATACATTGTGTCACGGTCAGGATTGCATTGTGTCACGGTCAGGATTGCATTGTGTCGCACGGTCAGGATTGCATCACGGTCAGGATTGCATTGTGTCACGGTCAGGATTGCATTGTGTCACGGTCAGGATTGCATTGTGTCACGGTCAGGATTGCATTGTGTCACGGTCAGGATTGCGCTGTGTCACGGTCAGGATTGCATTGTGTCACGGTCAGGATTGCATTGTGTCACGGTCAGGATTGCGCTGTGTCACGGTCAGGATTGCATTGTGTCACGGTCAGGATTGCATTGTGTCACGGTCAGGACTGCATGGTGTTACGGTCAGGACTGCATTGTGTCACGGTCAGGATTGCATTGTGTCACGGTCAGGATTGCATTGTGTCACGGTCAGGATTGCATGGTGTCACGGTCAGGATTGCATCGGTCAAGTCGTGCATTGTACATGCACGACTTAACGCCATCCGCGGGGCCATGCCAAACAGAAACGACGGCCCTGTGCTCAGCAGCGGCGGGACCTCAGCAGGATCTCTGTGTCGACGCTTCCGTGTTGATCGAGCCAGCCCGTGAAGAGGTGGCGCATCCGGCGCCTCTCCCAGCCGCGACACCGGTCCCCACTCTCGGTAACTCAGCCCGTATGACCTTTGCAGTCGATGCGTGCCAAAACTACGGTAATCCAGCCGCTCTGTCCCTTGCCCTCTGTCCTGCCCCGGCACCCGAGCCTCCGCGAGACTATCGCTAGCCATGGCCTCGTAGCCGCGCCCATCCTACCCGGACACCTGTGGACACTACCCCCGACGCTCCTCCGCCCCTCCAGGGCCACTGGCCGGCTGCCGACTCGGCGTGCCCCAGCCGGCGCATTTGTCGACGAGTTATAGGCTGGGCGGCGCGGCTGGCCGCGGCACAATGTCCCGTCGCCGCTGGCACGCGCGGTGCGTGCGGCCCGCTACACAAATACACGGCGGCTGGCGGGCGGCTGGCGGGCGGCTGAGCGGCTGGTCGGCTGGGTGGCTGGACGGACGTCGAGACGAGACGAGACGAGACGAGACGAGACGGGACGGACGCGGACGGGACGAGACGGACGGGACGAGACGGACGAGACGGACAGGGACGGGACGGGACGGGGACGGGACATGGACGGGGACGGGAAGGGGACGGGGACGGGGACGGGACGGGGACGGGGGCGGGACGCGGACGGGACGCGGACGGGACGGGGACGGGACGCGGACGGGACGGGGACGGGACGGGACGGGACGCGGACGGGACGCGGACGGGACGCGGACGGGACGCGGACGGGACGTGGACGGGGACACGGGGGCGGGACGGGACGGGACGGGACGGGACGGGACGGGACGGGACGGGACGGGACGGGACGGGACGGGACGGGACGGGACGGGACGGGACGGGACGGGATATGGGAACGGGATATGAGAACGAGACGGGAACGGGACGGGATACGGGAACGGGACGGGAACGGGGACGGGGACGGATATGGGAATAAGGATAGGGACGGGACAGAGACAGGGACAGGGACGGAGAATGAGGACGGGAACGGAGGCCAGAACGTGGACGAGGCGCCGGACGGAACGGGACGAGACGGACGTGGACCGTGAACGGACGTCGGACGGGAACGACATCGAACGGCGACCGCCGGGCCGGCCGCCGACCCGGCAGCTATTATTACACGCGCGCCGTAGCGGCGCTCACGCTGTGCGAACACACAAACACACACACATACACAGAGAGAGATTGGTCCGAGAGTGCGGCGCTTGTTGTCGCCGCCCGGCCGTGTTGTGGTGGCACGCGTGCGCGGCGCGTGACTTGCACGGCGCGCCCACGGCGCCGGAGTGATTCGAAAGAGCTGACCGAGCGGCGTACGGCCATTGGACGGTGACCGCACGTAGTGGCAACACAATCGCGCCACTCAATCAGCGTTACCACCCGGTCATACATTCACGCACACGGACACACACAGGCATACACACCACCGGGGAGGACTGAACGGGTGTTTTGTCGATGCGGCGAGAGTACGGCGTGGGCTTTACGTCGCATTTCGCGTCGCATGGAGAGCTGTCCTGCATGTCCCCATCCACCTGCGCAATTACTGCCGCCATTTCCCACCTGATTCGCCATGCAATTGTCGGCGGGCAGTTCTCCGCTAGTGGCTCTCCCCGGCTTCCCGATAATTTGTGATTTCGCCCTTCTCCCGGCCGCGTCCGCTTGCTCTGGCCATCGCGCTCTCCTCTCTCCTCCATCCCCTGCTCTGATGACGGATCGCCGTCCGTCCCTCCCCCTCGGGAAGCTCGGCGGTGGCAAGGGCTGTCGGGGCGGCGGCGCGATCCAGCAGTCGGCCGGCCTCGGCCGGCCGCGACACGCGCCGAATTACCCGTCCCCGCGCCGCCACCCGACGCCGCGATCGGGCGCCAGTATCGCCGCGCGGCACGCGCCGAATTAGCCGTCCCTGCGCCGCGACGCGCCGCCGCGATCGGACGCGACGTGGCGCCGCCCCGACGGCCATCCATCTGGCGGCGATTTGCCACGGTGACGAGCGCAGCCGGAGCCGACGGCCGACGGCGCGGCGGGCGCATCAAGGCCCGGCGGTCGCTGCCGCCGCCGGCGCGACACCCGCACGCGCCCACGAATAGCGGCCGACGGTCGACAGGTGCCCGCCAGCCGGATGCTACGGTCGCTTCAAAGACAGTTCGCGCTGAATTGGATTCGACCGACTCGGGCAAAAAGGCGGCCGGTTTTTGTCGCCGCGTGGCGCCTATTTCCGCAGCGCCGTCCTCACGGCAACTCCATGCCAGATCGACTACATCGAATGAACAGCTCTGCACGTGAGCACTGGCCGGCAGCTTCAAGGCTCGGCTTCGGGAACTGATCAGTCTCGAGTCCAGTTTCCACTGGACGCGGAGCTGGTGAGCTCCTCGCGACAGGTGCCGCCTACATCGCTGCCACCCCCACCCTCACCCCCGGAGCGACGGGTCGCACTTTTACCAGGCCACAGAGGGTGTTATTGGTGCGGGGCGGCGCGTATACCGCTCTCTCACGTGAGCGAGGCCACAGTTCGGTCGGAAGTGGGGACTCGATGGCGCCGGGAAATAACACGTTCCGACTTTACAATGGCGATGGCAAGTGACAGTACAGCATGCCGGTGAGATGGAGGTGTGGTTGGATGCTCGAACAGTGGCAAGGCAAACCACGTGACTATCACGATGAGTGAGACGAAATCCATTCCTGAAACCCTACATGCACAACGTAGCCAATCATTGTTCCAGCATTTCCAGATTTGGGTAGAAAGCCAGCATACCGAAGAATAATTGTCACCGCCTACTTCCAATTTTTATCACTAATGTTCCACTCTTAACAAAGGAGACACATGTAGAACGACTGCATATCACCAGCAACCCCCTGCAAACCGACATCCTCTGCCCTCAGATATCGATGCAAGTCAGGAAGATGAGCACAGCATCTTCATCCTCGGCCAGAACTCACAATACTGGTGTTTTTTTCAAAAGAATGCAGCTGGGATATACATTACTTTTCGAATTCGAGGCCATCTTATGTCAGTCCATGTCACAGGAATAGTATAATTGACGATCAATTGTTTCTTCGTCAGCTTCTCGATATGTTGTTGGCGCATGTACTGATGTGATGCTCCGTTACGTATGTGCATAGCCAAGCGTCTACTGAGAGCACAAGATGAGACACGAAATCCCTGGCAGAGGAGATGCCCTACAACGCAATGGTTGGGCGCAAAATGACCTTAGTAGTCGATGCGCCCTAAAACCAAAATAACTAACGAAGAGACTTACAATGCCATCGCCAGAATGGAAGAGGCCACGAAGACGTGACGGGAAACTTGCAAGAGGAGACCACCCAGGACGCAAGAGGCCCAATGGCGTGTGAAGAGGCCCCAGGAAAGGAGAGAAGATTCCTGAGGCGGGACAGGATGAAACCTAACTTGGTAGACGAGACCACTAGCAGGAGAGGAGACTCCTAGGACACAAGGGGAGGTTCCTAAGACGCGTAAGGAAGCTTTATAATCGAGGAGGTCCAAAAACATGAAGGGGCTCATAGTAGAGGAGAAAAGACCCAGAGGATGCAGGAGGCATCCGCAAACCCGGAAAGGTACTTAGGACGGCAAAGCAGACCCGAGGAATAAGAAGACTCCAAAACCGGAGATAAAGTCAGCGGGATAAAAGGGGTGCCATAAGTAAATGGACCCTCCCCGACGACTGATTTCCCCCTACATAAAAAATCGTGGCGCCTCCGAACCAGGTTTAAAATAATGGTTTTTCGTTACGTGTGAGATGTCGAAACGAACCCGGTAGGATGTCGAAATTTGCCATGGAATTGGTGTCATTTAAGATGCTTTTGGTGCCTCGGGCTCAAATTCGAGCTGGTGGTCTAGGTACTTCGAGCTGATGGTGTAGGTTCTAAGGAGCAGAATGTCTACTTCCTGGAGAAGGATGTCGATTGAACGTTCATAAAGTGGTATAGTCCACCCTTATTTCACGAATAATTTATCACTGCTCCGAACCCCTGGTTTGGTCTGAATAGTCACGAGACATGTCACCGAAGGTGGACGCCAATTCTCTGGCAGCAGCAGTGCGTAAAATAAGTGATAAATGCGGAAACCGCCATTACGGCCCTAATTTGAGAGCCTTTTGATCCCAAGGTCCCCAACCTCACTAGTCTCAGGAGGTCCATTTCAAAGCTGAACTCGCACACAAAGCATGATTTCCTCCACCTGGCCCCACATAACTCATCGCCCGAGTCCGCCTGTTATCCTCAGCGCGAGAATACGTCCGCCGCAAAAAGTCCTCGGGCTCGCGCGCGATATTGCAGTGGGAAAGCGGTCCGAAGTATCCGCGTTGTCCGCGCTACGGATTCAAACATGTCCACGAGGAGTACCTGGCGACTTGCCTAACGATATCCTCAGCTGGTGTAAGGGTCCGGGATCGCCAGTGCTTAGAATAGAACTGAACGTAGAATACAGAACACAGCACAGAATTGATGTGAAGAGGGTGCGGCTTTGCAATAAAGCGTACAGAATTTATGGATTTCGTCCGCAGTTCATTATTTTTAATATGCTGCAGTGGACACGCCTGAGAAGTGCTGTTCTAGTAAGAAGACGCGTATTCTGGCGTAGAGGGAAGAAAATGGCCGAATGAAGGTAAAGTCCGGGCAGTCACCCTTCAATATAGTTTTTCCCGAAGCAATATCGCGTGTTGGTCTGAGTTTTTCTGCAGCGGGTGTATGAGTACAATCCAGTATGGTATTTTTACGGTTATATCTTTTGGCAGGCTAAGGTACACCACATACCTCACTCGCAAATTATGAGTGGAATATCCATAACTTTAGTGAGCATGAACTCCTCAAATTGGGTAAGTTAATTAAGCAGAACATAAAACATTGTTGGTAACATTATCGCAATATTCTCATATCAATCCAAAATCCCCAGTTTTAAACGTGACAGAACCTAGGACCCGTAATTTATAAATATGGCATATTTATAACTTACGGCATACTCCTACTTTGCCCAACATTTCCCACGTAGCGCAAACACTAGGCAAGAACGAAGACGTGTTCGAAGAGAAGGCCAGTTTCCGCATTTCCGCAAGCAAAGTGGTGTTCGACTTCTGTAGAATAATATTCCAAAAATATTACTTTGAACTTGAGTAATCAAGGTAATAATACAACGTAAGAAAGCCAACAGGCGCTGAAATAGGCATGCGGCCGAAATGTATCGATGCGCAATCCACATCGCCATAAATATGCAAGAATGTTCGCACTTAAGGTCATTTGAAAAGTTCGCACGTTCCCGGATTTGAGATACACAGCAACAAGTATTGGCGCATGCCATTTGTGATATGTAGCACGTGCTGGGATTGATCGAAGAATGCACACATGATGCGGAAACCAAGTAGTCGGGTGTATTTGGTCAGGCTACATTGATTGGGTTCCGACAGTGAAGAAAACCTGCACAACTATATTTTATCCCTCTTGACACAGCTGATGTAGGGATCTACCTTAAAATCATCAAATATGAAGACAAACAGCCACAAGAAAACAAGCACCATTCAAATGATGTCATCGTTTAAAGTCAATGCCCTGACAATGTTTTCGGTAGCGGTCCAGTGTCACACCCGTGGGAAGAGGCCAACCGTCGCAGGTGATCAAACATTCCCAAAAACCCCCCAACCAGGACAAATTTAAAGACCGGGATCCAGCCTCAACTAAGGAAAACAATCAATTTCCAATCCCATAGTTGCTTATGCCATTAACCATTTGAGCCCTTGTACTCCAAAAGCCAACAATCTTTTCAACTAGGAGACCAAGCTGATGCAGTATTCAAAGGTGGCCACATATGCACAGTAACCCAGACCCACCAGATACACCATTTATTGCCCGAGCATTCAGTGCCGGCCGGTCGTCGATGCCCCCAATGTGTTAGAAAACGCCAATCCGTGAGCGATAGCACGGCCACCACAAGTAGGAGCCACCACCACACAGATTCACTACAAAATAAATATCCGTTCGACACACAAGTCGCAAGTCTTTCGAATGCATCGACCTTCCAAAGACCCAAATCATCCCAAATTCAAAACACCAGGCACCCAATCATTACAATATAAAAGGGCCAGCACCCGGACACAAGTATTCCAGATGACTGACCATACAACCGTCATGAAAGAAACCATCGATTTAAGATGCCCCAATACCAGGGACCGAAGCGTATCATTAACCGTTTAGGTACCCAAAGGCCTTACTAAGGTTAAGATATGCTACATCAACCTGATTTCCCTGATCAAATTGTTCTGTGGCGAAGTTCAAAAAGTCCAATAGATTTGTGAGACACGATCGTCCTTTTCTAAACCCATGTTGAGTATCTTAAATAAATCTGCTACCTTCCAGATAACTAACTATTCTATCCTTGATAATTGATTCGAGTACCCTGCAGACTAGGGTGTGAGACTTACTAGCCTATAGTTTTTAGCTTTCCCTCTTCTCCTTTCTTGAAAATAAGAACTACATTTGCCCTTTTCAAATCGGTTGGAATTTCATTTTGTGAAACTGATCTACAAAATATTATATTAAGTGGAAATGCCAGTTCCTTTTCAGTTTCCCGCAATATCCTAGCAATAAATTTCATTAGGTCCTGTTGTTTTTTTTTTTTTTTTTTTTTTATTTTAAAAACCTTCATTTCTAAAAAAAAAACTCCTTTTTTTAATTCACTTTTCCTTAAACTATGTTGCAGTTGTTCATATTTTCCAATGAAAACACTGATTTAAACTGCTTGCTCAGCTCCTCAACCATCTCAATATAGAGTATGTTCAGGATCCCAGTGATTAGCAAACGAAATTGCAGCAATTATATCCCTTATCTATCATACTTGCACTTCGATTTTCGTTTCTGCACCACTTACTCAGGGAGAATTCTTCACTCTGACACCTTAGTATGAAATCAATTTTGTGACGCTGCATATGTTATATCTGTTGATTATCACCCCGTGACCGCTTGCCCCCCCCGAGTGATGTCTACTGCATGCAACTCGCACAACGGATAAAATAATATCCCCAAAGCCCAAATAACTAACTGGATAAAATAACCGCCCTCCGCCCCGCGATGCTAATAAAAGCACAATGTGGCCAATTTGATGTCAACGTGACTGAAATCAAACAAGTCCACGTTTGGCTTCCCCTCCCCTCGGGTCAAACTCCTCCGACGAGAGGCTGTGCAGCCAGATAGTGAGATAAGCGGCTACACGGTGGAACAATGACGTTCATCGGCGAGATGCGCCAGCGGATGGCGAGACAATGCGGCGGTGAAGTGATGACATGACACAACAACCTGTCTGACGAAGCGACGGCGCTGAACAAATAACCAGCAGCACACCCAGATGTGCCCGACATTAACCGACACAGGACTGGTCAGTAGGACACCCAGATGTGCCGGACATTAGCAGCCTCAGGGTTGACCTGCAGCACACCCAGATGTGCCGGACATTAACCGACACAGGACTGGTCAGTAGGACACCCAGATGTGCCGGACATTAGCAGCCTCAGGGTTGACCTGCAGCACACCCAGATGTGCCGGACATTAACCGACACAGGGCTGGTCAGCAGGACACCCAGATGTGCCGGACATTAACCGACACAGGGCTGGTCACCAGGACACCCAGATGTGCCGGACATTAACAGGCACAAGACTGGCCAGCAGCGGCTCAGGTGAGACAGTACAGACGTCACGCTCGGCCCACGGTGATGAGATGACAGATGCATGCGAGTCGCTTCAAGTCTACACCGGTCGCCTTCCGCCGTCACACATGACCGAGTTAGCCATCCACAGCGCGTGGAGCTGCTCGTCGGATATTTGGGCTTTAGGGCGCCTCGACCCGTCTTGGATCAGTCGCACCCAGAGAGAGAGCTCGTGGGTCGACCTGGTGCTGGAGGTCATTAGTTTTACGACGCGTCGACTGCTTTGAACCGCATAGCGTCGCCATTCCCTGATGCCGATTGGTCGTGGGCGAAGGGTAGCGACAGGTGGGACTCGAACCTTTCAAACCTTTCAGTTTGGAGACGTGCACCTCGCACCCAGACTATTCGCCCCATGGGTCGACCCAATCCATCACACCAAATTGTACCGTCCGATGGGCCAGGGACTCGGTTGGAAAAGCAGCGGCCCTGGTCTTTTGCCATCCAAAACTTTAACATCTCCCTTTCCTCGCTGGAAGATTGAATGCGTTGTTCAAATTGTTGAAAATGTATCCTCCCTAAAAATCAAAAATGCTAGAGCTTATGCTGTGATCAAAGATGTCATCCTCTCTGACTTGGATAGCCCACAGAATTCCTCACGAAATACAAGATTCAGGAATATACCAACAGCCCTGTTCTCCCTTCAACCGGCCAATGAGGGACGGGTGCTACATCGAATGTGCAGAATCTCCAACACGACGTGCAGCACGATGTCGGCGACCGCTGTCGGACATCGTCTGCGATGCGACCCTCGGGAACTACCAGATAACCGGCACGCTGGGGACCGTATAGCAGCAGGCGATACCCACCGTCATCGGGCGGACATAGGGTGACACCAGAGAGCACCAGCCAACACCAGCCGGCAGCAGGCGACACCAGAGAGCAGCAACACCAGCCGGCAGCAATTCACACCAGAGAGCACCAGCCACCCACCAGCCGGCAGTAAGCGACACCGGAGGGCAGCACGCAACACCAGAGAGCACCAGCCGACACCAGCCGGCAGCAGGTGACGTCAGGTTTACAGCGCCGAATGTGACAGCCAGGCCAGTCGGTGGAGTTCCCGGCGGTACAACGACGCAACGCACGGCAGGCGGAGTTGGACACACCTCCGAGTTCCCGGATCCCACCGTCCACACCACGGAGCGGGGCGGCGCTGGACACGCCCCCGACACTGTGACACCGCCCACACTCCGGAGAGGGCGGTGCTGGACACGCCCCCGACACTGTGACACCGCCCACACTCCGGAGCGGGGCGGTGCTGGACACGCCCCCATCACTGTGACACCGCCCACGCCCCGGACCTGGGCGGCGCCGTGCACAGCCTGAGCGCTGTCTGGGAACACGCGTCCGGCGTGAATGCACAATGGACAGGGGTGCTGTTCGGTGCCAAAGCCCATCACTGTGACGGGCGTGCACGACCCCAGCCAAAGCGAGACCGCGCCAGTAATCGTCAGTGCCCGAGACTTCACCCGGGTGTGTGTTGGGTTATCTCAAGACGCATTTGACTTCCATGTCGTGTAGCGTTGCCAGCTTTTCACGCCGATTGGTCATGGATGGAGTCGGCGATCCGGAAGATTGGAACCCCGATCTTCATATATCATTATTCCAACGCCCTACCAACTGAGCTACAGACGTCCCGCCAAAGTGTGACGCTGTCAGTAATGAACGACTTCAATTGGTGCCAGCTTCATCACCGGTCTGTAACTCTTCTCCCTCGCGGTACCACCTGACAGGCGTTCTGCGGCTATTCTATCCAATACCTCCAGCCCCGTCCTGACTGGTCTTGGTGGCATTCCACGTGTCACAGCGCCTGGACACCCCCATGTCAGGTGATGAGGAGGTCCCATTTCAATATAAATCCTTAGTGTTCGCAATGTCATCTTTCGCTAGCAGATACGATGTCAGACGTCTGTCCATACAAGTCATTCCTGACGCATCCTCCATTACCGATCTACATCCTCGGCTCCGCCAGCACCATTCTCGAAGCCATTACCAAGGTCAAGACCTGCTCCCAGAACGTATTTGTGGCCAGCATCGCTAACACGTGTAAATAAATTGTTCCGCTCAGGTGTTCTTGCAGCGAGACGGAGCGCGAAGGACGCGCGGGACCGACTGGAACACACTTTGAGCCAACATCCGATCAGGTCACACCAGTGACCAGGTCAACAGACGTGTTGTGTCGGAGTGTGTCGAGAGGTCAGCGTAAGCCGCATGGCCAGGTCGTGGTCAGCCTGGCCCTCTGTCGGCCGGCTGCCGGGCGGTCGACGGGTCATGCATATGTATGTCTGGTCACGCACTAAGTGTGTCCCGTGGTGTTGGCTTTTCAGGTGGCATGTCTTACATGTTAACGTACATACATAACTCGTCACTATCTGCGTCCATTCGCGCGGTGACATTCATCTCATGGTCGGTCTACTGTGCATATCATTAGCATCGTGTCAATTGAAGTAGTTTTAGTGAATCCGTTTGATCGCTGCTCTAGGCTGGTCGATACTCGGGCGACTGTAAATGACGTGAATCAGTAATAGCCATTCCATGGAAGACATTTAGATGCAATGCATACAACATACGCCAGTCCACTTGAAGCTTCGTTCATCATTCAAAACATCGATACGAGACTTCACATTGCCTCATTGATCTATTGACCAGCCAGTGAGTCGCCCGCGCCGCCGTATACGATCCTGTGCCCGGCCCTGGCCACACTCAATTTTAATCACCAGCACCTCGTCCAATCTGTAATCTCGCCACCGGTCCCCGCCGCACTCAACATTCGACTTCATCGCTGATCACCGCTGTTGGAAGCGTTTAATCTCACCCGAGTTACAAGTTCCGAATCGTTAATCCCACCCCGGCTCCAAATGCCGTCACCTTCAAGCTCACTCGACTCTCCGGTGTCCACAATCTCCAATCTCAAATCTCAAATCCTCGAGCACCGATGTTGCGGCTGGATGAACAAACGAGAAAAGTAGCCGAGTCGCGGCCGGCGAGGCGGTGATGATGGTGATTATTGGTTTTACGACACGTCGACCATTGAATGTCATGTAGCGTCGCCAATCTCTCACACCGATTGGTCGCGGGCGAAGAGTTGCGACAGGTGAGACTCGAGCCCACAATCCTTCGATTGTGAGACGGACAACTTATCGCTAGACTACTCGTCTCCCTGGCGAGGCGGTGAGCTGGCGACGGAACGCAGCTGGGTGACCTTCGCGTCTCTGGCACGGTCACCGCGCGGCTGTGTATATGTCCGGCACGATGGCCCGGGGCTGCGGCAGGCCGTGCCGCCCCCTCCCTCCCCACCCCCACCACCACCCCGGGCTGCGGCAGGCCATGCCCCACCTTTGACCGGCAACCTGGCCTCCGCCACCTTCAACAGCATCAACGACCTGGGGATGCAGCAGCCCGTGCCCTGCCTCTGGCCAGCAGCCTGGCCCTGCCCCCCCCCCCCCCGGCCTCCTTTCCCCGGGCCCTTCCCCCGGCAGAGGCCGCCGTGAGGGCAGCGCGCGTCACTTCAACACCGGCGCCACCGAGACGAGGTGAGCCCGGTGGTGGATGGAAGTTGACCGGCGCGGTGGGGTGTCTGCCCAGCCAGTGGCCGACCACCGTGGCCGGCCACTGGTGATGTCGGTGTCACCGTTCGGGTGATCACCTCGGGGGGAGGGGGCAGATTGGTGACGGGATCACAGGTCGGTGGCGTGACCGGACCGCGCCGATCTGTGGTCGGTCGTAGCTGCGGCTCAGAGGTGAATCGGGTTCATGTGGATTGGTTTCTGAACCCAGCATCTGAAGGGGATGATGCTGGGGCCACCAAACTCGGAGTCAGTAATTTTCTTTCTCTTTGTGACATCAAGAACGCCCTTTGATATTTCCTTATTCTGAAGTACCTAACTTACATTTATCCTTCAGAAAAGTCGGATTAGAAGGAATGAAAGGCCTGAAACAAGTCCATGACTGGGAGAGGGAACGCTAAATTTCCTATATTTTCTCAACTGTATTGTACGGCCTTCAATGTCTTGCTGCATACAGTGTTCGATTTCAGCTGCCTTCAACATTTCAGCGATAAAAAGAGGGGACATTTTTCCGGAGGCTATCTTCTGCATAACGAACAAATCTACGAGGTTATTTTTCCAGCCCTAGTTGGAGTCAGCAGTCAAAAGGTCAGACGTCATGGCCCTTGGGTCAGTCTGGGTTAGTCTGAGTCACGGTTCTGAAGTAAGTTTGGGGGTCAACATTTTCAAACCGGTTCTGAGATCGGTCCGAGTCATTCCATCACGAGATCGCCGTCCTGGGGCCCGTCCGCGCCACAGCGTCTGGGTCAGTCGAGGTCATGGTTTTCATGTCAATCCGGATTAACTTCGGGTTCCGTCGGGTTCGCGCTCCTGGTGCTTTGCCGGAGCGTGTACCGAGAGGTCAGCGTAGGCCACACGGCCAGGTCGTGGTCAGCCTGGCCCGCTGTCGGCCGGCTGCCGGGCGGTCGGCGGGTCATAGCTGACGTGTGACGGGCTGACTGGCGCCACATGGTTCGGTTGACCCCGGTCAGCGTCACATTTGGGTTAAGAAAGCGACGATCTCGTCATCAGCTAGCTTTGCTGTCCAGAGGTTAAACGGGTCACAGCTATGACGTCAGGCGGGAGTACCGTTTCGTGGGCGGATCACTCCCGTAATCAATCACAGGCCACAAAGCTATTCTTTCTGTACGAGGCAGAAGCCGACTACATAAGCTACCGATAGCGCTATCTCAGTCGGGAGTTTAGCTGACGCGGACGTCTGCTGGCCGGGATGGCGGGGGGGGCAGGGGACGGCGCGACACTGTTTGGAGAGGCGGCAGCACGCGACCACCAGCCGCCACTTGAGCATCCCCTGATCAACACGAGTACCATCCGAGCACGAGCAGCACGAACACGAGCTACAACACTACCCACGCGGAGCGCGCCGAGACTTGGTGATGTGCATCGAGACTCGGTGACATGTGCAGATACTTGGTGATACGTACCGAGGCTTGGTGCTATGCACCGATACTTGGTGTCTTGTTTTTATACTTACGTTATTTCCCAATACTTGGCGGTATGTCCAAAGACACGGTGTTGTATCCCGACACTTGGTGTTGTGTCCCGAGACCTGGTGTTGTGTCCCGAGACTTCGTGTTGCGTCCCGAGACCTGGTGTTGTGTCCCGAGACCTGGTGTTGTGTCCCGAGACTTCGTGTTGTGTCCCGAGACCTGGTGTTGTGTCCCGAGACCGTGTTGCGTCCCGAGACCTGGTGTTGTGTCCCGAGACCTGGTGTTGTGTCCCGAGACCTGGTGTTGTGTCCCGAGACTCGGTGTTGTGTCCCGAGACTTCGTGTTGTGTCCCGAGACCTGGTGTTGTGTCCCGAGACTTCGTGTTGTGTCCCGAGACCTGGTGTTGTGTCCCGAGACTTCGTGTTGTGTCCCGAGACCAGGTGTTGTGTCCCGAGACTTCGTGTTGTGTCCCGAGACCTGGTGTTGTGTCCCGAGACTTCGTGTTGTGTCTCGAGACCTGGTGTTGTATCCCGAGACTCGATGTTATGTACCGACACCTGATGTGATGTGCCGAGCAACCTTATGTGCCGAGACGTTGCGCCACGCACACGCCAAGATTCTGCGCCACGCGCGGAGGCTCCTGCTATGCGCGCGATGAAACGAGCTGTGCTATCCGTCGAGGCGTGCCGCGCGCAGACTTGGCGTGAAGTCTAGCATACACATAACGTAAACTTCAGCAGACATCCACTGCGCCGGTACGTGCTTTCTGAGCAGGATGTTTTTACACGGCAGTATGCCGGCTGATCCCCCCACACCCATCCCCTTCGTGATATGTGCCGTCTGCGGCCGATGACCCACCTTTGGACGCATAATTGCGCGCGGTAGGGGGAGGGGGGGGGGGCAGGCGTGTTAAAAAAGTGCTTTTTGGCTAGGTGTGAGAAGTTGAAACGAATAGGGATGTACAAATTTGCGAAAGAAACATTCCGTTGAAAATATCGCGTCAGTCCTTTAAACTCAACTTCGAGCCAATAGTGCACTCGTAACTGCATGCTATTCGTGTAATATGGGGAGACCTAATATTTGGATACCTTTGGTTACGATTGAGTTGTTTTGTTTGTGGTTGACTACGGCGCACTTTATGCACGATATGAAGGCTCATGGCGCCACCCACACTGTTACGCCGGTAAACCGCGGGATTGAGAAGCGTCCACGAGTATCGAGTGTTGTTGTTGTTATTGGGGGTTTGGGGCGCATCAACTGCAGAGGTTATACAGCGCCCCACAAGTCTCGAGTGGTGTAAGTTTTGAACCCAGGGCTTCGGCATCCAGAGCTCAACACCTTAGCCGCTAGGTCACCCCCGCCCTGATAACGATTGCAACACAATGGTTTGAGCAGATGACGTTGTTTAACAGATCACTTCATATAAAATTGTTGTACCTGGGATTGTTACGAGATGCCTGTGTATCACAAGCAGTGGCGTTCAGTACACGGATACTACGCATACACAAAATATTCAAACGAGACGTGGATACTTGAAAAGCATGCATCAAGAAACATGCTGTGGATACTTCCGTGGAAAATATAGCTCAGGAATATTTTCCAAACTAGGGAACACATATTCAGTGCTCAGGAAGTGGTATATTCCACCCCATTTCACGAGCAATTTATCACTGGACCGCAGAGCTCGCCAGCGTTAGAGGGTGCGCGCCTGTCTGGGAGACAGCACCGCTACAGCTGCCGCTACATCCGCCGCTACATCCGCCGCTACAGCCGCCGCTACAGCCGCCGCTACAGCCGCCGCTACAGCCGCCGCTACAGCCGCCGCTACAGCCGCCGCTATCGCTGCCGCTATCGCTGCCGCTATCGCTGCCGCTATCGCTGCCGCTATCGCTGCCGCTATCGCTGCCGCTATCGCTGCCGCTATCGCTGCCGCTATCGCTGCCGCTATCGCTGCCGCTATCGCTGCCGCTATCGCTGCCGCTATCGCTGCCGCTATCGCTGCCGCTATCGCTGCCGCTATCGCTGCCGCTATCGCTGCCGCTATCGCTGCCGCTATCGCTGCCGCTATCGCTGCCGCTATCGCTGCCGCTATCGCTGCCGCTATCGCTGCCGCTATCGCTGCCGCTATCGCTGCCGCTATCGCTGCCGCTATCGCTGCCGCTATCGCTGCCGCTATCGCTGCCGCTATCGCTGCTGCTATCGCTGCCGCTACAGCTGCCGCTGCCGCTATTGCTGCCGCCACAGCTGCCGCTGCCGCTATCGCTACCTGACGTGAACGAGCTGTAACGGTGGTGCAATACCCTGGCTCTAGCCGATATGAAGTTAGATGCTCCACCACGTCGGCCCAGATAACCGCGGGACGAAGCCGCCACACAAAGCGCAGCGGCTGGCAGAACAGGAGGAAGCCGCCACACAAAGCGGAGCAGCTGACGGGACGGGAGGAAGCCGCCACACAACATGCAGCAGCTGACGGGACGGTACAATGCAGATACCCACGTCGACAACGCCACTGATCCGAAACAAGGCTGATGAACGACAACGATAACGATAACGATGATGGTAACGATACCAACTAGGACGGATGATATTAACGCCGATACCGACCGGCAGTATGCTACCGAGAGCGAACAGATAGCGTCCGAAACCAATAATGATCACGGCGTCAATCCGGAATAACATAGAAAACGCTCGAGTTGTGGCCGATTGGCGACATCCACCGAAGCCGACATCATGACGCACGCCCATGAGCCGCCTATCCGTCGGTGCGGTTGTGTCTCTGTGCCTCGTCGTGGACTCGCGTTCGCTGGTGCCATCACGAACATGAAGTCTGCAGCACGACCACCAGCTGTGCCCACACTTCGACCTCCCGCTACCCAAGAGCGGAGAGCCGGCCATCCCCCGCCGCCCGCAGAACGATACATTACCGGGCGACAGGAGCGATTTCCAACTGCACTCGACGCAGCGGACTTATGAAGGGCGGCGTGAACGGGGCCTATTTTTGCTCCTGCGGTGACAGAGATGAATCCCGTCCAAACAGCGCTCCGGCGACCGGGTCGGTCGCCGCGGCGGCAGCGGCCGCGACAACGCACCGAGCATAAACGAAGTGCACCGGCCACTCGGCGAAGCGGCAAACGAACACACGAGGCACATACTAAGTGCGGCTGGTGGGCGGCCGCGCCGGCCGAGGAATGGCGCGCGCCACATACTGAGCGCGCCGGTGTTTTCACACGCGGACGGCAGAGCGATGTCCGCCCGACCGCGGTCCGGCTTCAAGGCCCGCTAAATGGATGCACCGCAAAAACGTAATGGACGTTGCAGACTATCAAAACAGGCTTCAATGCGCGCGGCCGGCAACCGGCCGGCGCGCAGGAAGAGCGGGAGCATTGTTGCTTTAAAAAGACGGTCCGGCGCGCGGAAAAACCTACTCCAGGCATTCGCCGCGACCAGGTGTCCGCAGGCGCGCGCTGCGTTTTTGCGGCCCGGCGCGCATTCGCTGACATAGCGGATTAGCCGGCGGGTAAAAACGGGACAAGGTGTTGCATTACGGGGAGGCAGGGGCCGCCTGCGGCCGCACGCACGCCCGTCATGCATCTGATCGGGCCATCAGGGCCACGCCACCCTGCGTGGCGCCCAGCCGAGGAGCCCACTGACCGCCGACGGCACCGCCGACCACACGGCACCGGATCGGATCTGCGGCGAGATGGATGCCATGCCGACACATCGCACACCGCACCAGCGTTGGTGAATAACAAGCTACCGAAAACAAGCTGGTCGAAAGGAGCATAATGGAACAGCCCCCAGGGCGGACACCGTGCGTAATTGACGGCCAGGGCTTATCACCGAAGCGCAGTCAGATATTTCAAGTCTGTTTACAACAATTGATTACACCTATAGCTCATCCATCCCCTCAAGCACGCATTTCCCACACGCACCTCACCCCACCATTATCCTCTTCGAACTATACCACCCAAATACGCCGAATATTTGGCTACCAGCATCAGCGCCCCGCTTCACCTGTTTGGTTGATGGAGAAGTGTCCGAGGCCGTTGCCGGCCCTGATGGAGTACTGCAGCTGCGAGTTGGGTCCGGCCGGGTCGGCGTCGGTGGCTCTGACGGCCAATACGAACGTGCCGGCCGGCCGACCCTCGGCCACGACGCCGCTGACGGCCACGGCGCCGCCGAACGACGGCGCGTGGTAGTTCTCGTTGACGTCCACCACCTGGACCACCAGGTAGGCGACGGCCGACAGCGGCGGCGAGCCGCCGTCGCGCGCCTCCAGCGTCACGTTGTAGATCTGGCGCCGCTCGAAGTCGAGCGGCTCCAGCAGGCGCACGATGCCCGTACGCCGGTCCACGCCGAAGCGGCCGTCGCCGCCGGCGCGCACCTGGTACTCGACCGGCTCGACGGCGCCCGGCCGGTCCGGGTCGACGGCGTCGACGGCGGCCACGGCGGCGCCCACCGGCAGGTCCTCGTTGGCGCGCACGCGGTAGACGCGCCGCGAGAAGCGCGGCGCGTTGTCGTTCACGTCGAGCACGTCGACGTTGACGGTGGCGTAGGAGACGCGCGGCGCGTCCGGCGAGCCGTCGCGCGCCGCCACCCGCAGCCGGTAGCTGCTCTGGCGCTCGCGGTCGAGCGGCGCCACCTGGCGCACCAGGCCCGTGTCGGCGTCGACGCTGAAGTCGGCCGTGTCCGTCACCAGGTGGTACGAGACGCGTCCGTTGGCGCCCTGGTCCGGGTCGGTGGCGTTCAGCTGCACCACCGGCTCGCCGGCCGGCCGCGTCTCCGGGTAGTAGAAGGTGAACGAGGCGCGGTGCAGTCGCGGCGCGTTGTCGTTCACGTCCTGCACGTGCACGGTGAGCGGCAGCGTGTTGCACAGCTGCGGCAGGCCGCGGTCGCACGCCGTCACGTTCAGCCGGTAGAGCGGCGTGTGCTCGCGGTCCAGCCGACCCGACACCCACACCGTGCCGTTGTCCATGTCAATGCTGAACACCGAGTCGTCGTCGCCGGCCGAGATGGCCATCACCAGCAGGCCGTTGTAGCCGAGGTCCTTGTCGCGGCCGACGACGGTGACGACGTTCGTGCCGATCGGCGCCGCCTCGCTAACCAGCAGCCGGCCGGCCGGCCGCGCCGTCAGCTGCGGCCGGTGGTGGTTGGTGCTGTACTGGCTGGCCGTCAGCTCGGTGAACGGGTGGCGCGGGGCGTTGTTGTGCTCCGAGTCGGCCAGCAGCGCGCGGTAGCGGCCCGCCACGCCCGTATCCTTGCACTGCAGCCGCACGCCGGCGCCGGCCACCAGCTGCGAGCTGGCCGACACCAGCTGCAACTGCAGCTGCGTCTCGTCCGAGAAGTGCTGGCCGTCGTTGGCCATCACGCCGAGCCGCCGCTCGCCGACGGCTACGTCCGACAGGTCGCAGCCGACGCGCAGCGTGCCGCGCCGCTCGTCCAGCAGGAAGCAGCCGTCCTCGTTGCCCGACACCAGCCGGTAGCTGACGGCGGCGCCCTCGTCGAAGTCGATGGCCGACAGCACCATGATCTCGGTGCCGACCGACGCGCGTCGCGACAGGTAGCCGTGACAGTCGACCTTCTCGAACTGGGGCCGGTTGTCGTTGACGTTGCGCAGCCGCACCGTCACCGTGGTCTCCGCCTGCCAGCGGTACGGCTTTCCCCAGTCGGACACGCGCACGCGCAGCACGTACTGGCGCCTCTGCGTCTCGTAGTCGAGCGTCTCGCTGGTACTGATGGCGCCGTCGTACGAGTTGATGACGAATGGCACCGACTCCGTGTTGGCCAGCGAGTAGGACAGGAAGCCGTTCTCCTCCTGGTCGGCGTCCTTGGCCGTGACGCGCGTCACCAGCGTCATGGCCGGCTCGTTCTCGTCCACGGCCGCCTGCGTGTTGGGCGTGTCGAAGCGCGGCCTGTTGTCGTTCTCGTCGAGCACGGAGATGGCGACACGCGCCGAGCCCTGCCGCCGACGGCCGGCCGACGCGCCGCCCTGGTCGAGCGCCGACACCACCAGCGTGTACGAGGCCTTGGTCTCGAAGTCGAGCGGCCGCACCAGCCACAGTCGGCCGGTGGCCGCGTTCACGGCGAACTCGCCGCCGTCGTTGCCGCCCGTGATGGCGTAGGTGACGTGCGCGTTGACGCCCCAGTCGCGGTCCTGCGCGCGCAGCTGCACCAGGCTGGTGTGCGGCAGCGCCGTCTCGCGCACAGACACCGAGTACGCCTCGAGCGTGAACGCCGGCGCGTGGTCGTTGAAGTCTATCACACGCACGCGCACCGAGTGCAGCGACGAGCGCGGTGGCGTGCCGCGGTCGGTGGCGTTCAGCGTCAGGTTGAAGCCGTACGGCGCCGTCTCGCGGTCCAGCGGGTCCCACGTGCCCACCAGGTACTCGCCGGCGGTGCTGCTGGGCAGCACGCGGAACAGCCGGGCTGCGTCGCCGTCCACGATGCGCACGCCGTCCACCTGGCCGTGGGCGCCCTCGTCGGCGTCGGTCACGTGCACGATGGCGTACACGTCCATGCTCGAGTGCTCCACCACCTCCGTCATGTGCGTCACGCGCATCACGGGCGCGTGCAGGTTGACGGGCCGCACGCGCACGCGCAGGCGCGCCTCGCCGCGCACGTCCAGGTCCTTGAGGCCGCGGTCACGCGCCACGGCCGTCAGCAGGAACTCTGGCCGCTGCCGGTGGCTGAGGCGGCGCGCCAGGCGCACCTCGCCCGACCACGCGTCCATCACCAGCCACGGCTCCGGCCGCGGCAGGCTGTAGTACAGCTGGCCGTTGATGCCGTCGTCGGCGTCGTCGGCGTGCAGCTGCGCCACCACGCCGTGCACCGGCAGGTCCTCGGCCACCTCCACGTCGTACTCAGCCGAGTCGAACCACGGGTTCAGGTCGTTCCTGTCCAGCACGCGCACGCGCACCTCGGTGAACGCGACGCGCCGCGTCCTGCCGCCGCCGCCGCCGCCGCTGCGTCGTCGGCCGCGCTGGGTGGCGCGCACCCGGAGCCGGAACTGCGCCTGTCGCTCGCGGTTCAGCACGTCCGCGTGGCCGGTGCGAGTGCGCACGCGCAGGAAGCAGAAGTCGCCCACCAGCTGGTGCTGCGCCTTGAAGAAGTCGTCCGGGTCGCCGCCGACTATCTTGAAGCGCAGCTGGGTGCCGGCGGAGGCGGGCCGCACCCACACCCCCATCGGCTCGCCGTCGCTCACGACGTACTCCCTGCCGACGCTGTTCTCGTAGATGGACGTGTTGTAGTGGTCGCTGGTGAACGCCAGCGGAGAGGCCGAGTCGGCAGGGCGCGTACGTTGAGCCACAGTCAATCGACAGAGGCAGCAGAAGGTGAGCAGCAGTGCGAGTGGTCGGCGAGTCAGCCGGGGGCGCCTGGCGCGGGCGCCGGAAGAGGGCGCCATGTCACCTGCAGCTGCCCGCCGTGCTGTTATCCCTGTGCGACACAAAAAGAGCGTGTCAGTACACTGTAGTAACAGTAGTAACAGTAACAGATAGAAGCCAACAGACACCCACCAACACGACAGTACCGAGGAGCGTTATCAGTACACTGTAGTAGCATGCACCCATCAACACGACAGTATCAAGGAGCGGTATCAGTACGACGTAGCAACAGACACCCACCAACTCGACAGTACCGAGGAGCGGTATCAGTACACTGTGGCAACAGACACCCACCAACAAGACCGAGGTAGAGGTAGAGAGGTAGAGATGACCGACACCGACCGAGACCGAGACCGAGACCGAGACCGAGGTAGAGACCCTGTCCTCACCGAGGAGAGGTTCGCCTGGCCCGGGGTACGCAATGTCTCGTAGGGCACAAGTCGTCTGGGAGCAAGCCAGCTCAGTTGTTGGCCACAGCCGCTCACAGATCAGACACAGCATTCGCCGGCCTCGGGCTTCAACACTACAGCCGAAAACTTTAGATGGATTCAAGATTACAGCCGAAGCCTTTTGAATGACACTGGGCCAAAGGCTGCTCCAGTAGATCAACTGTAACTTGTCCGGGGGAAGATGAGAGGAGGGCGGTACCTTATGTATGAGGCGACATGAACACTTTTGATCGACATTTGCTGGGAGACGAAGGAAGCGTCTTTCAGGCGATGCCTAAGTAACTCAAGTGATTTCGACTCATTCTGATTGACCCGAAAATGCAGGGCCATGACTGGACGAATAATGGAACTGTCTGTGGATAATATTCTGTTCTAAATCTCTTCTCACAGAAACAGTGAAAACGTGCCCTGACACTTTGTTTCAATCTTCCACATGTTGATTATAACGTTCTCTATGCGACAGCATCCATGATGATGATGATAGTGATGAAAATGATGATGAAAATAATGATGATGGTGAGAAAAAAAATGATGATGATGATGATGATGATGATGATGATGATGGTGATTACCATGACTATGACGATGATGAGATGATGAGATGATGACGATAATGTTTGTCCAATGCTCTTTGTTCACCATGTATAGTAATCTAGACGTTCAACTTTGCCATATTCAACATATAAATTCATCATGGTTTTCGTTGTTGTTATTGGGATTTTGTGGCGTATCAACCCATGGTTTCCATCAACGATTGAAAAGTACCGACAATCATACGTGCACTGGTTGTCGAGGACGCATAAAGCATCGTAGTTATTACGCTATATCAGCATAAACAATACAAAAGTCAGTACGCCATCCCGGATGGGAATTATTGCCACCCAGAACATTTGCCAAATAATGGGTCGTGGGAGAGTGCCGTCATCGCGCCCTTTATTTCCGGGACCGAAATAGTACAGCCGCAGAATAAAAATGGTCCTGCATGGCACAATGCTGGCAGATAAAATATAATAAGGTGGTTGTGTATGGCGGAATGTTGAAAGATAAAAATGTTTAATCGTTCGCACGCTAAGAACCAACTCAATATCAAAATGAGCATCTACTTAAACCCGACAACTTCGGCACTCATTAAATATTGGTCTGCACAGAGGCTTCGAAACCAAGACGGAAGATTCTTGAAGTTGCCTAAGTCGCTGACGGCTTTCTCCATGTCTGCACATGATGAACGTTCATCAGAAAACGTATTGAAAAAGCATTGGAATAAGCCTAGAGGAGGCCTTGAGTAAGTATCGAACCAAGCCTTCTCAGGTCCAATTTTAGCCGTAGCTATGCACTACAAATAGTAAAGCACACAATTGTAGAGATATTTGCATGCACTTATTACCATATGTAACTATTAATTAGCATACCAAAGCACAGTTATTCACCTCTGGACAGCACCACACCACGACCCCTACCAGCACCAGCTCCGCTCCTGTCCATTACCACCCCATAGTTATCGCCAACAGCTACACACTGCTCATAGTCACACCACCACCACCTACCATCTCCGGCACCAGCTCCGTCGCTGCTTATCGTCACACCACCACCATCCCACTGTTATCGGCACCAGCACCGTCCCAGCTCACTCACACGCACCCGCCTCTGCACCATCGCCACACCCGCCTCTGCACCATCGTCACACCCGCCTGTGCACCATCGTCACACCAACCTCTGCGCCATCGTCACACTCGAATCTGCACCATCGTCACACCCGCCTCTGCACCATCGTCACACCCGCCTCTGCACCATCGTCACACCTACTTCTGCACCATCGTCACACCCGCCTCTGCACCATCGTCACACCTACTTCTGCACCATCGTCACACCCGCCTCTGCACCATCTTCACACCCGCCTATGCACCATCGCCACACCCACCTCTGCACCATCGTCACACCCACCGTCAGCTACAGAAGTGTCCACACAACGCGAAACCGCGTGGACTGGAGAGCTTCCACCACCAGCCACAGAGCAGTGTCCACACAACCTCCAACCACGTGGGTCGAGGAGCTCCGCCTCCGCCGACCACGGCGCCCCGGCGCCGACTGACCGGCGATCGGCGGTGTGGTGACGTCAGAGAGCGCTCCAGCCGACGTACGGACCACGGCAGTCGGTGTACGGACTACTATAGTCGGTGTACGGACTACTGTATTCGGGGTACGGACTACTATAGTCGGTGTGCGGACTACTATAGTCGGGGTACGGACTACTGTAGTCGGTGTACGGACTACTATAGTCTGTGTACGGACTACTGTAGACGGTGTGCGGACTACTATAGTCTGTGTACGGACTACTAGTCGGTGTACGGACTACTGTAGTCGGTGTGCGGACTACTGTAGTCGGTGTACGGACTACTATAGTCTGGGTACGGACTACTGTAGTCGGTGTACGAACTACTATAGTCGGGGTACGGACTACTGTAGTCGGTGTACGGACTGCTGTAGTCGGTGTACGGACCACGGCAAGCGGTGTACGGAGCAAGCGTCATTAACAGGTTAGTAATAGCGGACAAGGGATGCAAGGTTCCACTGTATATGAAGCAGATGCCAACATGGAAGGCGAAACCAATTGGTTAGCAAACAAACCATGTGCGACGATGTTCAGTTATAATGCACCACATTTAGGAGATGCTCCACGAGCACGCTCTATACGCATTGCATAATGCAGTATGCAGAGGCAGATGTTCAGCTACGATTTCTATCGCGGAATATATAGTAGCATTTCGCGCGTAGAATACCTGAGGCAATGAAAACGCCGGTAAGTTGATTATAACTTCCCTTTACTACATCAGAATTGTTTACTTTCAAACAGAACACGTACTAAAGTGTTCAGTCACATTCAGAAAGCTAACAGCGACCAGCCTACTACACGACAGAAGCAAATTGCATTAAATCACACAGTATACCACATTACAATCACATTTACCAGGCGCAACTTCAAGACAATTCTCACCGAGGCATACGTCGCCGCCGGTTCAGGCTGGCGAACAATAATGCGCACTGAGCTGGCAGCTGTCTTGAGGGGGACCCTCGCGTGCATCGATGGTACGCTTTCGCTCGCAGGGGTCCACTTAGGTTGCAAACGCGACATTGCCTCAGAATGGGTCTACTGCAGTCTGCAGCAACCGGTTTGTTGGCCAAGCGGGCGGCATTAAACTCTAATCCCGCTACATGGTAATGACGGCTTCGTAGGCACTGCCCGGGCGTCAGCATGTGACAAGGCGGAGGGCGGAGGAGAGAGAGATGGAGATGGAGCTGAGCCCGGAACGCTATTCGACCTCCATTCGCCTCTATGCATCTCACACATTGACAAATTACGGCCCGAAAAAAATGGAGAAAGCGACGAGCGTTTTAACCTGATTTGTGAAAACAATGCAGCCGATAAAAGCTGTAACTAATATTTTTCAACACCAAATTTCAACAGCCGAAGAAACAAAATAAAAGCGCATGATGAAAATGCCCTGCGAATAATACAAAACTAGACAACACAAAACAAAATACAATAAAAACCGCCACAAAACAAAACACAATAAAACCGGCACCCGATCAGCAGAAGGTCTGTGCGAAGCACCACTTTTCCAGTTTGCCCATTCCACGCACGGACGAACAGAACCAGCGAGTCGGGTCAGTGGAGCACACCCAACGCCGGCCACACTGTCCAAGGTCACAGACCGTGCAACAGAAACCCACCGGCCGTGACCGTTCAGCGCCGGCCAACTTCGGCGGCAGCCCAGCCAAGTGTCACGTGACACGACTTGGGCGGCGCCGACCTGCGCGAGACATTCAACACTTATCGTGAAGATCACCTCGGTCGGCGCAAAATACAGCCGAATTTGTCTCCACTCATACTATTTTATTTCACCTCCTCGAGTGAAGTTGAGGCCCGCTCTTCGGCGGTGAACTTGGTCGGCGCTACAAGTTCACGACGGCCGGCTTACCCGGGTCTGCGAGTAAAACGTGCTGTTGTTGGAGAGCACCGCTAGTCGATCTCGGCAGTTGTGGAAGTCCGCGGATTTGCAATGTGAGCGGGGAGAGCGTTAAGTCAACAAGTGCCTGTCTGATTCACCACCTGGCAGCACAGCCAGCTGGTGTAGACACGACACCAGGCCTGAAAGCATGATTTCGTCCGGGATGTTGCAGGACGAATTCGATTACTAGAAACGCCATTATCTCCCGGAGATTATCACCCGCACTTCCTTGTCGCCAAAAGATGAGCTCATTCGGTAAACAATGCTTGCGAACTAATTACCGTTTGATAAACACCTTCGACATCGACTGTATGGCACATTAGTGAGTTCTTGATGTCGTAAACGGAAACGGAGAATTACCGTCTCCGTCCTTGAATGTTGCCAATGTTTTCCTCTCCAGATCCAGGATTCTAAAGCATAACGATCCTAGCCCTGGGTCACGCTGGCCGAGTGCGCGTCAGTCGTTCACCAGCCGTCGTCTGTTCATTCGGCCAGGACAAGCCTAACACACAACACTGGGAGGGAAACAAACGCAGCGCCACGCATCTGACAACTTCGCGCTCCACGATCGCAGCCAGTTTGTCACCAAACACAGCTCTGTTCGTGAGGCTGCAGCCAATGCGTAGTAGGCCAGCAGCGGAGCAGCACGTCGGTGCTGTAGGACATTGCAGCGGCGAAACTGTGGTTGGTTACTTATTTGGGCTCCCGGGCGCATCGACCTCATTGATCACATTGCGCCCAATTGGCAGAACTGCATCAATGACGTTGCCTGTCGAACGTCCCAACTTCGTCGCATCACAGAGGTGAGAAGTCGAAAAAAATAAATGTCGTACATTGGACGAACGAGTGATTCCAAGCCAATGAGCACGCTTTCAAATCCTACGCCACAAAAAGGAGTAAAACCACTTTCTGCCCTCGTGTCAGCAATACCCTCCACGTGCATCGTGAAGATGAGGTAGCGAGCATGCAGCGCAGAGTACGGAGTCGGCAGTAAAAGCCAAGACCCCTTTGTGTGGACATTTCCTGTTGGCGGTAGCCGCGCTCGGAAAGCAGCAATACTGCATGCAGATTACAGTGCACACCTCCCACAAGCCTTTACAGTTGATGGCAGCGACTCGTGAGGTCGAGAGGCCACGCCTTCCCACGTCCGGCTCACTATGGTAGACAAAGCAGAAGACCTGCAACGGCACACCTGCCACCTGCGGATCTGCAAAACCATCCCGCCAGCGGTGGATCTACAGAAATACAGGCGCCACCGACAGATCTGCGCCAGACCTGCATCAGCCCCAGACCATCCCTACTGTATGCAGTGGACCTGCACCAGTCCAGATGACGCCTGCAGTCTGCAGCAGACCTTGTATCGGACCTGCAGTCCGCAGCCGACCTTGTATCGGACCTGCAGTCTGCAGCAGACCTTGTATCGGACCTGCAGTCCGCAGCGGACCTTGTATTGGATAGTGCAGTCCGCAGCGGACCTTGTATTGGATAGTGCAGTCGTTGTCGGCGCTATGCCCTCCGACCCAGCCTGCTTGCACCGTGCCAGCGCCGAACTCCCAGCCCGCTTACACCGTGACAGCGCCGGACTCCCAGCCCGCTTACGTGTCAGCGCCAGACTCCCAGCCCGCTTACAACGTGACAGCGCCGGACTCCCAGCCCGCTTACGTGTCAGCGCCAGACTCCCAGCCCGCTTACAACGTGACAGCGCCGGACTCCCAGCCCGCTTACGTGTCAGCGCCAGACTCCCAGCCCGCTTACAACGTGACAGCGCCGGACTCCCAGCCCGCTTACGTGTCAGCGCCAGACTCCCAGCCCGCTTACAACGTGTCAGCGCCGGACTCCAACCTGTTTACACCGTGCCAGTGCCGGACTCTCATCATCTTTACACCGTGCTAACGCCGGACGCCAGCCTGTTTACACCGTGTCAGTGCCAGATCCCCAGCCGAATTACATCGTACCTTACATCTCCCTCTCTGTCCCTCGCTGCCTACCATACCAACCGCCATGCGAAAACAATACAGCGGACAACTGTCCAGCCCGGTACCTTCGGTCTCCATTGAACTCCAGCGGCGGTGGGTCGCCGACCGAATCCCCTCTCTCCCCACCACTTCTCCCGCTCACACACACACGCCACTCACCGAACTCAAAGAATCGCATTATATCCCATCATGTTCCAGGAAGTGGCTGCGGCTCTGCGGCCAACTCGTTAATGTTGGCCGCGACGAGTTTGTCTACGGTCTACGGTCTACGGCCTACGGTCTACGATATACGGTCTACGGTCTACGGTCTACGGTCTACGGCCTACGGTCTACGGTATACGGTCGTGGCCCGGGCGCTGCTGTCGTCTCCGGTGGGGGGGGGGCGTGTGGCACACGAGGTGACCCCGACCGACCCGGACGACCCGACCGACGGCTGCGTGCGGGCGCGGCGCGGCACGCTCTTCAGAAGCCGCTCGGGGTCGGGTCGTGTCGGGTCGGGTCGGGTCGGCCATGCCGGAACACGTGACCGCGTCGGCACTTTGCGGTGAGCCTTCTCATGCAACGCAACACGGTCGTCTAACGACCGATGACCTGGGCGCTGTATAGCCACTGCAGTTGATGCGCCCCAAAACCCAAATAACTAACTAACTAACGACCGGTGACCACGCAGCACGTGCATGGACGTCGTTGGCCGCCCGCCAACACCGGTGACATTCTGCCGACCAGGCCGGTGCCATTACAGCACAACAATGCCATCATCCGCGTCGGGTGTCCACGTCTCGGAAGCCGTCGCCGGATCGTGGGACCGCGGCCGACATTCCGGATAGCGAGAGCTGCGCTCGGGTTCGCCCGGCGGCGGCGCCTGGTCGGGTCGGGTCGAGACGGGTCGGGTTCGGAACCGCCTCGGGTCGGATTCGGCGCGCCAGTGCACGCGGACGTCGGCCGCTCGACGTCCGCTTTGACGTCCGCCGCCGGGTGCGTCCACGTCCAAACAGCGGCGTGTTATTCCAGCCGGCGTCCGCGCGGCGGCGCTTTTTGCGCCAGGCGGCGGGGAGGGCGCGGCGGGCGGCCGGGAGGGCGGTGGAGCGGGCGGGGCGGCAGGTCGCCGCGGGTCTCGCGTCACGACGCGACCAGCTGTTGCGGTCTATCCCGGCCGACACGGCGCCGTGCATGTTCGAACAGCCACCGCCAGTGCCACTGCCACTGTTATCGCCACCACAACCGCTACCGCTGCCGCCACCATCTCCGTCACCGTCACCGTCACCGTCACCGTCACCGTCACCGTCACCGTCACCGTCACCGTCACCGTCACCGTCACCGTCACCGTCACCGTCACCGTCACCGTCACCGCCGCTGCCGCCACCGCCGCCGCTTCCGGCACGCGGGTTCCGCAAACACCGCCGTGTCGGACCGTCGTGCGGCATGTTCGCCGCCGTTGAGCGCGGCACGTGGCGGGCAGAAGCACACGCCATGACCGCCGCTGACCTGGCAGTGACCGCTGACCGACGACCGCTGCTGATCGTCAGCGACAGGTGACCCGTAGTGACCGCTGCTGATCGTCAGCGACAGGTGACCGGCAGTGACCGCTATCCGGCCATGGTGTCGACGAGGTCGACCAGCGCGTCGCAGGCGGCGCCGCTCAGCGGACGTGACCCAGCCCGGAAGGCCTGAGCGCACGTGATGTGCGACATGCACGCCTCGCGGCGCCATGCGCTGAGAATGTGATTAAGCCGGCACGTGGTCGGTGTGCAGAGGAGTGTTCCGGCTGTTGCACCGGCGGCTGCGGCGCCGCGACACCCTGATATCGCAGCTGGCCGAGCCGAGGGTCACCCCGACACCGCCCCCGGGCGAGGATCACCCCCGACACCGCGCCCGGTCTGAGCGCCGCGGCTGCCACCGGCCGTCATCCGGCTCTCGGCGAGACAGTCGGGGACTTCCGCCGACGGCCGCCTTCCGCTGGCGACTGGGGTCGGCACCCTCGGGGCTCGGACACGACGGGTCGGCACCCTCCCACACACAGACGGCGGCGGCGGCGGTGACGGCGACTGCCAGCTGGCGGCTCGCCGATGGCATCCCGGGTTGGTGTACCTCCGACTAAGTGATGCGCCTGTACACCGACTAAGGGAGCTGGCAGTGAGAGAGTGGTCAATATTCGGCCGAGGGAGGGCGGACGAGACGGCGGTAGGACTGGGAACGACCAGCATCTGGTATCCTGATATTGCGAAATCTAAGTGGACATTGACGACTAACATAACAGAGTTACTTGTCTCCATAAAGCTGGACCAGAGCTTTGACTTCATTAATTAGCTTCGACGAAAGGTGAATGCGTTCAAATGCAATAGGTAACTGCAAATTCAGCACACCCAAACTATGTTTCAGGGTCATCAATTTTGAGCAACGCTATTTTTCACCTTTCAACGTCATGTAATACCTACGAATTATCGACGTCACATGGGGCTGTGATGTCATGTGATGTGATATCCTGATATTTTACAAAACTAAAACCCAACCCGCAACTGCCCAAAACCCCAAATAAAAGCCAGCACATCCCAGTCTGCCGGTGATCTGGGAAATCGACAGGGGCGACCCTGTCGGCGCCGCTCTCCGCCGTGTTGTCAAAAATAGACATCGTAAAGGGAAAGGAGCCCATCCGGCGACACGGTCCGAGGGAAACACAGCCGGGCTGAGGGTCATCAGCCGAGATGCGGCCGTCGACACACGATTACGGCGCCGTTTTCACCGGAGCGCTCGTGACCGCGCCGCGCCGGCGCGCCGTGTTCGTGTTGTGTGCGCCGCGGCACGCCACGGTGAGTCATGTCCGTAGCGGCACGACCGGCGTTTGGGCCCGGCGGCCGACCTTGATCCGCCGGCCGGCCATGTCTCACAGCCCTTCAGCGCCGCTTACCGGCCCTTCATCTCAGTAAATATGTCTTCCCGGCATGTGTCATGGGAGCGCCTCATCTGCATACATGGCCGGTCGGTCGGCCGAGCTCGCCTCGGGGGCGAGACGGGCGATGTCGGCTGAGCCCGCCTCGAGAGCGGGACGGGCTGAGCTTACCACGTGAGCGGGACGGGCAGTCGGCTGAGCCCGCCTCGAGAGCGGGACGGGCTAAGCTTACCACGTCAGCGGGACGGGCAGTCAGCTGAGCTCACCACGTGAGCGGGAGTCAGCTGAGCTCACCACGTGAACGGGAGTCAGCTGAGCTCACCACGTGAGCGGGACGGGCAGTCAGCTGAGCTCGCCTTGTCAGCGGGACGGGCAGTCAGCTGAGCTCACCACGTGAGCGGGACGGGCAGTCAGCTTCCACGTGAGCGGACGGGGGCAGCTGAGCTCACCACGTGAGCGGGACGGGCAGTCAGCTGAGCTCACCACGTGAGCGGGACGGGCAGTCAGCTGAGCTCACCACGTGAGCGGGACGGGCAGTCAGCTGAGCTCACCACGTGAGCGGGACGGGCAGTCAGCTAACTTCGCCTCGTCAGCGGGACGGGCTACCTCTGTGCGCTCGTCGCTGCAATGTTGGCGCGTCGGCTCCATCGACTCCTATTTGTCAGCTCTAATGGCCGACAGACGAGAGCGGCACAAACAACTCGGCCAGAATGCGTTCGTCCCTCTCATCTCGTCCGTACCACTTTCAATTGCATTGCGCGAACTCGACGGCGGCCGTAGAGCAGCGGTACGCATAGCATTCCCTTCAGACGACCACACGACCGCGCGAGGAACGACCACACGATCCACACGACCGCACGACCCACACGAGAAACCACACGACCGCACGACCCACACGAACATCGTTGCAGACGACCACACGAGGAATCATATATTAACAGGTCGGGCGGGGTCCCAGCGAGCGGCAGAACGGTGCACCGGTCCGCTCGACCAGACTAACGATCTCCGCCGTCCGGATTTCCGAGCCGAAGAGGGCCATCTTTCCCGAGACGGGCGAGGCACCCGCCGCTCGAGTGAAACCGTGACTAATTATCACGGTCAGCATCGTCACGATGAACGGATAGCGCCTTCCAAAAACCGACCGCACACAAAGGAATTGGATTAACGGCAAGTTGGCCGAGTGGGGAGATATTTGTTTCTGGGCCAGACACCTGTCCGGGCGGAGACAAATGAAGCGCGGGGAGGCGGGCGGCCGGTCGACTGAAGCCGGCCCACTACGCCGGACCACGCCCTCCTCGCTCCCACATACAAAACGGCCAACACAGGAGAAGAAAAGAACACCACCTGCAGCGAGCGGCTCACAGCGCCTCGTCGCCGCGTCCAGGACGCCTCGGCCCACCCGAAAACCCAAGTCATCTCAAAGAAAGAAATCTCGCCATCAGCTCTAGTCACGCCTGTTCCATTCAGCGGCGGCGCGGCCGCGCGCTGGACTCCATCCATCCGCAGCACGCGGCACCGCTGTCCGACACGCATATACGAGCCGCATCTGACGTGAAAGCCGAACAGGACTGACACGGCCCGGCCCGGCCACGGGTCATCTCGCAGCCAGGTCGTCACCTCGCACCGGCTCAATATCCGCGGCTGTGTCGCCGCCACTGCTGCCGGCGCCGGCTTCAATGCGCCCGCGGCCGTCGGCGTCACGCCGAGAGGAAAGTTCGCCGCCCGTCACACGTACACGTCTGACGCCGACGTGAGCAGCACTCGCGCCGCGCCACTGTCACTGCGATACTTCTGACACGCGGCGTTGCCGCTGCCGCCGCCAGCTCAGGGAACGCCGCGACCCCACGTCAGGGCCGCGACCTGAGCCGGCCGCGGCGAGGCACTGCGGTCGGTAGGACGGTGGCTGCAGTGGCGGGAGCCGGCAACAGCATTAGTCAAAATGTTTTTTGTTAGACGTGAGATGTAACAAGCAAGTACAGACGTATGAGCCGGCTATGGAAGCATGCCAATTAAAATATCGTTTCAGTCCTTCAAGCTCAATTTGAGTCAATGGTGCACCCATCAGTGCATGTCTTAGCTGAACTTTGGAGACACCTAATATATAGATATCTATTCTAACGATTTCAATGGCACGTGATCAACAGAGATCGCATCGTTTCACATACAACGTCTTAGATAATCTATGTATCTGGAATGGTGCCACGGGATGCTTGTGTAATCAATCCGTAATGGTGAGCATAAACATGCTACTTATACGCAAAACATTCTAAGGAACGAGTTGTGGAGACTTCGTAAGCACACATCAACAAGCACGATGTCGCTACATCCTTGGAAAGGATGTCTATTGAGCGCTCAAAACGTGATGCATTCCACCTTATTTCATGAACAATGTATCACTGCAGCAGGTCACCGCCGGTCAGCAGAATGAAGTGCTCTCTGAACATGTCCCGTAGAGAGGCACCAAAGGTCACGCCGGCGAACCACATTGTTCTGACGTCACCCGGTCGGCGTCGGAGTGAAATTGCCACGACCGCTAAAGGACAGCCGTTCGCCCCACAATTTGCCGGCAGATGTCAAGTAATGACGAGACCGTAGCGACCGAGTTCGCCACACCGGGTGGCCGGCCTCGGAGCGAGAGACGAGTATACCGTACATCGTGTGCACGGCCACTACAATAGCAGCTGTGCGGTTGCCACGGCGACGACCACGCGATTACCACAGTAACGCCGCTTCACTATTCAGTAGCGGCGGCTTCTCGGTTACCACGGCAACAGATGCCCGGCTACCGCAGCAGCAGCCGTGCCGCTACCACGGCACCACCAGCCGGCTTTTCGACGGACAGCGGTGCCTCTTCGTCGCGGCCGACGAGAGAGCGCGGCAGCACGCGCCGTAGCGCAATGACGAGGAGGAAGCGCCCATTGCTACGACGGCCGCACGACCCGAACAATAAGGACCACGGACGGGGAGCCGTACACTTCGTACACAGTTCAGTTAATGCGCACGTGCCGTTAGAAAGTCGGCAGCCATCGGGCCGGGCGTGGACGATGCTGCTCTGCTGATAGTGGGTTGGTTATTTGGGTTTAGGGGCGCATCGACTGCTCTCTGCTGGCAGCAACTGCTGCCGCAGAGATAAGCCCGTCACTGTGCAGACCGCGGTGGCGTGTACATACTGCTGCCGGCGAGATTCGCCTCCACACATGCCATCGGGTTCCAGTTCAAAATCACCCCGAATCCCTTTGCTGATGATGCCCCACAAAAGCTTCTACAAATTTACTGAATACACGAAGCCTTTCTGAACGGCAGAATGCAGCTGACCGCCTGCCAACAAAAGTCATAATCATGTCTCGTTCCCGCACATAAAAACAATAATAAAACGAGGCGTGGTGTGTTCACACCAGTACCGAGCGGAACATGCACCCACCAGACCATGCAACCGACTAGGCCAGACTGCCAACCGCCACCCGTCACCCACTCGATCCGGTGACTGCCCCTCGGAAGGTCTGCCCTCAGCGGCGCGCCGCACTCACGGCCGACGGAGCAGGCCGCAGCGTCCACCTGTGATCGGCTCGGTGCGTCTCAGCGGCGCGCCGCACTCACGGCCGACAGAGCAGGCCGCAGCGTCCACCTGTGATCGGCTCGGTGCGTCTCGCCGGCAGCGGACTCCGAGCTCGGCCCGATGGGTCTCGTGTCTGCGCCGCCGGCATTCCGTCGGCGGCGCGCGGATGCCGGGCTGGGACGTAAGGTGACTGCCACCGCCGGGCCGCTGGGCACACGGAAGGTGACCCGCAGCCACCGCCGGAAAGGCAGGACTGACCGCACCCACCGCCAGGCCGCCGAGACGGCTGAGGGAAACAGTCGGACCCGCTGTAGCGGTGGCAGTCTGGCCCGTTGTACAAGTGGTAGTCAGGCTCGCTGTGGTGGTGGCGGCAGTCGGAGCCCGCCATGCAGTGGCTGTTGCAATGACAGTCGGGCCCACTGTAGCAGTGGCACCGAAGTCAGCTGTGCCAGTGCCGATTGCGTCAACCGCGACGGTCACAATCCGCCAGCCAGGCCGACAGTTCGCCGTGACAGTTCGCAGCCGGACGCTCTGCGACCGGCGCAGTCGCGGCGCGCGCCGGTCCCACACCGACCGTCGCCGAGACAGGGACACGCCGGACACGTGCGGCGCGTGTCCGGACAGACACCGGACACGCGTGGCGCGTGTCCGGACAGAGACACGCCAGACGCGCGCGGCGCGACACCGCACGCCGGCGTCGACGCCCATCCCTGCAGCCGGCTGCAGCGTATCCGCCGCAGACTACGCCCACCGACGTCTTCCATCCCACCGCGCCGAGACAGGCTGGGCATAACAGTTGGCATAACAGCTGGCACAGAGTGGCCGGCCGGCGGTCGGCTGGACGACTGCACGCGCGCGCGCAGCCGTTTGACGAGACGGCTGGCACGGGGCCGCCGCCAGCCTGCTCCGCGTCACACCGACATACCGCACGCATCCGACTCGCGACACGTCACACACTCGAAGCAGCCGCAGCTGGCGTCGCACGCATGCACGCCGATCAGTGCGGCCGGCCTGCCTGCTGCACACTGGCGATCCTCTTCACGGCCGCCCACACGGCCATATTAATCTGCCGCTCTGACCGGCTGAGCCGGCCGTCAGGCGGCTGACCGTCCCGCCCGTGGTGGTGGTCCGTCTGGCCTGTGGTGGTTAGTCTGTGTCGCCTGTGGTGGTTAGTCCGTCTGACCCGTGGTGGTTTGGTTGTCTGGTCTGTGGTGGTTAGTCCGTGTGGCCCGTGGTGGTTAGTCTGTCTGGCCCGTGGTGGTTTGTCTGTCTGGCCCGTGGTGGTTAGTCCATCTGACCCGTGGTGGTTAGTCCATCGCCGTGGTGGTTAGTCCATCTGACCCGTGGTGGTTAGTCCATCTGACCCGTGGTGGTTTGTCTGTCCGGCCCGTGGTGGTTAGTCCATCTGACCCGTGGTGGTTAGTCCATCTGACCCGTGGTGGTTTGTCTGTCCGGCCCGTGGTGGTTAGTCTGTCCGGCCCGTGGTGGTTGTCCGTCTGGCCTGTGGTGGTTAGTCTGTCCGGCCCGTGGTGGTTAGTCCATCTGACCCGTGGTGGTTTGGTTGTCTGGCCCGTGGTGGTTAGTCTGTCTGGTCCGTGGTGGTTAGTCCATCTGACCCGTGGTGGTTTGTCTGTCTGGCCCGTGGTGGTTAGTCCATCTGACCCGTGGTGGTTTGTCTGTCTGGCCCGTGGTGGTTAGGTCGTCTGGCCCGTGGTGGCCGGTCCGTCTTGTTAGTTACGTTATTAAGGTTATATTTAACTGCACCGGTTGCACGACACCCATAACTAACCTACCCGAACAAGAGCAATGTCTGGGCAGCATGAATATGCAGGTACACGAACGAGATTACAATGACGGGAGCATGCTCCCGGTCAGGTCTGCACCGCAATGAAGGGAGCATGCTCCGGGCCGGTCTCGACTGCAATGAAAGGAGCATGCTCCGGGCTGGTCTGGACTGCAATGGCCGGTACGTCAGCCCATCTGTCTCGGGCCGAGTGGGAAAACTACATGCCGGGCCAATTCTGCCACGTGCATGGTCCGTGCGGCTCGTGCCGTGTTACCTCCAGGTCGGCGGTGGATCGCCAGAAGCCCAGCCGGCAGATCAGCCAGCCGGCCAGCCGGTAGGCCAGCCAGCCAGCCGGCCAGCCAGCCGGCCAGCTAGCCGGCCAGCCACCCGATAGATCGGCAGAAGCCCGGCCAGACGGTAGGACAGCCGGACGGCCGGCAGATCGCCGGCAAGCCAGCCGTCAGATCGGCGGAGGCCCGGCCGGTGGATCAGCCGGCAGATCGCCGGAAGCCCAGCCGATAGACCAGCCGGCATGTCAGCCGGAGCCGCTCGTCCGTCACCGGCGGCGTGACGGCGACACGAGCCGCCCGCTCGGCGGCGGACCGGCGCCCAAGCCACAGCCACGGCCCGCTCATACGTCGCGTAATGGCCGGCTAACGAGCGCGGCGCGCCGCCGCCAAAGCCGGAGCCCCTCCGCCAATTAGCTAATTGGGCCCGACGTGTGCAAGTCGCCGCGGCCGACGACGCTTCCGGACGGCAATATTCGGCTAGTTTTCGCCGCGTGCCTGCTTGGGCGTGCGGCCGGCTGGGCACGGTAGGCGTGCGCAGCTGTCGCGATGGCCGATGGGGAAAGCTGCCTGACGCGGCATGGCTCCCCACGGCAGCTGCTGACGCCACACGACGTGCAGGACGGCTCCCCGCGGCATGTAGGCTAGCGTGCACACTGGCTGATTGACGACCTGATGCGGGGATGCCCTTAACCGACGTCGAGCAGTACAAACAAGCGGTAACTTTCTGTACAAAAAGTGACATTTCGGCCGGGCGACGAACAGCACCACAAAGCTCGAACCCGCGTCGGAGCCGAGCTTTACGGCGAGGCGTCGATATGAGCGAGCACAACGGAGCGAGATCTCCCGGGTGGACGAATTTCTTCACCACCATATCACGAGCTCAACTAGAAGAGCCTCGGGTTACTTCCGATGCATTAGAGTGCAAGACGATATACCGTCGCCAACCTCTCACGTCAACTGGTCGCCGGTAGGCTAATAATGCCGCCGTCTGTCGGATTCGAACCCACGACCTTACTGGTCAGTTAGCTATTGTGGTTTTCAGGGCGCATCAACTGCAACCCGAAGACCGTCGGGTACGTGCAACGCCCTGCCGACTGAACCGCCGCGGACCACGGGGCTGAAATAGAACCTACGTTTTAGAGAAGCGCGCGAGGCATTTGGCAAAATGGTTGGCGCGGATGGACCGGGCGGTATCATCGGGCTCTGTGAGCCACAGACTGGCGGCGGGCCAGCCGACTAAATGGATAGGATGGGCGGTATTGCGACCTCTCGCCAGCAACCCGTCCGCACGCTGCACGTGACATCGTGTGGTGGCGCGACTGCGAAGAAATCCGCAAATAAACCGGCTGCGCCTGCTCAGATGTTCGGGCAATGTCCACCCATGCTCGGACAGTGTCCTCTGCCACCGATGTTCAGACAGTGTTCTCAGCCACCGATGTTCGGACAGTGTCCTCAGCCACCGATGTTCGGACAGTGGCCTCAGCCACCGATGTTCGGACAGTGTCCTCAGCTGCCCACGTTCGGACAGTCCCCTCAGCCGCCGATGTTCCGACAGTGGCCCCAGCCGCATCTACACACGCAGAAATATCCGAGACGAGGTTGTCGCACGCATTGATATGCTAAAATTATTTCGAAACCCCAGTCAGTGACCGATGAAGTCGTCCTTGTGCCTCGTGTTTACAACAGTCGCAACAGGACTCCGGCATAAGCGTTGATTTTAACGGGACCATTGCAAGGTCGTTGAACTGTTAAACAATCGATATGGTTTAAGAGTTCAGATGAAAAATGTCGACACAGCGGTCGACCCGTTGGGTTTTCTAGTGGAGCATATCTTGATTTGCTTGAGCATAACATAATTTGCCACGAACATGTTATTTGTTTCCACTGATAAATTGTTACAACTGCTGAAAATGCAAGAAACTGCACACATCCACTGTCTATATTCGAATAGCCAAGGGCGCATTCACGGGTGAACCGCAATATGTGGTGGTTGCGAGAAGAAAGCATGCTTTTCGCGACGTGCCCTTTTCGACAAACTTCCCACTCAAGCCGTACGCATTTACAGACCCCGCCACATTCCTTGCGGTTGTCAGCAAATTCAGATGGGAGCCTGCGTAGCATACGCGCAGTACTGGCGAATATCGCGGGTCCGCGTACGTGTGCAGCAACAATTCTGAAGCTGCTCTCTCCGGTGCAGATTTTGATGGTCTCTGGCCCTCCCAGCTTCTGTGCACCAGCGTAGGGCTAGCGATATTACCTTAGCCTACACGAGCAGCATAGGAGTCAATGCGACTGATTGACGAGTGGGGTCCTGGGGTGCGTCGACCCCAAGAGACGGTCGTACGGGGAGTCACCCTTTCAGCCTTGTTGCCTGCTACACACAGGAGACCCCGCATACCAATGGGGAAATGAACACATGATTGTTTGTACGGACCCGCGTGCGGTCTCGTAATTACATACCTGACAGCATCAAATATCGTTTATCCCGCGCGCATACCTTCAGGCAGACCTAATGCAAATGCGTGCGTTTGTTTCTCCGACGCTGATGAAACTTTCTTTTGTAATGCTCCAATTGGTCCCTGCTGTAGCTTTGATTCTGTGTCCAGCTCCACGCTCAACGCTTGCGATGAAATGAAAGCACACTCAATAGCAAGCAAAAACACGTGAGAGAGTAAATACTCTCAGGTATGCAATACATCCGTTCTATGATTTTTTATAAATGCAGTGAGAACGTGGTACTGCCATAGACCACACCCTGTGCTGTTGATCACTTCTAAGCTCTCTGCACGCTTTTGTCCCTGCTGTTAGCCGAAAGATGAATGTCTTCAGCACTAGCGGCAGGTTATATACTCCAAATACCAAGTCACTTAAATCGCTGAAAGCAATAGTTCGGTAGACACTTTTCACAGCATTACGACCGAAATGAGGCATGTCTACCGAGTGGTCGGAATAATTTGGCAATTACAGGAAATGTTCACCACCATTATGGTTTATTGATTTGATGTACAATTTTACACCGGAAGACCAAATGAACAGTCAAATAGTCCTGGTTCCTACAGATTTCATGAAAATTGGTCAATCAGGAAATCCTGATTAGTTTCCAAAATACTTCCAACTCAATTCTGGGTTGCCTGTCATGCCCCAGGCATATGTGTAGCGTAATATTGCATCGCGATTTCATGTTGTAATATTTCCATCAACAATGCTGAGCGTCTCTAAACAGAAAGCACATCGCGCCACGGAACAAGCCGCAGACCACACTGCACCACGTGACCCGGGTCACGAACCCGACAGCCGAACACCCTCCCACATGTGGCGGGTCTGGTGGTCCGGCCGGGGGAGCTCGTCACGCGTTGACAGGAGGGGCACGAGAGGCCGTCACGAGGCGGCGTTTTTCGCCCGCCCGGTGTAATTAGTCTGTGCGGCCGGTGACCGAGGCGCTCCGTGACCTTTGCCGTGACCCGGCTCGGGTCAGCCACCCTATAAATCACGGTCTGCGGCTGATCGCAACAGCAACGAAGCCGGATGATTAGTTAATGCCTCTGCCGACGGCGCCGGGTCCAGTTACAGCCGTCAGATGAGGTGAGAAACACACAGTCGGGTCACGTGGCGACGGTGGTGACGTCAGCGGTCCGCCGACCGGCCACCGGTCGGCACCACCGTCCACCGCGCCGGAACATCAGCTGACCGGTGGTGGGATGTGTGACCAGCTGGCCAATAAACACGCTCTCCCACAACCGACTGTGTTTGTTTATTGGAGTTTGAGGCCGCATCGACTGCAGTGGTCATGCAGCGCCCAGCCGGCTTTGGAGCGCAGCCGCCGCCGGCTAGCTGAGTGGGAAACACCAGAACTGCTATGTGGGGAATGGCAGGACAGACGTCTGCCGAACGCCAGGACAGATGTATGTGGAGGGGGGGAGGGGGCACACATTACGACAGTCGGACTGCACGGCCGGCGGCTTTTAGAGTGACAGACGCAGGTGTACGCAATGCAAGACTGATGGGGTACCACACCTGCACTAGTTGGCGCCCAAGGGACAACACGCTTCAGCACGACACCACGCACTGGGGACACCCCGCCTGTCGGGAGAGACATTCCCCGAAGGCATGAACGCTTCAGCATGATACCCCACGCTGGAGACACCCCGCCTGTCCGGAGAGGCCGTCCCCAAAGGCATGGACATAGCGCTTCAGCACGGAGGGTCAGGGGGAGTTCAGCGAGATCTTCCCCCGAGGCGCGTGCACAACGAGCCCGTACGGTGGGCCAGACGGGGCCGCACCTGTATCCAGTGCTACCTCCACACCCCGTCCCTGCCCAGAGGGCAGAACGGCATTGCAGGTCCGCACGATATCCCATTCCAGAGGTGCCACACCTGTGTTGCGAGCTACCTGCCGAACAGAGCTGTGATGAAGCGGGAGAGGGGGCGGGCTCAGGAAAAAGGCACCACGCCTGTGTTGCGAGCAATCTACCGAAGAGAGTTATGCGGAGGAGGGATGGGTGTCAGACGAAAAGCACCACGCCTGTGTTGCGAGCTACCTACCGAAGAGAGTAATGCGGAGGAGGGATGGGTGTCAGACGAAAGGCGCCACGCCTTTACGGCCCGAGGCGGCCGTGCCGGTGTCGGCGCTGTGGTGCCGGTGCAGTGCACGGTGCACGCGGTGCACAGCTGCCGCCGACACGGGCCGCTGCAGCGGATCCTCAGCCACGATTAGCATGCATGGGCCGCCCGTACACACGGGGCGCAGTTATGAGTGGCCAGCAATGTTCCAGTGCAGGGGCGGGGGCGGGGGGGGTCGGGGCGCACGGCGTCAGGTAACCGGCGGCCGGACCGGTGCGAGAGTACCGTGGTACGTCCAGACCGACTGGCCACGGCCCGGGGGCGCCCAACGGCATCGGCTGCATCGGCGACACACCAGACCGCAATCGGGCCTCGTATGGTCCGCAGAGAACGGCAGCATGTAGAGCAACCAGGCGACAATACGGCAACCACGTAGGAGCGGAGGTTTCCCGGCCAATACGGCAGCACGTAGCGCACGGACGCCACCAGCAGTCAGATCGGTGCATCACAATGGCGAGGAGGTAGGTATATCCCACCACCATTGTGAACGACACCACGCGCCGCGACTACTGGCAGTGTCTGTGTTGTTTTGTCCGTGGTAACATGGATGTGCTGTTAGGTAGTTAGTTATTTGGGATATGTGGCGCATCGACGCATGCTTGGATTGTATTGTGACTATGGTGAATGTCCATACTACCTATATGCTACTGTGTCCGTGGTGACTGTCTCTACTGGTTTGTGTCTGTGGTGCTCTGTGTCAGTGGTGACTGTTGTTTTGTGTGTGTGTGGCGACTGCCTATACTGCTCTGTGTCTGTGGTGACTGCCCGTGTTGTGCTGTGTCTGTGATGACTGCCTATACTGCTCTGTGTCCGTGCTGTCTATACTGTTCTGTGTCAGTGCTGTTTATACTGCTCTTTGCCAGGGCTGTCTTTACTGCTCTGTGGCAGTGCCGTCTATACTGTTCTAGGTTTGTGCCGACTGTTTATACAACTATGTATCGATGCTGTTCTGTGCCGGTGGTAACTGTTTATACTGCTCTGGGTCGGCGGTGCCTGTTCGTGCTATTCTGTGCATGCGGTGACTGTTCTGTTGTGTCTGTGGCGATCGTCCGCACGGTTCTGTGCGAGTGGCGATATGTCTGAAACTACGGGTGCTTGGGCGCTGCATGACCAAAGTAGTCGATGCGCCATAAAGCCCTAATGACTAACGAAACTACGGGGGCAATCAGCCGCCACTACTAACAGCTTGTGTCCGTGTCATGCCCACCACCACCCGTAATCCCACCCGACTCTACTCCCCCTCCCTCCCAACCTCCTTTGACCTGGATGACCTCGTCCATCCAATCCGAACCGCAGCCATACCAGGCCTGGGGTGTGTGGGTCAGCACATCCGCCAGCATCGGCCCGGTCAGCATCCTCCACGTACTCGGACCGCCGCCATACAACACAACACAATACAACACGACAAACAACACAACACAACACAACACACGACACGACACGACACAAGACAATACAATACAACACACGACACGACACGACACGACACGACACGACACAATACAGCACACGACACGACACGACACGACACGACAAGACACAATACAACACACGACACGACACGACACGACACAATACAACACACGACACGACACCACAACACAACACAACACCACACAACACAACACCCCACAACACCGTGAGCCGACCGGACACCGTGCAGGCACGCCACACGCGGCGGCGTGAGCGGCCGTCGCCGGCACCTCCCCGCAGCACCGACTCGCCCCGCCTGAGCGCCGTCGGCTCCAATCGGTTCCGACCGCCCGTCAGTCAGCTGTTGCCGAGCATCAGCTGACTCCACATGAAGATCAGCTGATTGGCAGCCTGCTCGTGCCGGCTCTGATACGCCTACTTTATCAGTTAGTTCACTGCGACGGATTCGTGATCTCGTCCCCACTCCACCCTCCTGCCACTGCTGGCTCTGAACCCAATCACCCACATGGTGGCTGTCGGGGTGGGGGAGGAGGCACGATCGTGCACCACGTCGGAGGTGGCTGTCGGGGGGGCCTGCACGATTGTGCATCGTGTCGGAGATGGTTGTCGGGGCGCCGGCACGATCGTGCACCACGTCGGAGATGGCTGTCGGGGGGGGCACAATCGTCCACCATGTCGGAGGTGGCTGTCGGGGCGCCGGCACGATCGTGCACCATGTCGGAGATGACTGTTGGAGGGTCGGCACGATCGTGCACCACGTCGGAGATGACTGTTGGAGGGCCGGCACGATCGTGCACCATGTCGGAGATGGCTGTCGGGGGGGGCACAATCGTCCACCACGTTGGATGGCTGTCGGAGGGTCGGCACGATCGTGCACCATGTCGGAGGAGGCAGTGTCTGGAGTCCACACATCACGGCGGGCTGTATGTCGGGGACGGACTGGTCGACGGTGTCTGACCGGGATCAGAGGCGTGCAGCTACCAGCTGACCGGCGGCCGGCGGACCGACACCGACACCCGGAAGGTACGTTATCAGCCACCTGCTGACTTGCGGGACCGACACCAACACCCGGAAGGGACATCATCAGCTAACTGCTGATCGGTGTTACCAACACCAACACCTGGAAGGCACGCCATTAGCTGCCTGCGAGCCGCCAGTGACGAGTTGCGAACACAGTGACGGACGTTCGCCGGCACGCTGTTCCACATCATCACCGACACGCCGCACGCCGTTCGTGCGCGCGGCCGGCCTGCCGACAGGCACAACAAGACGTGCGCTGTCGCTGTCCTCCCCCACCCCACCCCCCACACCCCACCCTCAACACACAGAGCATGTGCGGAGTCTGGGACTCCACGCTGGCCCGAATCCACGAGTGGCTTCCGGGTGGCGGTGGGGGTGAGATATGACACTGGAGGTGCGTGTGGGTGCGAGGGGGCCGATATGTGATACTGTGGGCGTAGAGGGAGGGGCCGACTCATACTGTGGATACACAGGGGCGTACGGGACCGGACCTGCTACGAAAACACACGGAGGTGCGGATGCCGAGGCGCGCCGCTGCAGACGTAGCGGCCGGGGGAGGGAGCTGAAACTTGGCGCCGGGTGTACCGAGGAGCGTGCCGGGCGTCTGACGACACCGCACTGGGAGCACAGAGGGCCGCCAGTCGGCTGAGCGCAGCTGCCGGGCGTGCCGCGGTCCGCCCAACGCCGGCGCCGCGTGAACGTCACACACCCCGCGGGGCGTCTCTGGGTGCCGCACCGTCTGCGGACGGACGCGTTCGGCCGCAGCAGGCGTCCCGGCTCACGCCCCCCCCCCCTCAACCACCACCACCCCACCCTCATCAGTAGCTGGGTCCACTCTCGCTTCAGCGTGGCGACCCGCCCCGGCCGGCGTGGTGGTAGGGGGGGACTAGGCCCCTCCCTGGTCAGTCATCACGTAGCCACGGGTGACGTCACCCACTCGCGATTGTCAACAGTCAACACCGACTGCGGCCGGCGATCGCGGCGCGCGAATTCCGGCCGACGTGCCGGCGAGTCGCCTCTCGCCCAGCCCCCGCCTCGCTGGCCATCTGGCGGTGTCGAGTGCGGGTCGGTTAGCCGGACCAGCAAGGACCGCAGCCGGAACACAGCCACACCACGCACAACGGCCGGCCAAAATAGCGACACCATCGCCGCGTCAGGCGCCGCACCAGAAACAGCGCCGGTCGCCGCGACACGTGGTCACCCCGAGCCCCGTCCGGTCGCGCCGGCCGACGGCCACCGGCCACGTCCACGACGCCCTTTACGCCCATTGCCGCCCCGTGAAGCCCCGCCTGACACTGCGGCATGAGGCAACACCGGCCGCCGGGTTCACTCGTGGGGGATTCCTCCGACGCGCCTATCTCATGCTCGCTGGCCGGTCAGATAGCCGCGTGTGGGCGAGCAGTCCGAGCGGGCCGTACCTGCGATACGTGACGCACGCGCCGCGGCGATACCGGGAGACGAGGTGCGAACCCTGACGGTACCCGATACGTGACGCACGCGCCGCGGCGATACCGGGAGACGAGGTGCGAACCCTGACGGTACCCGATACGTGACGCACGCGCCGCGGCGATACCGGGCGGCGGGGTGCGAACCCTGACGGTACCCGATACGTGACGCACGCGCCGCGGCGATACCGGGAGACGAGGTGCGAACCCTGACGGTACCCGATACGTGACGCACGCGCCGCGGCGATACCGGGAGACGAGGTGCGACCCCTGGCGGTACCCGATACGTGACGCACGCGCCGCGGCGATACCGGGCGGCGGGGTGCGACCCCTGGCGGTACCTGATACGTGACGCACGCGCCGCGGCGATACCGAGCGGAGCGGGGTGCGGCACCTAGCGGTAACCGATATGTGGTCAGTGTATTGGACTTACGTAGAATTGAAACGAATGGGTCAATTCCAGCCCCAATTCTTATCGAAATGAGTGACTTCAACTCCGGGTACTTCTGGGAGAGGGATGGCTCCAATTCCACCTCGTATCGGAAAAGGAGCTGAAAGCAAAATTCAAATTTCATATTTTTCAATAAAAGGACAGCCATACCGTCTGGCAGGCGCCAGTGACCCCATCACCATTGATCGTGGGGTCCTACGTCACACGTGACATATGACGTCTGACGTCACTGACACCGTTCCCCGGATGACAGTCTCGCACACCTCACACGTGTAGCTCGCGACACTATTCAATTCCTCCTTCCTGTTTGTGAAAGCAAAAACTCCTCAAACAATGAATGCTTCGTTTCGGCGGAACTCCCACTGGCGGAACCACCACCACCGGTCGTGGGGTCGCTGGTCACAAGAGAACCCTCTACGTCCTCTGGCAAAACTCTAAACAAACCCATCTCGACGACCGACTGTCCTCTCCCACATCCTCGACACATCTACGATCCCAGCATACTGCACACACCGACAAATTAGCGCGCTGTCGGCTCCTGACGATCGCGTGTGACTGGCACGAGCTTCAGGCAGCAGCACGAGTCGCATTTCACCTCGACATGCACCTCTGCTATGGAGATACCGACCGGCAGCTCAGCGGTGAAACGTCATCCCTGCATCACATTACACCTCGACACACACCTCTACTCCCGGGATACCGAACGGCAGCTCAGCAGTGAAATGTCATCCCTGCTTTAATTCAATTATTATGCGCTGGCTGCTTCATTGAAGTCGTAAAATACCCTTAGGAGCTACACATACGAGTTAACTCCAATTATTCTGCGACAAAGTGGAGTCATTCCAACTACGGTGGGACGTGCGTGTAATGATTCTAACTCCGCTCCTTTGAGTACAAAAGAGGCGTCACTTCGGTATCACTCAACTCTAGCTATCTCCTCCAGTACGCTGTGACGCACGAGTCTCGGAGATGCCGGCAGGACCGGTCAGGACCAGGGCGGACCGGGCCGTCTGGACCGGATGGTCTGGCGCTGGCGTGCCCGACCCAGTTGGGATGCCCCTCTCATCCACCCCCACCCCCCCACCCCCACCCCCACCGGGAGCCGTCACCAACGGCAGCTAACTGACGGCTGGCCGACTTCCGCCCCCGGGCTGCACCGGCCGCGCGTTCGAACAATACGCACATCGCTCGTGATCAAGTCGACATTCATCGAAACACTGCTGCCAACATGAAAGGAGCATTAAATTACCACACACTGCCGGCGACGCCGAACACAAAGAGCGGCACGTCAAACTGTCCGAGTGTTATTCATGTCTCGCCAAAAGAAAACACCCAATTGGCTGCCACGTGGCGGATCGTTTCAGTTACAACAACGCACCAGCTGTGGAGACGATAATCCCGTTACTTATGAAAACACTCGTGCAATATTTACCTCGTCTTAAATTTAGCAAGGTAGATGCTAGCCGCCACGACAAGTCGTGTGAAAACTGGCAATTAAGCATCACGGAACATTTAATTCCTCCAATTCAACTGAAGGGTACAATCAAGAATGCACCCAACCACTGACGCACAGGCCAGACTGGACGCAGCCTCTCGAATGTCTCAGATCAGCCAGATATCTCAAAGTCCCACATAACCAACCGACCGATCGACATATCGCCGCCACCCAGCGGAAGCGATTTCATTCTGAACGGCGACAAGAAGATGCCGGCGGGCCTGTCGGGGCAGAGGTCAAACGCCGGGCGGCGGCTGCGGCGCCTCGGCTGCGCGGACGCTCCGGGCGCCGGCAGCTGGCGGGTCGCGCCAGGCGCCGCAGTCATTGTCGACCATTGCCGCGATGGAACGCTAACAACGCCGCCATCGGCGCCGTCGGCCGGCGGAGGCGACGACGCCGCGCCGCCAAGAAACACCCCTGGTGGAAAGCTGCCAGAGCCGCCGCACACACCCCGCGGGTGGGGAGCACGCTCTGCTGACCGCGCTCGGGGGGGGGGCGGCTGATCCGCGGGAGACGGGTCGGCTGGAGACCCGTCCGGGGATCTGTGAGAGACGGGTCCGCTGGAGATCCGTCCCCTGATCCGTGGGAGATGGGTCAGCTGGGGATACGTCCCCTGATCCGTGGGAGATGGGTCAGCTGGAGATCCGTCCCCTGATCCGTGGGAGATGGGTCAGCTGGGGATACGTCCCCTGATCCGTGGGAGATGGGTCAGCTGGGGATACGTCCCCTGGTCCGTGGGAGATTGGTTCGTTGGAGACCCGTCCCCTGCGCCGCGGGAGACCGTGCCGCTGGATGTCAGGCCGAACTGGCAACGATGATTCACTCAGCGTCCACTTAGCGAGGAACCATCCAGGAATTACGGGCCCATTGGAGACGGGTGATCCATGCGAGACAAGCGATCCGTTGTGGACGGGCCCGTCGGAGACTGGTCCACCGGAGACAAGTGACGGGAGACCGGCCCATGGGAGACGTCTCCCGCCGGTGGCCGTCACAAAGCGGGAGGATGTGAGGGGACGGGCCCAGGGGACGACACGAGTAATTACCCGGCGATAATTTACGCGCCGAGTCTGCTGTTGTTCGCAAACTCCGCTCATGCTCCCTGCCCTCCTCCCCCCCCCCTCCCCTCCGCTCCGCCGTCGTACCCTTCCGCACGCTCCCTGGCTGACGCCGGGGAAGCCGGGGCCGGGCCGGGGACGACGCCCGGGGAGGGGCAGCCAGGACGTCTCTGTAATGGCTCGGTGGCGCTCCCCAAGAGCGAATATCAGTCGCATGATCAGCACGCCTGCCATTCCAATCATCCAAAATCACACATCCGGTGATTTAGGTCGGTTGGCAACAGAGGCAATCACGGTATCAGCAAAGGCAGCGGAATCGGTCCTCGCCCTTGTAATACTTTCGCTTTGGGATGCTATTAAAAGCTGAAATACTTGACATTAATAAGACATACAAGCCGATAGAATTGGCCAGTGCCCAACTACATCATCGGCCTCGGGTGCCCACCACACTACCTCCCAAAGTTCACGCGTGCCGTCAGGGAAGTAACGTAACTTTTCTACTATAAATGTAGGTGGGTAACATAAAATGTCCCCATTGCAACGCTGAGGAAAGCTCGTTACATTGCATCTGCTTGATTTTCCGCGTAACAACCATGCTTCTCAATGAAAAGCCAGACCGTCACAGGATACACATTACAGCTAGTCAAATCGTTCCCTATTCCATATGCCTAACTTCGGTTATTAATTCATCATTCTTCCATACTTCCAAACATTTTCATCAATGCATGCACACAGTAAATGCTGCATACCACGGACATAGGGAACTTCGAACGGGGCTTGCCGGACCTCCTGTCTCCTCCCCCTGCACACACACTACTACTCGAAACATTAACCACTAACCCCACGCCGTTGCATGGGAAGTGCCTAAGCAAGCGTTCTGGCTCCACCCACTCCCCGTCAATTTCATCGAGCACCCTACGCGCACGTTTCATGCTGGCGTCTAGCTCCACTGCTGCACCAAAGCCCAATAGGTTGCGGCTGTTGCCACGGTCCGGTCCGCTGCACGGCCGCCCAGCCAGCGGGCATCAGCTGGCGGGATCAGGACAACACCGGGCATGCTCTGGGGCGCCGGACGTGCCGCGGCTCGGCGCGATACCAACAGTTTTGGGAAAACCCATCCCGCCGTGCAGCCACCATCACCAGGCACCGCTACCGGTCACCGGCCACCATCACCGGCCACTGGCCACCGTCACCGGCCACCGGCTACCGTCACCGGCCACCTTCACCGGCCACCTTCACCGGCCACCTTCACCGGCCACCGGCCACCGTCACCGGCCACCGGCCACCGGCCACCGTCACCGGCCACAGGCCACCGTTACCGTCACCGGACAACATCCACCGTCACCGCGCTGCCAGCGTCAGACGCCTCCGCACCCACCGGAACAGGGAGCCGCGCCGGCAAAACGAGCGCCGCGAATCGCACAGTCAAATGCCTGGGTCGGGTGTACGCCAGCTTGCTCACGGTTCAGCAGTAATGGCGCCGCGCCGCGGAATTCCATCGGAGGAGAGAACGCTCGCAGGTGTCCGTATGACCAGGGCGGTGTCCGTAGGAGCTGGGCGGTGTCTACAGGAGTCGGGAGGTGTCCACAGGAGCTGGGCGATGTCAACAGGAGCTGGGCGATGTCAACAGGAGCTGAGCGGTGTCCGCAGGAACAGGGCGGTGTCCGCAGGAACAGGGCGGTGTCCGCAGGAACAGGGCGGTGCCCGCAGGAGCCTGGCTGTCTCCTGCAGGAGGTCGGCCGTTACACTGGAGCCGAGTCGTCTCCGCCACCGGCTGCACCTTCACCACGGTGTCCCGAGCCGTGACGGGAGGTGGCCTGGTGGGGTGTGGCGCGACGACGGACGGGTACGGCGGAGTGTGGCAGTTGTGCTGACGACGGACGTCTCTCCCCACCCCCCACCTCCACCCCACCCCTCCCAGCCTCCTGTTCGCCGACAGGCGGGTTGACAAGGGTCGAGGTAATGACCGTCCGCCGAGATTCCGACCAGATGGGCGGCGGTGGCACTGACGGCGGCAGTGCCGCTGAGGGCCCGCTCAGCTGCCGCCGCTGGCTCATCAGCCACCCACCGAGCCGCAGAGACCGCACGTGGCTCCATCTGCCGGCCGGGTGTGGTCCCAGCCTCGAGGCAGCCCGCAGGAAAGGCCGTGTCGGCTGCACGGACACGGAGCAGGTCTGTTGGGATCTCGGGTCGGCAAACTGCAGGCCAAAATGCCGCAGATGTATTTAGCAAACAGGACGTGAAGAGAGACTCGGAAAACTGGGCAACGGCAGGCAGCAGAGACATAAAGCCGACGTGGGGGCATGCAATGTCGGCAGAGGATACTGCGAATGGCAGCAATGAGTACCCCAGGCTATCCCAGACGAATTGGCAGTGGCAATTCGTGGCGGCCGCCATTCGGGATGCGGCAGCGGTGGTGGTAAGTGGCCGCTGGACACGCCACGGGCCCAGCTGCGCTCTGCAGGCGCGGTGGTCGCAGATCGTCAGCCGCCGTCGGGTGTGACGGATACCGCCAGCCCCCTCTCCCGCCTATCATCCCCTCTCGTGACGTCACATCGTCACGGGTCTATCTCAGGCGCATCATCGCGCATACAACTTCACCTTAGTTCGCCGATTAAGTTCCAGAGATCACAGACTTGAGCCGCGTCATCAAACGTTTAATCCACCTGTGTCACCACCTGTGTCATCACCTCTACCATACGCCGCTATGTAACACGGCCGCATGGGTCCGCCGGGAACACGTGCTTCACGTCGTGCCAGCACACGCTGTGTCGTGTACACGTCGGGTAAGAGCCTGCCATCGTCCACGGCCATGACAGGGACAGATCCGCCGGGACGACCCGAGACAGAGACAGGTATGTCGGGAAGACCAGCACGACAGGGGCGAACGGCCACACGAACAGACACACGGGGGAGGCAACCTCACGGGGACGGTCAGACACACGGGGGAGGCAGCCTCACGGGACGGTCAAACACACGAGGAGATCCAACCCCACCGCGCCAGCCGCCCAGCGAAGACCATCCACACGGACAAGAACAACAAACAGTCCAACACGCCGTGGCAGCCGAGCACGCATTTACAGCATCGTCAACAACTTCCCCGCCCGACAGCAGCCGGAGGGAGGACCGACCGGGACGCTGCGCACGGCCGGCCGGAGCGCCAGCTGACTGGGCCGGCCGGCGCCGACAGTCAGCTGACTGGCCGCGGCCACTGTGCTGGCGATGGTCGCCGGTGGCCGGCCGGCCGGCCGGTCCGCCAAGGCCGTCCGTGTGCCGCCGACGGTGGACAGGTGGTGGCGGCCGGCCGCTGCCGGTGCACACAGGTGTGCGGCGGCCGCTGCCGGCGCCGGGACGCCGCCGCCGCCCGCCAGCCCATGCGGGCCGCCGGCCACCGCGTATGGAAATGAGGGTGGCGGCGGCCGCGGCTCAGAGTCGACAGTGGCGGCGGAAGGGCGGAGACGAGGCAGCTCTAGCTGCTCTGACGGCGGACGACACGGCACCGCAGGAACCCGCCTGGCGCCGGAGCTCGTCGGTAGTGGTGGGGGCAGAGGGTCGGGCCACAGTGGCGGCGGAAGGGCGGAGGCGATTGGTTATTGGAGTGTAGGGGCGCATCGACTACATCGGTCATGCAGAACACAAGGGCGGAGGCGAGACAGCTCCTTTGTTAGCTCCTTTGCCGGTGGATGACACGGCGCCGCAGGGACCGGCCTGGTGCTCGGCGGCAGTGGTATGGGCAGGGGTACGGGTCGGATCCGATCATGACGAGCGTGGGTAGACACGACCGTCACGGCCAGTGGCCAGCGAACCGCACTGCAAACGGTCTGCCCAGCACGCAACCGCCCATATTGGGTCACCCCCCCCCCCGGTCCCCCTCCAAACCGAGCCGACAATGGCCGACAGCTGCACACAACTAAGTCCTGTTCACGACGGCTTTCCCGGCGCGCTAATCTCCAATGCTGGCCGCTTCGATCGCACCACAAACCACTTGCCACGCTTACACGAGCAGCGAAACTTTCCGATGAGATGCGATTAGGAAAACTGACGAAATATTGTCAGGCTTTCGGGTGCTTTGATGCGTCGGAAGCTCGCGCCACAACTCTCCGTAATCGCGCCGTGTTGGGAAGTTCCGCTACTCCTGCGAACGGTAAGTGACGACACCCCAGCCGCCAATTTGGCCGCGCTTTCCGATCCACCGCTCGCTGTGCATCAATGGCCGGCGAAATACGCCGGAACCTGACTAATCTCGCAAGACGTTTTTAGGTGGCGTCGGGGCAGCGCCGTACTCGAGAGGGGAGGGGGGCCGGCGGCCCGGCTTATCGGCACGCCGCTACCCAAACCCAACACGCCCGCCCACGCCACGTTCAACAAAACCACGCGGCCAAACCGCCCCGGCTCGGTGGCGCTCGCCGCCGCACGCGCGTCAGCTACGAACAGTTCGCGTCCACCGCCGGCCTCGTCACGTAACGACTCGACCCAGGTCAGCCAGTCGGTCATCGCTGCATCATCGTGCCGGTAACTGATCAGCGACCATAATCCAGCGTCAGCGAGGTCGAGACCTGTCGTTACATGGCACCGGCAGCAAAACCACCAATCACCAGCGTGGTAGCAGTGGCGGCGAGGGCCGCCTGTGCGACGATGACGACGGTGAGGGCCGTCACGTCCCTCACCCGTCTCCGGCAACGGGCGGAAACGGTTGGCGAGACCGCCTCCGCCTCCGCCTCCGCCTCCGCCTCGCAAGCCTCACTCGGCGCTCCTACGCGACGACACGGCCCGAGTCGTCGCTGCATTTCTGGGGCAGGATCGTCACGGGCGCCAGGATCGTCGATGTCGTCGCGTCGGCATCGCGGTCCGATCGGTGCCCGCCCCGGCCCGCCCCGGCAGACGCGCGGCACAGCGGTGCGTCGGCACTCATCTTCGGTCGGCCGGCAGATGAAGATATGAAGAAGGTTTGCTCTATACACCACAAATATTGAAGCACAGAAACTACACCTGTGCACGCAGTCGACATGACGCACTAAGTTAGTTAGTTCGTCATGTCGATTAGGGCTTAAGGGCGCATCGACGACATTGGTCATGTAGCGCCCATACGATGCACTAAGCAATTGCCGCATTAGTGCATACCGCACACTTCCAGTGAGCAGCATGCTAGAGACGCAATGGCTCCAGTGAGTCACTGACAGCCACACGACGTAATCTGTCACGGCATTTCTGGCTAAGATGACGTGGTCACGCCAGTCACGCAGTCACGCATCTAACGCCCCAGCTATGGCGCGCGGCCATCCACACCCAAGCACACCCGATGTATGCCAGTGAGTCAGACTCTTCCACCATCTGACCATCTCTTCACATCCTTCCAATCCTGCATATTCCGTCCAATCTTCCCAGCCCGCCCAGACCACATGGCATTACATTGGACCAACTGCTCATGGAAATGTGAGATATTTGTGCAAAGTAGAGATAATGCCTGCCAGCCTCCTTCAACACTGGCTGCGGTTAAACGGCGGAGAACCAGCGGTGGCAAAACAAAAATGTCATCTATCGGGGGAAGGGGGGGTGGGGTCTTCTAGCGTTTGCTTTTAAACATGTGCATAAACGCGAAACTGCATTATGTACATATATGATATACAACCAATTGTACAATGCAAGCTTTGTTCTGTGGTATGCCAAACATGCGGGTGAAGGAAATAAATGCTCGCTGAATTGACGGCAGATCCTGACGTTGCAATTGACACGCACCAGCGAAGAACGAAAGGAAAAACAAAATATCCCATTCAGGTTGCAAGCATATTTAACAATGGCCGTTTACCGCCCGGAAACGCTTTCAGTAGCATTATTATCACGCTATCCATTGATCACCATTCAGTGACATAAGTATACGGAAAGGGGGATGGTTAAACTGGAAACCACTCCTCACCATATGTTCACCAACTTTTATTTTCAGCATGGCGGAGTTGCACGAATTGCAGGAGTGGCAGGACTAACCTCGCTGAAGCGGAGGCGACTCAGCGGGCCATAAAATGAGTGACGGCATACATAGCCGCACGGACGACTGGCCAGTCCAGCAAACATGCCTGAGGGAATGCCACAGAACGACCAACAACTAGCGCGCAGCCTGTACGCCCACGTCTGACCAGCAGAACAACTGACACGACTGCCTCGTCTGACCAGCAGAACAACTGGACTGCCTCGTCTGACGAGCGGAACAACTGACACGACCCCCACCCCCACCTGAACAGCGGAACAACTGACCGGGCCCGGTCCGGGCCGGGCCCCCACCGCCGGCGTGCCGACACCTGCGCCTCACCTACACCCTTCTCGGAAGAGCGTGCAGCCCGCACAACACACGCCCGGCCGGCACATCTGCCCGCCGACACACCGGAGGCGGGCCGGCCGGGCCCGTTGACAGCTGATCGGGCTGTTTTGAGCGAGCGAGACGCATGCGCTCGCAGACAGAACCAGGTCGCGCCGACCCGGCCGACCCCGGCCGCCAGGTGGTCACGGGGAGGCGGGGCGCGGCACGTCAGCCCGACAGGCTCTGATGTATCGACACGGTCAGAAGCGCGGGGGTCAGGTGTCCGTCAGCGTCTGCAGTGGTCAAAGGCTGAGGAGGAAGAGGGTACCGAGCAGAACATACCCAGGGAAAGACTACCTTGCTGCAGTTCGGGGCGACAGACACCACCACAAGCTGTCCGTGTGAGTGTGATGACGGCACTCGGGGGCGGCTCTCCCGGTTAGGAGCGCAGGTGGGCTGGCTGCGGCTGCGCTCTCGTCACGTAGCGTCGCCAATCTCTACACGCTGATTCATCATTCATCATTCGGGCGAAGAGCAGTGCCAGGTGAGGCCCGAACCCACAACCTTTCGTTTGTGAGACGGGCAACTTATCCCTAGACTACTCATCTCCCGAAGCCGTCCGTGTGAGCGCGAGGGCGGCTCCCCCGGTTAGGAGTCTCCCAGGTGGGCCGGCTGCGGCGCCGCTCTCGTCCGTCCGTCACCAGCTGGTCACGCTCCAGCAGCCGCAGGCGGGTCAGCTGGCCAGCTAGTTGATGCGGCTGACACGCTATTGAGCCCAGAAACGGCGCGGCCCGGCGCTGACGGCGTAAATGTTTAACGGCGATCGGTGGCCGATGCCTGCACGGCTGGGTGGTCCAGCTCGGGCCGTGCTGAGACAGAGCTCAGTCACCGAGAGCTCTGCGACCGGGTGGTCCAGCTCCTGCCGACCTGGTAGGATGGCAGAGCTTAATCACTGAGTGCTCTGCGGCTGGGTGGTCCAGTTCAGGCCGACCTGGTGCTGAGACAGAGCTCAGTACCGAGAGCTCTGCGGCTGGGTGATCCAGCTCGGCCTGACCTGGTAGGATGGCAGATCATAATCATTGAGTTCTGCGGCTGTGCTGTCAAGCTCGGGCTAACATGGACAACGACTAGACCTCAAGCACCAACAAAAGCGACCATTTCCTGACGACCCCCGGTAGGCGGCCTTAGCCCAGACTGGCCCGGACGGCGGCCGTGCCACACCCAGCTCTGGTAAGCTGACGGAAGCGTCTACACTCAGCCGAGAGCCGGAACAAAGACCGCTTCGATGGCCGGCCAGACCGCCTGCAGACCCGCAGTGCGACCTCGCCCAGCCGAGCCCAGTCCGGCCCGGGGCGGCGCGCGAGACGATGTAACCAGACAGACAGAGCTGCCAAAGGTGTCGTGCTGCCGCCGCCGGATGTGGCCGAACGGCTGCCGGCGCTGTCTGGGTCTCCTGTCTGCACACGACGGCCGAACTGCGTGCTGTGCGGCACCGAGCCGAGCCGAGGGGAGTCGAGTCGAACCGAGCTGTACCCAGCATCCGAGCTGAGCCGAGCCAAGCCGTACCCAGCACCCAAGCCGAGCCGAACTGTACCCAACATCCGAGACGAGCTGTGCCCAGCATTCGAGACGAGCTGTACCCAGCACCCCAGCCGAGCCTAGCTTTACCCAGCATCCGAGCTCTACCCAGTACCCGACCCGAGCCGAGCCGAGCCGAGCCGAGCCGAGCCGAGCCGAGCCGAGCCGAGCCGAGCCGAGCCGAGCCGAGCCGAGCCGAGCCGAGCCGAGCCGAGCCGAGCCAGGTCGGGCCCTGGACGCACCTGCCGGCGCCACGCGGACGACAGCCGCCGTCTGCGACCTTCACCGTCAGCGTTCAGCCATGCATGAGAGCGCGCGACTCAGACGGGGGTCGCCGTGCGAGTCGATGACCAGTCTGACGCGAGAACAAAGACTGGACAAACCGCATCACGCCACGCTCCGCTTGCTACCGTGAGAACCAGCGGCGCACGCGCGCACACACACACCACATACCACACACCGCACACACACACATACACATGCCGCCCATCCGCGGCCTCGTGGCCGGCCGGCCAGTCCGCCGACCAAGACAAAAACGGCCATCAGCGGGAAGCGGAGCGAGCGCGCACGCAGCGCAAACCGCCGGCCAGGCCGGTCCGAGCGCGCCCACTCGTCCCCGATAGCCGCCTCGGCCGACGCGACACCCGCTGCAAACTGTTTCCGACATGCCTTGTCGACCGGCTGGCGAAGAATGGCCCATTGTCGGCCTCGACCCCCGCCTGGCCAGCGCCGGCCCATTAGCGGCCGGACGGGCGGTCGGTCGGGCGGTCGGTCGGTCGGGCGGTCGGTGGCCGGTCCGGCCCGACCCCGCCGGCCTGCCGTATCCGAGCGCCATCTGCCGGCGGCCCGCCGCATCGCACGTCGCCGCCGCACGCAAACAATTAACGTGCCCGCCTCCCGAGTGAACGGCGCATGCACGTGCAGAGCGTGCAGGCGGCTCGGCGCACGTCAGATAAATCAACGCCGCAGAAATTGTCGGCCCAGAAAAACCGGCCGGCCGGCTGCGAGTTCCTCAACGTCGGCCGGCCGCCGGCGGGTAAAAAGGCGATGACGGCGGCTTTCGGCGGCGACTCAAGGCGCCGACGGTGCCGACGGCGGCACCGCGTGACGGGCGGCGTGACGGGTGACGTGACGCACCGTCAGCGGGACGAGTCAACCCCTCACGACCGCCGCACCGCCCGTCTCGCGTGCGCCGTGCGTTGGGTGGAAAAAATGCGACGGCCGGCTGAGTTCATTAGCTTGCCGAGCCGAGGCGCCATTAATCCTCGGCCCAGCGTCTGGTCCACTTCCAGATTCGTTGTCGATAACCGTGGCGGCCTCGGCCGCCGGTCGTAACAGGCCGCAGCGGCGACACGACAGACCACGTGCCGCAACAGGCCGCAGCGGCGACACTGACCGACCACGTGTCGCAACAGGCCGCAGCGGCGACACTGACAGACCACGTGTAACAGACCGCAGCGGCGACACAAACCACGTGTCGTAACAGGCCGCAGCGGCGACACTGACGGACCACGTGTCGTAACAGGCCGCAGCGGCGACACTGACAGACCACGTGTCGCAACAGGCCGCAGCGGCGACACTGACAGACCACGTGTCGTAACAGGCCGCAGCGGCGACACTGACAGACCACGTGTCGTAACAGGCCGCAGCGGCGACACTGACAGACCACGTGTAACAGGCCGCAGCGGCGACACGACAGACCACGTGCCGCAACAGGCCGCAGCGGCGACACTGACAGACCACGTGTAAGAGGCCGCAGCGGCGACACTGACAGACCACGTGTCGTAACACCAGCGCGACACTGACTACTGTAAAGGCCGCAGCGGCGACACTGACAACAGCAACAGCACGCTGACAGACCACGTGTCGCAACAGGCCGCAGCGGCGACACTGACAGACCACGTGTCGTAACAGGCCGCAGCGGCGACACTGACAGACCACGTGTCGTAACAGGCCGCAGCGGCGACACTGACAGACCACGTGTCGTAACAGGCCGCAGCGGCGACACTGACAGACCACGTGCCGCAACAGGCCGCAGCGACACAGACCACGTGTCGTAACAGGCCGCAGCGGCGACAACCCTGCCGCAACAGGCCGCGACACTGACAACAGTGAACAGAGCAGCGGCGACACTGACGGACCACGTGTCGTAACAGCCGCAGCGGCGACAGACCACGTGTCGTAACAGGCCGCAGCGGCGACACTGACAGACCACGTGTCCACTGACAGACCACGTGTCGCAACAGGCCGCAGCGGCGACACTGACAGACCACGTCGCAACAGGCCGCAGCGGCGACACTGACAGACCACGTGCCGCAACAGGCCGCAGCGGCGACACTGACAGACCACGTGTCGTAACAGGCCGCAGCGGCGACACTGACAGACCACGTGCCCGGACATGACACGGAACGACAGACCACGTGTCGTAACAGGCCGCAGCGGCGACACTGACAGACCACGTGTCGTAACAGGCCGCAGCGGCGACACTGACAGACCACGTGTCGTAACAGGCCGCAGCGGCGACACTGACAGACCACGTGTCGCAACAGGCCGCAGCGGCGACACTGACAGACCACGCGCCTGCACCTGGGAACTCATCACTCTGAAACTCGCCTATCGCTCACCCCGGAACTCATCTATCCCATATCTGGGGACTCACCTATCCCTCACCCTCGAACTCACATATCCCACAATTGGAAACTCCCTATCCCACACCTGGAAACTCGCCTATCCCACACCTGGAAACTCGTTATCCCTCACCTGGAAACTCGCTTATCCCACAGCTGGAGACTCACCTATCCCACACATGGAAACTCCCATATCTCGCCTATAGAACTCGCCTATTGCACGCCGGGGAACTCGCCTATTCCACGCCGGGGAACTCACCTACACGTCGTCGTGCCTCCGTCGGTCGGACGCCGCCGACACACCGCCGCCGCGTCGCTGTCGACAAAAAGCCACCAGTCAGCCGGCAGCCAATCGCCGTTCGGTTCTATTTCGACGCGAGTGCCGGTGGAGCCGATTTGGACAGCACATGTATCTTCCGGAAGCGGACGCTGCACGCTTCTTCTGCTGGTTGTCGGTGTGTGATGTTCGACAGGTGCGGGCAGGAGCACGGGGTAGGACGGGTATAGAAGGGTGGTGGGAGTACTACTCTATTATACCTGTCTAACGTCACGAGGTTTGCGTTAAAAGGACTCGTTTGCGAATTGACATTGATATCAGACTGGCATGCTCCTTACCCATTCGAATCCACCATGTCTGACCAAGGTTGCAACTGTTGCAAGTTGAAAATGATGATCAGATTGGCTGTTCGAGGGCTGTTGGAGCAGGTGATTCGGTTATTTGCGTTTAATGGCGCTTCATGGTCCGACTCACTTCAGAACACATCACGGCCAAGCTACACGGAACCATTCCTCACCACAGTCCATTTAATTTCGGACCGAGGACATCTGAGAATAATGACGGCTGTCCCATGCTGGGAACCGTGAGCGCACACTACCCGGCAAGCATGGCCTGCTTTCTTCTTCGCCGAGTCGACAAGCTATATTTTGTCAATACAGACGTGTCTGCCGTGGTGTTTGTGAGACCAGAGCTGACGCACCGCGAGACGTGTGGCACCCATATGCCGTCCATAACCCAGCCCCCGAATGTGTTTACTGTGGTGTTTGTGAGATCAGAGCCGACGTGGCGCAGCGGTCTTGATGTGCCCGTGTGGCGTCCATGGCCAGACCAAGCCGCGCCGGGTCAGCAGATAGCAGCGCAAGACGGCTGAGCGTGCAGCGTGGACGTTGGACATTGGGCGTCGGACAATGGACGTTGAACGTTGAGCGTCGGACGTTGAACGTTGCACGTCGGGCGTTGGATGTCAGACGATTGATATTGGAAATTGGACGTCGGACGTTGGATATCGAAAGTCGGACGTCGGACGTTGGACGTCGGACGTTAAACGTCGGACGTTAGATATCGGACTTGGACGTTGCACGACGAACGTTTTACGTCGGACGTCGGTTGTGTCTACATGTCCACGCCATGAAGATACTGGCTGGTAATCCCCGGTCAGTTGCCAGGTGGCCGGCCGGTCTACACAGCGGCCGTCTGATGGGACTCGATCGGGCCGGGTGACGGCTGAAAACCCGCCATAACCCGATGTCGCCGGTTGATCACACCTGATGCCAACAGCCAACAGCCGGCCGTCCGCCACGGACAAGACAAGCCGCTGTACTCAGATCGGCGTCAGATCAGCAGGTCAGGCGGCACCCGGCGCCGCGCTCTGCGCTGTCGTGTGCACGACCGCCGCCGCGCCGTAGTCTGGGGAGACATTACTGTAGTCTGGGGAGACATTACCGTATAGTCTGGGGAGACATATACCGTATAGTCTGGGGAGACGTTACGTATAGTCTGGCGAGACGTTACTGTATAGTCTGGCGAGACGTTACTGTATAGTCTGGGGAGACATATACCGTATAGTCTGGGGAGACATATACCGTATAGTCTGGGGAGACATATACCGTATAGTCTGGCGAGACATTACTGTATAGTCTGGCGAGACGTTACTGTATAGTCTGGGGAGACATTACTGTATAGTCTGGGGAGACATTACTGTATAGTCTGGCGAGACGTTACTGTATAGTCTGGCGAGACGTTACTGTATAGTCTGGCGAGACGTTACTGTATAGTCTGGCGAGACATTACTGTATAGTCTGGGACATACTGATAGTCTGGGCGACGTATAGTGGAACGTACGTAAGGGAACTAAGGGCCAAGCGGGCCCTATAGTCTGGCGAGACGTTACTGTATAGTCTGGCGAGACGTTACTGTATAGTCTGGCGAGACGTTACTGTATAGTCTGGGAGACGTTACTGTATAGTCTGGCGAGACGTTACTGTATAGTCTGGCGAGACGTTACTGTATAGTCTGGGAGACGTTACTGTATAGTCTGGCGAGACATTACTGTATAGTCTGGGGAGACATTACTGTATAGTCTGGGGAGACATTACTGTATAGTCTGGGGAGACATTACTGTATAGTCTGGGGAGACATTACTGTATAGTCTGGGGAGACATTACTGTATAGTCTGGGGAGACATTACTGTATAGTCTGGGGAGACATTACTGTATAGTCTGGCGAGACGTTACTGTATAGTCTGGCGAGACGTTACTGTATAGTCTGGCGAGACGTTACTGTATAGTCTGGCGAGACGTTACTGTATAGTCTGGCGAGACGTTACTGTATAGTCTGGCGAGACATTACTGTATAGTCTGGCGAGACGTTACTGTATAGTCTGGCGAGACATTACTGTATAGTCTGGGAGACGTTACTGCATAGTCTGGGGAGACGTACTGTATAGTCTGGCGAGACGTTACTGTATAGTCGGCGAGACGTTACTGTATAGTCTGGGGAGACGTTACTGTATAGTCTGGCGAGACATTACTGTATAGTCTGGCGAGACATTACTGTATAGTCTGGCGAGACATTACTTATAGTCTGGCGAGACGTAATGTATAGTCTGGCGAGACGTACGAAGTCTGGGAGACGTACTGTATAGTCTGGCGAGACATTACTGTATAGTCTGGCGAGACATTACTGTATAGTCTGGCGAGACATTACTGCATAGTCTGGGAGACGTACTGTATAGTCTGGCGAGACGTACAAGTCTGGGAGACGTACTGTATAGTCTGGCGAGCGTACTGTATAGTCTGGGGAGACGACTGTATAGTCTGGCGAGACGTTACTGTATATAGCCTGGGGAGACATATACCGTATAGTCTGGCGAGACGTTACTGTATAGTCTGGGGAGACATTACTGTATAGTCTGGGGAGACATATACTGCATAGTCTGGGGAGACATATACCGCATAGTCTGGCGAGACATTACTGTATAGTCTGGGGAGACATATACCGTATAGTCTGGGGAGACATATAACCGGCCGTGTGTTGGCCCGACTACGTCCGGCCTGGCAGTCATTGGCGACCGTGGAGTCGGCACATCAAGGCAGGAATGGTGAAGACCGGTGACGGAGCAGTGATGGGCACCGCCGGACTATCGACGGCCCAGTGATGCACCACCGCCGGACTATCGACGAACCAGTGATGGACCACTGCCAGACTATCGAAGGCCCAGTGACGGACCACCGATGCACAATTGAAGGACCACTGACGGACCAGCGGTGGACCAAGACCAGGCCAGCTTAGACCACTGCCGGTCCAAACCGGAACGGAACGGCTGCCGGTTCTATCTCAGACCGGGCCGGACGATCCCGACCATGACCAGTCTCTCACAGCGGTGCGGGCTGATCCCGCACGCGTCGGCGGCGCTCTGCGGTCGGCCGGGCCCGATCTGGGGGGGCTGATCACGGCCGCCGCCACGCAGGGGGACGCCGCCGGCCACACACCACTCGGGGGCACTGACCAGCGGCCATTCAGCTGACACCGCGCGCGCGCACCGCACCGCAAGGGGAGACGACGACGCCGCCGCCGCCGGAAGGGGGACGGGACGCCGGCAATGCGGCCGCCTTTGAGCGAGCCGCGCCAGCCGGCTCCACGCCGGCCGACGGATTACCCGCCCGAGCCGCCGAGCCGCGCCCCACTACCGGTACCAGCTACCGCCCGGCACGCATCGGCCCGCCGAGACGGCTGCCCCGTCAGCTGGTGGTGACGTCACGTCAGCTGGTGGTGACGTCACGTCAGCTGGTGGTGACGTCACGTCAGCTGGTGGTGACGTCACGTCAGCTGACGGTGGTGACGTCATGTCAGCTGGGTGACGTCACGTCAGCTGACGGTGGTGACGTCACGTCAGCTGGTGGTGACGTCACGTCAGCTGGTGGTGACGTCACGTCAGCTGGTGGTGACGTCACGTCAGCTGGTGGTGACGTCACGTCAGCTGGTGGTGACGTCACGTCAACCGGCCGCCAGGGCACGCTATTCAGCGGCAATGTCACGCCAACTGATGGTGGTATCCCATCAGCCAGCAGGTGTCACGTCAGTCCGTCGGTGACGTCAGCCAGCCCTGGCGACGCCGTGCATCAGCGTTAAATTATTCGTGAAATAGGGTGGAATATACCACTTTCTGAACGCTCAATCGACATCCTTCTCCAAGAAGAATCGACATCCTGCTCCTTGATGCATGCTTATGGAGTCTTCGCGCCTCCTTTCTAACAGTATCCCGTTTATAAGTAGCAAGTGCATGCTCTCGGTAAGGAATGGCGATCCACGAACATTTCGCAATGCAATTTCAGGTAAAGGGATTACGTATAATGTGATATGAAATACAATACCAGTTTATAGAATAGCTATTATCATCTCTATCCTGAATATAGCTCTTCTTAAATTATGCATCTCAAAACAAATAGTAAAGGTACAGTCATAAGTACCTACTCCATCAGCTCGAATTTGAGTCGGAAACATCAAAAGCATTTCAAACGACACTAATTCCATGGTAAATTTCAACATCCTACTGTGCTCATTTCGACATCTCACACCTAACGAAAATGATTATTTTAACCCTGCCGTGCAATGTTCACGGCAGGCAACCCACATGGCTCTGACTGGCCATTGGCCGCTCGCAGTACGTCACGCCATTCAGCACGAGTCGCCCTGCGCCATCACATTCGGCGGTGTCGCATTCTCGGTCGGCCCACGGTCAAAGCAAACGCTGCCGTCTGGGCTGCCACATCAATGCGCTGAGCCGCATTGACTTTCCAGCCAGCCCCGCCATCGGCTACCCAACCGCCGACCACTCTCGCCGGCGGTAATGTTCCTCTCTCTGTATCTCCATCCGAATGCGGCTCCATTTTTCACAGGCTGCCCTTTCACGGGCATTGCAGGTTATGCTGGGCCTTTCAGGCCATACAAATGGACGTTTGCATCACTCAGTGCCCATTTCAGGTCACCATCACGCCAAGCCTTAACTGGGCGCAGCATTCTCTCACCGGACCATTTCGCCGGCTAATTCCAGCAGTCATGCCGATACGACCGCTCTGTCCAGCAGTCATGCCGATACGACCGCTCTGTCCAGCAGTCATGGCGATACGACCGCTCTGTCCAGCAGTCATGCCGATACGACCGCTCTGTCCAGCAGTCATGCCGATACGACCGCTCTGTCCAGCAGTCATGCCGATACGACCGCTCTGTCCAACAGTCATGCCGATACGACCGCTCTGTCCAGCAGTCATGCCGATACGACCGCTCTGTCCAGCAGTCATGCCGATACGACCGCTCTGTCCAGCAGTCATGGCGATACGACCGCTCTGTCCAGCAGTCATGGCGAACGACCGCTCTGTCCAGCGTCATGCATACGACCGCTCTGTCCAGCAGTCATGCCGACGACCGCTCCTCCACATCCCTACACCCTCTTCCACCTCCCTCATGGCGAACGACCGCTCTGTCCAGCAGTCATCCACCTCTCCAGTCATGGCGAGCGACCTCTTCCAGCAGTCATCGACCCTTCCAGCTCAGCGATACGACCGGCTCTGTCCACAGTCATCATACGACCGCCCGTCCAACAGTCATGTCCAAGTCCAGCGGTTATGGCGATACGACCGTTTTACTCCCCTCTCCATATCTCCCTCTCACTCCTCTCTCTCTCTAGCTCTCGCGCGCTCTCTCCCTCTCTAGCTCTCTGTCTAGCTCTCGCTCTCTCTCCCTCACTCTCTTTCTCTCCTTTCATTTTTCTTTCTGTGGTCCATATCAATGGCAACCCATCTCCAAGGCGCACTCAGCCCTGCTACCCGGATGACCATCTCACTATTAACGTCAAAACCGGTCCCGTCTCTAGCTCACTGCAATCGCTGCCTCTGTGCGCTGCGATCCCCCGGGCTCTCCCCCAGCTCGCCACCGCCCCCGGCCGTCCGCCTGCCGACGGCAGCAGTCGGAGTTGCGACTTCCGTACGGATCCCCTCTCCGACGGCGGCCCGCTCGGCTGCCGCGGGACGGCCGGCCGTCTCCCCAGCTCCCCGCTCCCCGCTCCCCCTGCCGTTCGCTCTGCCCGGCTGCGCACATTTTGCCGGCGCTGTCTCTATCTCTATCTATCTATCTATCTATCTATCTATCTATCTATCTATCTATCTATCTATCTATCTATCTATCTATCTATCTATCTATCTATATCTATCTATCTATCTATCTATCTATCTATCTATCTATCTATCTATCTATCTATCTATATATCTATTTATCTTCTCTCTCTCTCCCCGGCGGCCGCCGCCGCTCGGCTCGGCTCGGCTCGGCTCAGTCAGCCCCTGTCCCCGGTCAGGACCCGCGATCCAGATGTCAACACTGAGCCAGCGCGAGACGCAGTCCGCACGGCACACTCGCTTGGCCCGAGTCCGCCGGCCGGGTCGACCCTGGACCGAGGCGCGTGCAGTCAACGCGGCGACGCCAACGCCGCCCGAAGCCTGTCGCGCCAGCTCAGACTCGCCCCCCCCTCCCCTCCCCGCAACACGCGTACGGGCAGGTCGGGTCAGCCGGGGTCGCGACTGGACGGCTCCAGATACATTCTCCCACCGCATGCTTTCACTGCTTTGTTTTAATAGATGTGGAAGCCGCAAGCTCGTTTCGCCCGACATTCTCACTCGCTCACCACATCTAGACCATCGCGCAATCCGTTTCAGCCAGCCAGCGGAAGGCGACACCGCCACTCGCGCCTGATGGCGACATAGTCACCTGCAACACCGCCTGACGGCGACATCATGACCTGAGACACCGCCTGACGGCGATATCGTGACCTGCAACACCGCCTGATCACAGCCTGACGGCGACATCATGACCTGAGACACCGCCTGACGGCGACATCATGACCTGTAACACCGCCTGATCGCAGCCTGACGGCGACATCATGACCTGAGACACAGCCTGACGGCGACATCACGACCTGAGACACCGCCTGACGGCGACATCACGACCTGTAACACCGCCTGATCGCAGCCTGACGGCGACATCATGACCTGAAAACACCGCCTAGGCGATAGCATGTGACCTGTAACACCGCCTGATCGCAGCCTGACGCACGGACATCAACCGACATCATGACCTGAGACACCGCCTAACGGCGATAGCATGACCTGTAACACCGCCTGATCGCAGCCTGACGGCGACATCATGACCTGAGACACCGCCTGACGGCGATATCGTGACCTGCAACACCGCCTGATCGCAGCCTGACGGCGACATCGTGACCTGCAACACCGCCTGATCGCAGCCTGACGGCGACATCGTGACATGCGACACCGACTGACGGCGACCCGGTGACCTGCGACACGGCCCGACCGGCCGGCCGGCGCTGGCGACCCTGCCGAACGGGTCGCGGCGCGCCCGGCCGGCCCCGTGCACTGTCAACAGTGTCAGTGCTGGTGAAAGTGTCCCGGGCGTCTGGTCCGTGCCGGACCCGGCGCTGGTCAGACACGCTCGCTGTCAACACGGCGCGATCGACGAGACGACCGGCGCCGCCGTGCCGACGGCCCGCGGGTCTCCGTCAGCGCCACGGCGGCTGAGGCGCGCCTCACCTGACACCGCCCCGGACCTTGTGGGGAATGTCTCGGCACAACTACTGAGTCAGGGTGGCACCTGACCGCTCACCGGTCACACAGGTCAGTTGATGACATGGCACTGACATTGACTTTGACCTTGGCAAGCTCTGGAGGAGCTTGTCAGCAGGGTTGGAGTTAAATTTTTGAATCGTGGATTGGAAGGCGAAACTCTTCGGGCCGTACACTTTGGAAAGGATCACTTTACTTCTGTGTGAGAAGCAAAACTCCCTTCTATACATTCTAGTGAGTTTTAGGCATTTTCTCAGAAAGCAATATGTTTGCATTCATTGTCAACAGCACCATTCATGCACACATCACGCGAGAGGAAAAAAAGAGATATTTATTTCGGAAGAGATAATATTCTTCATCACAAATATGCAGGAGCAGCCTGTTTTCCCGACCCAATCCCGCACGACACTCCACCAGTGACCTTACTCAGCCCTACAGGGACAGCCAGAACGCTCCTTGACCGCAGTCAACTCCGGAGGCTGCACAACCCTGCACGCCACACAGCCCCAGCGAGCTCTGGAGGACGCCTATGTCAGAGCACTCGGTGACCTCAGTCGGCCCCGGAGGCAAGTGACTCACGCATGCCAACACCGGCATAGCTGCACGTCCGACGCGGCCGGAATGCCGCCGCTGCCGACAGCTGGGGGAGCGATAACAGCGCATGGCGCCGCCGCAGGGCACAGTCTACAACTGACAGACACACAGAGGGTAGGGCCGCTGCCGACAGCTGAGAGTAGCGATAACAGCGCATGGCGCCGCCGCAGGGCACAGTCTATAACTTACAGACGGACAGACACTGAGGGTAGGGCCGCTGGTGCTGCCGACAGCTGAGGGTAGCGATAACAGCGCATGGCGCGGCCGCAGGGCAGTCTATAACTTACAGACGGACAGACACTCTGGGTAGGGCCGCTGGCGCCGCGATAACGGCGCATGGTGTGGCCGCAGGGCACAGTCTATAACTTCAACACAGCACTTGGATAACAGCTCATGGTGCGGCCGCCCTCTAATGTCCAAACGGGGGAAAGGGCGGCCGAAGGGCACAACCTATACGCAGACGGACAGCTACTTACAGGAGGGCCCCTGTTGCTCCCAAAAGGGGGGAGGGGGAAAAAAAGGGGGGGGCGGGGGGAAAGGGCACAACCTATACCTGACAGACGGACAGACACTCTGGGTAGGGCCGCTGGCGCCGCGATAACGGCGCATGGTGTGGCCGCAGGGCACAGTCTACACCTGGCAGACAGACAGACACTGATGGTAGGGCCTCTGGTGCTGCGATAACGGCACATGTCGCTACACGCAGCACAGTTTACACCTGATAGCACACCGAGGGAAGGACCGCTGGCACCGCGATATCAGCGCATGTCGCAGCCGTGCAGAAGTGTTCGCAGAGCCTTGAGTCATTCCCCTTGTGTGAGCACAAGCATGCACACTTAGATTCCACGATTGCGATTCGGCCGTTGACCGTGCTAATCCCATGGTCCACGTTTGAAAGGAGCTCAATCTTGCCCGAAATAGTCGCGTCGCCAGTCGTCGTGCCCTTTTAAGCATAACCCGATCACGCAGATGGCACAGACCAGGCTAGCCAGGGTCGGAGCTACAAAGAAATTATCGGGAGGGCTCAGCAATGCTAACGCTGGAAACTTACACCAAGTCAGTGGGGTCCGCTCAAAATGTCCCACGGTAAAGTCTGCAAGGGAGTTCGACAGACATCTGGAGGATCTATAGCCACTCTAAAGATCTATCGCACTCCTATTAAACATAGCATACGAGCTACCACAGCTACCGGACATCTGGAGGAGCTATATATAGCCACTCTAAAGATCTACCGAGCTCGACCAATTGGACATAGCATACATCACAGCGACATTCAAACAAACAACCGTACTGGATTAAACATCGCACGTCAGCACCAGACACTCGGCAGAGTACATACCCCAGCAGCAACAGCAGACACAGCAACGGCACACAGCAGTGGCACACAGCAGCGGCCGCCCAGCAACAGCACACAGCAGCACAGCACGCCGGCGCCGCCAGCGCAGACAGGTGAGCACGTATCGTCGCCGAGGCACCGCACGAGAGGACCAGGAAAACAGCCGGCGACCGCCGAATACGGGCCGGAGGCTCTGTGTCGATCGATTGTTCGAAGCTGCGACGCCGAAAAATATAAAGTCGCCCATACCTAGCGGCTGGCCAGGGGGCACCTGCACGGATCCGCGGGCGACGCCAGGTCGGTCCCCCCCTCCCCCACACATGCACACGGCGACGTTTGAATTTCGAATGTCACCATTGGCCATTAGAAACAACTAGCTCGGGCTGACGAACGTCGAGCCTTGGGTTCCCTTACGACGCATTCAACCGCTACGTCATATAGCGTCGCCAGCCTATCACACCGATTAGTCGCAGGTGGAGTCGGTAAATGCCGTCCGTCGTGAGATTCGAGCCCACAATCTTGCGATCAAGAGTCCGACGCTCTACCAACTGAGCTACCGCGGCCTCCGGAGAACGTCGAGCCGCGCCACCGCCGCCCGCCCGGCTCAGAGCCGAAGGCCGGGTCGCCCGTGATTCGGGACTTTCGCGACCCGGCGCCCGGACCGTAGCGCCGGCATGCCGGCATCAATCTTGTGACTGCCGGTCGGCGCGATTCGGGTCGCCGCCGGACGCAATCCGTCGCGAGAGCGATGCCTTCCACGCCGCATCGGCGCCGCGTCACCGGGCTGCCGATCAGGCCGATCAGTCGATTTCCGCCGCAGCCGGCGGCGTTCGAACTGAGGTCACGGCAGGAGACGCGCCCCGCGGCAGACTTGTGGTCTCCGCACAGCCGTCGGAGCTACGCCGCCTACCAAGCCGGATTATTCGCAGGCATTTGTGCGATTGGCGACGCGGAGAATAAATAATGGAGTCGGGACGGTCGAGAACGACTGGGGAAGGTGAGGGGGCGCGCGGCTGTCTGGCTTCCGAGCACGCTCCACGTCAGAGGTTCTCTCTAGACAGCTGCTCTCCCTCTCTTTATCCGCCGCACTGCTAACGATTGGCCAGTGACTTGCAGTACGTTTTCCTTGAAGTGTAAGTCATCACGGGAAGACGTCAAAACCCACAATTGCGTCCAGAAAACTGGGCAACATAACAGACATGAAATTGAATTCAACTGTGATACTGCATCCTTTCGCAAAACGAAATCCTAAGGAGGTACGCGAAATCGAGCACTGAAACTGCTACCGCAAGCGACCGTTGTCGAATTCCACAGAGGGTCACTGAGTAAGTTACTCTGTACACAGGACGTAAACACGAGCTTCCGTTAGGTATTGGCCTCGCCTTATCCCAAGCTACCGACAGTCGGACAGGCGTCGGCTGCTACTGGAGGCGCCCAGTAATGCGCGGGTGGCGGCTGCCGCTCGACCCGCTGAACATTGCCTGTTGCTCTGACGTGCTAATGGTCGATTGACCCTGTTCGCCGCTCGCGCCCAGCATCGGGCGCCGCCAGCGCCTCGTGCGGTGGAGCTACCAAACAGGCAGCAGATCGCCACGTCAGTGAAGCCGCCACATTCCCGCGAGCACTCCAGGCTCCCGGCTACTACTCCAGGCTCCCGGCAATCCACCACCGAACGGACGCGAGGTCTGGCTACCGCCGCCGGCACACGTACAGCCACAGGGCGAAACGAGCCGATTTAAACCGAATTTTACCGACTAGAACAAGGCACGACCGGCAGCGGCGGCTGCGCGTTATAACCAATTACGAGCCGGGCCGTCGCGCATTAGCGGAGGAATGAATGAATATTCACACGTTCGCACGCTCCGTCGGCGAAGCGGACCGCCACGCCCGACAATCGTCGGCCGCACACTGGCCCGTTCACGCGTCTGGAGCGACACTTCACCCCGTTCACACACCTCTAGCGTGGCAGTCAGCGCAGCGGCCGGCACGCGAGGGTGGGGCCGGCGACCTCGCCCCAGACACGAGGGCCGATGGCAGGTCGAGGCTCAGTGTACACGGAGACGCGCCAGACTGCCGCACGGAGCTTCAGCAGTCCGGCACAGCACTGCCGACCGAGCTGAGCACCGCAGACAGAGGGCCAAACACGTGCGGACGGCAAGCACATATGGAGTATCGCCAGCCTGTCCACCCAACCTTGGAGGGGACGAGTAGCCTAGGGGTAAGTTGCTCGTCTCACAATCGAAAGGTTGTGGGTTCGAGTCTCACCTGTCGCTACTCTTCGCCCGCGACCAATCGGCGTGAGAGATTGGCGACGCTACACGACTCAACGGTCGATGTGTCGCAAAACCAATAACCAACCAACTCGACCTTGGAGAGCTGTGCTATTGGGCGTATCGCATCGCATGGAACGAGGCCACTTCAGAACAGCGCTCCGTAACTGCCATGTCGCTCCTACTCTCGTGCTGAGCAAAGCAGCGATGAAACATCGTCTGCAACGAGGACAGGACGGGTCGCGACCGCCAGGCCAGAACAGCACACCGCGGAGCCGGCTGTCCCCGCCACGGCTCCACGTGCGGTGCGTATGGATCACGGCAGGTCGATACCACGACGGCCGACGACGTCGTCGCCTCGACACGTGCGTGCACGACCCGGGGCTGGCGTGACGTCACGCTCACGGTGTCACCGACCGCGCGGCCTTTCCAAATGTCGCCGTGGCGGTGGACTCCGTGGCCTGCTGTGGCTCACGCGCTCCGTCCCAGATTGCGATGTGCGCTCGTGGATGGTGATGCTTACCCGTACAGTGTTAGATTATTCGGGAAATAGGATGGAATATACCACTTACTGAACACTCGATCGACATCCTTCTCCGAGAAGTATCGATGGTGGTGGTGGTGGATTGGAGTTTAGGGGCGCGTTGAGAAGTATCGACATCCTGTTCCTTGATGCATGCTTATGAAGTATTCACGCCTCCTTTCTAACGGTATCAAGCTTATAAGTATAATGTCCATGCTGTGGATAAGGAATGGTAATACACTAATATTTCGCAACGCAATTTCAGGTAAAGGGATTATCTATAATTTGGGATGGCAAACGCTGCAAGTTTATAGCATAGGATTATTATCCCTATCCAGAATATAACTATTCCTAAATCATGAATCTCAAGACAAATAATAAAGGTGCAGTCATAAGTACCTACGCCATTGGCTCAAATTTGAGTCTGAAAGACATCAAAAGCATTTTAAATGACACTAACTCCATGACAAATTTCGGCATCGTGCTTTGCTCGTTTCGACATCTCACACCTGACGGAAAACTATTGTCTTAATCCTGTGCTTACCTGTCGCTGCGACACTGGGCAGCATCGCTGCTACATTGCACAGCGTCGCTGCGACACTGCACAGCGTCGCTGCGACACTGGGCAGCGTCGCTGCTACACTGCACAGCGTCGCTGCGACACTGGGAAGCGTCGCTGCTACACTGCACAGCGTCGCTGCGACACTGCACAGCGTCGCTGCGACACTGACTGCGCCCCGCGGAAACACCGGCGGTGACAGCCGTGACACCGATAATCGCCCGAGGCCACACAGACCGCGACCGTGACCGTGACCGAACTGTGGCTGCCTGGTACCGAGGCGGTCTGCATCGCAGTTGAATGGGCGGGCAGTGCAGGCTGGCTGATATTCAGGCCTGACGATGACCGAACTGTGCTGATTTCAGCATTAGATAGTGCCGGTCAAAATAGCGCAGGGTTTATCTATTGCAGCTATGCCAGTGCGTAGGATTACTCTTGACGGCGAACCTAATGTGGTGGATCCTGTGGGAGAGAGACAATTTTCTACTGGGGTGGAGGTGCACTGCGAAGCTGTGTCTTGGACGGAGAGTAATCAGGCGTGAACGGGTTCCTCCCGAACAACTGGAGCACCTGCGAGAATGAATGGGGTGTGTGTCAGTGGCACAACGCACCGGAAAAACCGGAACGGGGTTGTCTTAACTGGGCCGACGGGGATAGACTGGCCTGAAGACTTGTCGCTGCTGGTCGGCCCAACTGATCAGTGTACCGATCAAAATGTCGACGATTGCGGCGGGGGGACGCGTCGCCACTGACCTCCATCTACTGAAGCTCGGGGGGGGGGGGACGACTGGGGCGAACTTGGACTGAGGGGTCACCAGGCCGACTGACTTATACTGGAGCGTTCACTGACCGTCACCGACCAATACTCACGCTGACAAAAGAACTGACCACTCGGGAGTGACTGTCGCTGCCACCATCACTGTTACCGACGCCTCTGAGACGGACGGTGGCTGAAGGGCGGCATCCACCACGCACTGGAGAGGAGCGTCACGGGCTCAGCCAGGCCCAGTCGGACTGCTGGCGTCGAGTAGTTCAGTCTCATCCGGGCGGAGTTGCACGATTCGAATGATTCTATACGTAGCGTCTGTTGTCGAAGTGTTAGCGTGGCGTCTGTCATCGTCAGCGTCAGCGTACGACAACATACGCTATGTATGTTGTCGTCAGCGTTAGCGTATCGTCTGCTGTCGTTAGCGTTAGCGTGTCCTTTGTTGTTAGCGTCAGCGTAGCGTCTGTCTGTCTGATGTCTCACACACGGCGTAGCGCCGGGTGCGTGGACACAGAATGGGCTGGGCTAAGCTACCCTCGGCGAGGCTCGTGCCTCGAAGGATGGACCGTCGCCGGCGTTGACAGACCCTCTGCATCCGTGCTGACAAAGTGCAAACCCACTGGTGTACTGTTTCGACAAGTCGACCGTCGCCGCCATACGTCAGGCGGTCTGCCGAAAGCACAGTCAGCACCCCACCCCCACCGGAAGGGGAGGGGCAGTGGCCTGAACGCGTCGACGATGCCGACGCGTTCAGATATGCCACGGACGACCGCGTCCTGGCAGACGCCGCATCGCTGACGCAACTAGCTCAACGCATGTGGAACGGGACCACGGCAGCTCAGTCGGTAGGGCGTTTGGCTTCTGATCACGAGATTGCGTGTTCGAATCCCACAACCAGCGGGATTACAGTGTCCATCCGCGGCCAGTCAGCGAGAGATTTTGGCGACGACGCTGTGTGACATAGAAGTTGAATGCATCGTGAAAGAAGTCGATGCTACCCATCGCACGCAGAACGGCCGTTGGGGCAGTGGTGGCCGAGTGGTTAAGGTGTTGAGCTCCGGGTGCCAAAGGTCCCGGGTTCAACGCTCGCACCACTCAGGACATTTCCCAATCCCGCGTTCCACCGGCGAGACGGTGTGGGCGGCGCCATTAGTCGTGATCGGGCATAATGTGCGTCGTGAAACACCCAATAAACAACGGAATGGCCGTTGTGCCGCCGGGTAGGAACGCAGATGGGAAGGAACGACTCCACAGTGCTCTGTGAAGTCGGAACCGATCGACGACTCTCGAGTCGGGTGCGGCGTCGCCACCAACTCGCACGCATAATGGTGGCGGTAGGCCGCACGTCCACGCAGACGGCGAGCCTCCAGCCCGCGGCCCTTCAGGCACGAGACGGGCCACGCCGACCACAACACCGCCGGTCCCCACCGCACCGACCGCATCTCTCCGCGCGGCATTCATCGACAGCTCGTCGCATCCGAGGACACACAGCAGTCGGGAGAGAGCACTCGCCGCCTGAGCCGAGCCGAGCCGAGCCGAGCCGAGCCGAGCCGAGCCGAGCCGAGCCGAGCCGAGCCGAGCCGAGCCGAGCCGAGCCGAGCCGAGCCGAGCCGAGCCGAGCCGAGCCGAGCCGAGCCGAGCCGAGCCGAGCCGAGTCCGAGCCGAGCCGAGCCGAGCCGAGCCGAGCCGAGCCGAGCCGAGCCGGGCCGAGCCGAGCCGAGCCGAGCCGAGCCGAGCCGAGCCGAGCCGAGCCGAGCCGAGCCGAGCCGAGCCGAGCCGAGCCGAGCCGAGCCGAGCCGAGCCGAGCCGAGCCGAGCCGAGCCGAGCCGAGCCGAGCCGAGCCGAGCCGAGCCGAGACGGGCCGAGCCGGGCGCCGACGCGCCGACTCCCCTAGTCGACGGGCTGGCGACGGGCTGGCGACGGTTGCAGCCCTCTTTGTTGTCGCCGACCGGCCGGCCAGTCCCGGCGAACAAAGAGCGGGCAGGGCAACTCGGGGCGGCGAGGCCGCCGGCGGGTCCGGCAGGCACTGCATTGTGGCCACCGACGGGGCCCCGCGGCACGGCCTCCGGTCCGCAGTGATAAATTATTCGCGAGATAGAGTGGAAAACACCACTTACTAAACACTGAATCGACATCCTTCCCAAAGGAGAATCGACATCATGCTTCTTGGTGCGTGTCTGCAAAGTATTTATGCTTCGTTTCTAACTGTATCCCGTTTACAAGTATCGTGCTTATGCCTACCATAACGGATCCGTGATCGTGATAACGAACATTCTGTAGCGCAATTCCAGATGAAGTGACTACCTATGATGTGCTGTCATACAATACCAGTTTATACATTGTTATCGTTGATGTTGGTGTCCACAAATTAGGTACTTCTCAAAACACTCAAGGCAGGAACAGTGATATATATATATATATATATATATATATATATATATATATATATATATATATATATATATATATATGCACGCAATTGTCTCAAAACTGGGCTTGCAGAACTTAACAAATGCTTTAATAGCATTATTTCCATGGCGATTTTGACATCCTACTGTAGTCGTTTAGACATATCACATCTGACGGGAAATAATTATTTTAACACTGTCCGGTCGTGACACGACGGCCTCCGGTCGTGACACGACGGACCCCGGTCGTGACACGACGGACCCCGGTCGTGACACGATGGACCCCGGTCGTGACACGACGGCCTCCGGTCGTGACACGACGGACCCCGGTCGTGACACGACGGACCCCGGTCGTGACACGACGGCCTCCGGTCGTGACACGACGGCCTCCGGTCGTGACACGACGGACCCCGGTCGTGACACGACGGACCCCGGTCGTGACACGACGGCCTCCGGTCGTGACACGACGGACCCCGACCGTGACACGACGGCACGGCGAGCGCTCATGCTATGACGGCCCCGAACAACAAATGCCATAGCATTAGCATTGTGTTCCGCCTCCTGGAACCATTGTGGTGCATGCACCGACCTGCCTGTGCACTCTAAGCGTATCGTATGAATGTCAATTTGTTCCGACAAGTGCTTTTTAACGTATGCGAGTGTGATACGCCTCTGAGCGCATTAGAGGCTACTGGTGTAAGTGATGTTTTTGTCATCCGTGTTTCCGGATACTCTTAACACGAACAGGTACATGGTGTGCTGAAAACCGCGGGCAATGTGGGTTCTAGAACACACGTGGTGTGCTGAAATGCGCGGGCAGTGGGGGTTCCAGAACAAACGCGTCGAATTTTCCATGCAGTAGATGCAACAAGGTGCGTGCACCTGTCATCAGGGTCAGTACATTCTGGTGACCGGGCCGAGCGGGCCAACACTGAGAGGCAATACAGATGCAAAATTTCATTGAGGTAATCCACAGTGGAATGGGCGCAAAATGACCCTAGATGTCGACGCGCCCCTAAACTCCAATCCACCACCAACACCGACTTGTAGCTTCTACAATCTTGCGTCAATCAAATAAAACAGCGTAGCAGGAAAGGTCAAAATCACAAAACAGCTAAACCGGGAGTCATACATGTCATAATAAATAAATAAAAATACATCGGGACGAGCAGCAAATCAATCCGGTCCGGCACCGGCGGCACGTTGGACAAGTGCCGCCGTAGGTGGCGACCGAAGATTGGCACGGGAAGCCGCATCAGCTCGGGTGGCAATGAGCAATGGCACGTAACGCGGCCACCGCGGTTGTTTCCTCGTCCGTGGAGCTCAATAGGGATAGAGAGCGGGCAGCGTACATTGGCAAGCGGCAGGCGGCAGGCGGGCCAGAGAAGCTGACCCCACATGCAGCGGTGTACCAACCCCACCTGCAGAGGTGAAGCCGACCCCACCTGCAGAGGTGTACCAACCCCACCTGCAGAGGTCTACCGACCCCACCTGCAGAGGTGTACCGACCCCACCTGCAGAGGTCTACCGACCCCACCTGCAGAGGTGTACCGACCCCACCTGCAGATGTGTGCCGACCCCACCTGCAGAGGTGTGCCGACCCCACCTGCAGAGGTCTATCGACCCCAACTGCAGAGGTCTACCGACCCCACCTGCAGAGGTGTACCGACCCCACCTGCAGAGGTCTACCGACCCCACCTGCAGAGGTGTACCGACCCCACCTGCAGAGGTGTACCGACCCCACCTGCAGAGGTCTACCGACCCCACCTGCAGAGGTGTACCGACCCCACCTGCAGGTTACGACCCCCCTGCAGAGGTGTACCGACCCACTGCAGATCACCTCAGGGGTGTATCGACCCCACCTGCAGCGGTGAAGCCGGCCCTACCTGCAGAGGTGTACCGACCCTACCTGCAGAGGTGTACCAACCCCACCTGCAGAGGTGTGCCGACCCCACCTGCAGAGGTGTACCAACCCCACCTGCAGAGGTGTATCTACCCCACCTGCAGCGGTGAAGCCGGCCCAACCTGCAGAGGTGTACCAACCCCACCTGCAGAGGTGTACCGACCCAACCTGCAGGTGTACCAACCACACCTGCAGAGGTGAAGCCGACCCCACTTGTAGAGGTGTACCGACCCCGCCTGCAGAGGTATACCGACCCCACCTGCAGAGGTGTACCGACCCCACCTGCAGAGGTGTACCAACCCCACCTGCAGAGGTGTACCGACCCAACCTGCAGGTGTACCAACCACACCTGCAGAGGTGAAGCCGACCCCACTTGTAGAGGTGTACCGACCCCACCTGCAGAGGTATACCGACCCCACCTGCAGAGGTGTACCGACCTCACCTGCAGAGGTATACCGACCCCGCCTGCAGAGGTGAAGCCGACCCCACTTGTAGAGGTGTACCGACCCCGCCTGCAGAGGTGTATCTACCCTACCTGCAGCGGTGAAGCCGGTCCCACTTGCAGCGATGTGCCGACCTCCGCCTACATAAGTATCAGTTCTTCGGAACACAGCCATGCCATGCCTACATCCAAGCACACGTGTGTGGTGGTCGACACACGGACGGTACATCCTTGGTAGAGGCAGCCATTTCACACTCTTGTCTGGATGAGGTCGATAACGTAGCTGAATGTAGCTACTTAGAGAGCTGGCACTACGATTTTCGGCGGGTGGGCCGTGTATTGGGTTGACAGGTGTGTGTGTGTGTGTGATTGTGGTTTTAGGGCGCATCGACTTGGGTTGACAGGTGCAATTAACTTGGCCATGCAAGGTAATGCAACTAATCATAACACCTCGTATGCACCGTTTCGAACAGGGACACATTCCAAACAGATTTCCATACGCCACAGCTTAACAGTGTGGATTCAGCGCGAGTGAACTTGAAGAAAAGACCAGGTGCTCGCACGCAGTACCATACAATGATCTCGAATCATGACCTCGCATGCCGCCCAGAATCCGAGCGACACGAGCGCAGTATACGCAAAAAAAACAGGCGGAGGCATGCAAAGGCGTGCAGGGCGATTTATGCAAAGGCGTGCGCGGTATATTTATCGTTTCCGGTCATGCTTCGATGGAAATAAATCAAAGCTCGGTCTTTCACACGCCGTGCCGCCCAGAACAATTCACAGGCCAGGATACGACATATCGCAGCCTCATGGGGCCATTGCCATATCGCTGTCGGAGCAGGTGGGGGTCTTTAGAATGATCCAGCGGAACACGTGTGGGATCTGCAGCCCTGACCTCAGGAGCAGGTGGGCGGCTGTAGAATGATCCAGGGGAACACGGGGGGTGCAGCCCTCGCATCAGGAGCAGGTGGGCGGCTGTAGAAGGATCCAACGGAGTACGGGGGTGTGGGACCTGGAGCCCTGACCTCAGGAGCAGGTGGGCGATCTACAGGAGCCATACAGGATGAGGCGTCGGGAGCATCCAGCGAGTGCGAGTGCGAGCGGAGCGTCTGCAGGAGCCAGCACAGGGGAATGTGCAGCATCTGTAGGAGCCACCAGAGGAGAAGGGGCAGCACCTACAGGAGCTACCACACGAGCCGCATCTGTAGGAATCACTATGGACCAAGCAGCATATCTGTGGGTGCCATTGCCGGAACATCCGAGGAGCCTGAAGGAGTAACTACAGGAAAACGTGCGGCACTTTAAGGAGTCAGTACAGGACTGGGTTGGAAACGCCGTCGAATATATTTGTAATTCACAACAACATCCTCCGTGGAAAATTTTCCAATCATTTGCTCGTCAAAAAGATGAACTGAGTTATTCGAAGGTAGCTGCAAACTCAACGCCGTTTGATCACATACCCGAAACTTACCGGAAAGTTCAAAAGGGAGTTCTTGGTGTCAGAAACAGAAAACAAATTATCCTCTTCGTCCTTGAACTCACCAAATTTTCCTCCCCAAATCCAGAATACCAAAGCATAAAGCCAGCCTTACTATTGGACTAGTTGTCACAGCACGTTCAGCGCCGGGGTTAAAACTGATTACTTACAGAAGGCACGCGCCATCATCTGTTAACACAAATCGTAAAAACCTCGCACTCATTCCAACCCGGCTCGTACACCTCGCACCCGTTTCGGTTGTACATGCAGTTACAACTGAGACGTAGCTGCAGGTGGTACATACTGCTGTGTCCGTCGACCCCGGCACAGTGGACACAGCAGCACCTGTTGCAGGGGAGTGGACACAGCAGCACCTGTTGCAGGTGGTACATACTGCTGTGTCCGTCGACCCCGGCACAGTGGACACAGCAGCACCTGTTGCAGGTGGTACATACTGCTGTGTCCGTCGACCCCGGCACAGTGGACACAGCAGCACCTGTTGCAGGTGGTACATACTGCTGTGTCCGTCGACCCCGGCACAGTGGACACAGCAGCACCTGTTGCAGGCGGTACATACTGCTGTGTCCGTCAACCCCGGCACAGTGGACACAGCAGCACCTGTTGCAGGTGGTACATACTGCTGTGTCCGTCGACCCCGGCACAGTGGACACAGCAGCACCTGTTGCAGGCGGTACATGTCGCTGTGTCCACCGTCTCCAACACAGACAGCAGACGCTGCAACACCTCGTCCAGAGCCGACGGCACGGCCGCCCGCACTGGACCAGCGACGGCCGAGACTCGCGCCGCCGCCGGCACCGTCGACGGTCGGCGGCAATCTCGAGGGTATGCACACACAGAGCCGGCCGGTGCTGAATGATGCAGCACGGTGGCCGGCGGCCGGTGGCCGGCCACATGTAGGTGCCACGCGGCCGGGTATTGAGCGGCGCCGGCCAGCCGGCCGGACGTAACGCCGCCGGTACACCGCTGCCACCGCACGACGCTCCCCGGCCCACGTCTACCCAGAAAGGTGCCGAAGTTTGCCGCACAGGCCAGGTCCGGCGAGGCCGGCGGTGTCCGGCGCGCAGGTCGGCGCGACATCTCGACACTGAGGAGATGGCGGAACACTGTTCGGCTCGAGTGTTGCCCCCGAGGGCCGGCCGGCCCGGCGAGTTCTCCACCGAGCGACGGCGTCCTCTTCCGCTCAAGTTTTCTGTCAGAGCTGTCACTGACTGGTACGTACTTGACCGTTCCGTTCCAAAGTTGGCGAGTTATTTGGTTTCTTCGACGCGTGGACCGCTATGGTCGTGCTAGCGTTTCCAATACACCGCACCGACTGGTCCCAGGCCGGGAGTGGCGACACGCGAGACTCGAACACAAAACCTTTCGGCTGGTAGCCGTGTTTCTACTCTTAAATTAGCTGTATCATCGCCTTTCCCGCGGAATAAATACGCCCCGCTACGCATCACGTGTGCCGGTGAGCAGCAACAAACGACTAATCAGCCACACATATGTCCCCTTTCCGACGCACGAAAACCGCAAGGCCAGCTATTCTCTCGGCCACATATGCTGCTGCCGCCGCGCGGTACTTCGGTCTGCAGATTAGATATGTACAAATCGCACGGTTTTGCGGGCTGCGGAAGCGGTGTTCACAGATGTAACAGGGTCCGCACGGCAATCGTAAATGCGATGAAAACAAAATGCGTGAGGAAGTCGCAAGGCGCCAGTTAACAAACCGCGAGGCGCCCTCATGGCGACCGCGAGGCGCCCTCACGGCGACCGCAAGGCGCCCTCACGGCGACCGCGAGGCGCCCTCACGGCGACCGCAAGGCGCCCTCACGGCGACCGTAAGGCGCCCTCACGCGACCGCAAGGCGCCCTCACGCGACCGCAAGGCGCCCTCACGGCGACCGCAAGGCGCCCTCACGGCGACCGCAAGGCGCCCGGCACGGTTGTTGCGGCCGCCGCAAGGGCGCCGTGAGGCCGTCGCAAGGTCTCATTGCGGCGCCCTTGCGGCGCCCTTGTAGCCGCCCGCAAGGTTGTTGTAATTTCTTCCTGCCGGCGGTGGATCTGCCTCAGTCGTAATCCCAGGTGTGGCAGGCGTAGTCTCTGCGGTGGAATCAACGCCATCTTGACGATCTGGCTAGTGTCACACCAGGCAATGTATATGCCTCTTAAGAAAGATGATCGTACGGCGGCCGCCAATTGTACGGTTGCCGTAAGGCCATCGTACGGCAGCCCTAGTCACTGCACGGCCGCCGTACGATATTTAGAACATCGTACGGCCATCTCACAGAGGCAGCAAGACCGCCGCGAGGTGACAGTAAGGAGGCCTCACGGTTGTTGCATCTGCCGTACGAATTTCTAGGCACAACAGACCGGGTAAAAGCCGTGAGGGGACCTTTAATTCACCTCAATGCCACCGTACAGTGACCTTGCGATACTGCGTGCGGCAGGGTTGCGGCCCACGGCCTTGCGATTTCCTTTAAAAAAAAGCTTAATGTCAAATCAAATAAAAAATATTAAGCTCCTGCGACAAGCAAAAAAAACCTTGAGATCGCCTAACGGCTACCGTATTCTACCGTGCGGCCACCGCACGGTTAGCACAATTTTGGTGACCTACGGCCGCCGTCAACACACCGCAGGTCATTTGTGACCAAGACATAACCTCTTCGGCCTGCGGTAGCCACCGGTCACGATCTTTGGCCAGTGCCCTTGACCGGATTGCCAAGGCAACGCAAACGTCCGATCCGCGTTCAGGCTGGCAGCCGTCCGACAACGCATTCGTACATGCTGATAGCGGCGGGTTATCGGCATCGGCATCGGCATCGGCGTCGGCATGGGCGTCGGCGTCGGCGCCGGGCCGGCCGGCTTCCTGGGGCGGGGGCGGGGCGGCGACCATGCGTCACGTCGGGCAGCAGCTCCACTTCCGCCCATTACAGGACCGCCCGCGCCGGCAGACGACAGCGCCTTGGAGGCAAAACCCCGCAGTCCAACCGAGTGAACACACAGAAAACGACCGACCGACCGACCGACCGACCGACCGACCGACCGACCGACCGACCGACCGACCGACCGACCGACCGACCGACCGACCGACCGACCGACCGACCGACCGACCGACCGACCGACCGACCGACCGACCGACCGACCGACCGACCGACCGACCGACCGACCGACCGACCGACCGACCGACCGACCGACCGACCGACCGACCGACCGACCGACCGACCGACCGACCGACCGACCGACCGACCGACCGACCGACCGACCGACCAACCCGGACAGACATACGGACAGACATACGGACGGACCGACGGTGGCAGCGTCCTGAAACTCCCAAACGCATACAGAAACAAACACCCGATGGAAACTTGGTCGAACTCCCTGGACAGAGTTTTGATATCCTGGACTGAATCTGGTGAAATGTGACTGCATTCGACCACAATAGCTAATGCCGATTTCACTGCACTCCATTTTCACGTTAATTTCGATATAAAACTCATGTCACTTTAACAATTCAACAACACACTAGACATTTAATTCACCCGAAGTTATTTTTCTGGAGTATAGATACTCTCCACTACGCAGATTTCTAGACACCGGACGGCAGAAGAACCTGGACTTCTTTCACGACGCACTCGACTGCTGGCCATGGAGCGACGTCCACTTCTCACGCCGGTTGGTCGCGGATGCACTCGGCAACCGAGCTGGTCGTGGGATATGAACCCATGCCATTGCGATCAAGAGCCATCACGACGCTCGGGTCGCGACCGGACGTAACAGAGAACGTGAAGAGGTGATAATGGACTTCACCGCACTTAACCCTGGCAACGAAGGCGAACAACCTGGGCGCCTCGAAGCCGCAAACACAACACGAAGCCGATGTCAAGGTAGCGTCACAGCAGCACCAGCGACTGGTTGGACACTGCGGACAGGTCGCCCGACGGTACCGACGGCAGGCCTCGATCTGGCGCGGCCGCTCCAAGCCAGTCCGTCGCGGTTGTGAAAAGTGCGGGCTGCCTGGTTTGTTCCAGCAGTCTTGCCAGCGGGAGGCGGCTAGCGAAGGCATACAGGATGTCCAGCTGGTGAAGGCATACATGATGTCCGGCTGGCGAAGGCATACTAACGCTTTTCCAAAGATAAAAATAACAAGATAATTATTTAGAGAGGATAATGTTCCGCATGCCAAAAATCTAAGAACAGCATATTTTTCCGGCCCTGTGAGTGGTAGTGGTGGTGGCGAATTTGTGCTTTAGGGCGCGTCGACTGCATTGGCCCCTTTGCGCCCCGCGAGTGAATGAGAGGGAGAGACCATGCACTTGTCGTGCACCCGATTCCGTCGACTGTGTCTGTACGTAAATTTCCGCGGGGGCCGAACAGCTTCCCAAGTAGCCAACCCACCAGTGACCAGCGTGCCGGTCCCAGTGAAAGTCACCCGGTGACCGTCATTTCAGCACGTGAATGCCGACAAAAACCTCCATAGAAACGGCGCACACAGGTGAATACCAACCAGCTCCACAGAAACCGTGCACGCACCGCACTGCACTGTATCCCATACCCTTTCACCCATCACTTTACAGACGGACAACCCCTTCCCATGCTTTCAGCCCACTGAGCGGGCGCCACGTGAGCGCCTGTACACGGCGCTGACCGAGGCGTGGACTATAATCCGTCACACGGCCGTGCCGGCTCGCCAGAGTCCTCTGCAGCATCGCCGCCGGCGGCGGCGGGCGTGCACGCTCCGCACTGGCGCCAAACACACCCGCCAAAACGGCGCGCCAATCAGCGCCGCCGTGTCGGACGGCACGCGGCCCGTATTGAAAGCCGATGGAGCCGAATCGCAGTGCTCGCGGCCGGCAGTTTGCGCGCGATCAGCTCGCCCATCACGGATCACGACGGCCGATCGCTGCACCGCCGCCACCGCCAGCTCTGCCGTCACAGACGGCGGCACGGTCCAGGAATGTATGCAGATTGCGCGCGAGCGCGCGCGTGGGGAGGGGAGGGGTAAAGCACGACCTCCGCACGGGAAGGGGCCGGGCTTCGGGTCGGGTGTCGGCCGATGGTCCGGGGTTGTGATTCGGTGTGAAATGGGGTGTCAGGCCGCCCGGTGAGGCGGCTCGACGGCAGTCCGCGCGGGTCGCACTGCGCCCGAACCGCAGACTGCTTAAACTGTAACGGTGCATCCAGTTATAACAGTAGCTCTCACGGGACGCACTGCCATACATATCGCTTTGCATTTGACTACGTAGTGTATAAGATTCCCCTCTAAATCATACAGCTCGCGACAAACTTTACTTAGTTAGAATGCACTTAAATTGTAATGCACAGTTTCAGTTCCCTTTGTTTCAGACTGCAGCTAATCGCACAAATTGGCTCACTTCCCAGGCGAGCTTAATGTTAACGGGAATATCAGCGCATTAATCATGCAATGCCATTGTCATTAGCGCCAACCGCAAATGAGTTGGCACACAACGAGCCACGCTCTCGCCGGCACAGAGGGAGAGAGACTCGACGGCGGTGGCGACGGGCGCGTGCTGATGACCTTATCGAGGTCACCGGTGTTCCACCGAGCCTGACCCGCCCGCCCTCCATTGGATTGGATTGTGGCTCTACGACGCACTCAGCAGCTGAGGCCATATGACGTCGCCTGTCTCTCACCCAGGCAGGAAGGGCGGACGTCGCGGGGAATCGAACCCCGTACCTCTGGCTTGCCAGACGCTCAGCTTAACCACTGGGCTACCGACGTTCCCCTTCCCACCAGGCCACCCTCCAAGTCCACTGGTGTCGCGCCGCCAATGGCGAGGCTCGTCGGTGCCGCTCACGGCCGTAGTCACGGCCGTAGGCACGGCCGTAGACACGGCCGTAGGCACAGCCGACCGTCCGCCTATGTTGAAAGCGCGGCCGCCGTCGTCGCGGTTTCACGATCGATTTCGCCCCCGCGAGCGGCCGGCCCGTCGCGGCGCGCTCGCGTCGACGGCGTGATGGACAGCGCCATCGATTCGCGTCCGCTGTCCAGTGTCAAGGCCGGCGTCAGCGGTCGGCAGGCCTGCATCTCGTCCCCTGTCGATTGATGATCGCCGAGCGGATGCGACCTCCGTCCCGGCCAGATTGAATAGCACCAGACGTCGACTGGCCGGCTGTGCAGGGCCGGGCCGAGCCGAGCCGACCCGAGCTGAGCTGAGCGGCCCGCCACCGGCGAGCCTTCCGTCCAGCTCCTCGTCGTCGACCGGGCGGAAGCTGAGCTGAGCTGAGCTGAGCTGAGCTGAGCGGCCCGCCACCGGCGAGCCTTCCGTCCAGCTCCTCGTCGTCGACCGGGCAGCTGAGCTGAGCTGAGCTGAGCTGAGCTGAGCTGAGCTGAGCTGGGATGAGCTGAGCGGCCTGCCACCGGCGAGCCTTCCGTCCAGCTCCTCGTCGTCGACCGGGCAGCTGAGCTGAGCTGAGCTGAGCTGAGCTGAGCTGAGCTGAGCTGAGCTGAGCTGAGCTGAGCTGAGCTGAGCTGAGCTGAGCTGAGCGGCCTGCCACCGGCGAGCCTTCCGTCCAGCTCCGCGTCGTCGACCGGGCAGCTGAGCTGAGCTGAGCTGAGCTGAGTTGAGCGGCCCGCCACCGGCGAGCCTGCCGTCCAGCTCAGTGTCGTGTTGTCGTGTCGTCCAGTGACGCCATGAGCCGTGAACATTCCTAATATTTGTCAACAGCCCTGTCCTATTAGACATTGATCAAATATTGATAAATATCTGGTGCTGTCACTTACTTGATCACTTCAAGGGATACACCAGAGCATAAGAAAAGGTGGTAAAAAAGGCGTCGTAGGTGTCTATTTGTCGTAGATGTCGCATAACGTATATGACTGCGCAGTGATCTAGTCCGCTGAGATATTGTAAAAAATTGAAATCATATACAAAGTGGGTTCGAATCAAGTTCCATAAATGGTGTAAGGACAATTGACCAGGGAATTGTCGAAAAGTGCAGTTCATCAATCATGCAAGTCAACGTCTCGGACACAGAATTGATAGCCTGCCTTTACTGGCAATTTCACCTGTATTTAAGCGGCACAAAATGCAATACTAGTAGCGGCATGAAGATATGCTGGTCTTACGATTGTGGTCCACTGCATAGTGACCGGACTCCACTCAGTCCCAGTCACTGTAAGCTGGCCGGGCCCGGGTTTCGAACCAACTTTTCGGGAGGCAGTTGCCGCCTTCACTGGCTGCCCTTTCAACGATGTGATATACCTATGAGCTCTGTCCAGCGAGTTCCAGCTCACTGGTCGCCTGGAAGCTTCAACGAGGACACCCGTCGATGACACGCGAAGTCTAACCCACAAGACCTGCTCTGTATCCTGAAATTCCCCAGATTGAGTGGAAGCCGACATGTAATGAGAGCTTCTTTTGTTCTGAATACAAAGCTTGGACCTTTTAAAGTGTACCCAAGTAGAAAAGCAGTAGCTACTTTCACCAACCCTTATATATCCAGTGTTCCATGAAAAAGATAGCTGCACTTACTGCAAGTTAAAGCTATGACATCATTGTGTTGCATCACGTCCCACTTGTTCGAACAACACCATAGTGTTTCAAGTATTTGCCGACTCACAGGCCCATGTTCAGTGAGTTCAGACTTACAGGCCCTCACAAGTGCAGTAAGCCTCATCCAGTTCCAACGTATCAGCCCAGACCCCATCCCCACCCGTGAGCCCGACCCCGTCCCCACCCGTGAGCCCATACCACGTCCCCACCGCGAGCCCCGACCCCACCCATAAGCCCGTGACCCCGCTCCCACCCGTCAGCCCCGACCCCGCCCCCACCCATGAGCCCCGACCTCGTCCCCACCCGTGAGCCAGACCACGTCCCCAACTGCGAGTCCGACTTCGTCTCCATCCATGAGCCCCGACCTCGCCCCTGTGCATGAGCCGCCGACCGACCGACCGGCCGCACGCCGGTCGCCCCGCTCGCCGCCGCTCGCTGACGAGTTGACAGTCGTGACCGCCGCAGGAACCGCCGACCGCCGCCTTACATGGACACGCCATTCATGGCCGCGGCGGCCGGCCGGGCGCGCGTCACCGCTACCCCTGCCCCCCCCCGTGACGTAGCCGCCGCCGAGCCGGACACACCTGGGCGTGTGGGCGGTGTGCACAGGACGCCACGGCCGCCGCCGCCGCCGCCGTGTGGACACAACGCGACACCGCCGACCGAGACTGCGCCGGCGCGGCGTGGGACCACCAGCTCCCGAGCCGCGACACGGCCGGCCGCGAGCTGCACCGGACCACCAGCTCCCGAGCCGCGACACGGCCGGCCGAGACGGCGCCGGACCACCAGCTCCCGAGCCGCGACACGGCCGGCCGCGCGCCACCGGACCGCCAGCTCCCGAGCCGCGACACGGCCGGCCGCGCGCCACCGGACCGCCAGCTCCCGAGCCACCGGACCGCCAGCTCCCGAGCCGCGACACGGCCGGTCGCGGGCCACCGGACCGCCAGCTCCCGAGCCGCGACACCGCCGACCGAGACTGCGCCGGCACGCCGCGGGACCGCCAGCTCCCGAGCCCCCGGACCGCGAGCTCCCGAGCCGCCGGACCGCCAGCTCCCGAGCCGCGACGCAGCTGGACGGGGCAGTTTGTGCGGCGTGTCGCCCTCGCCGGACCACCGACTCAAAGCGGCTAGACGGCCCGCCACCGCCGACTCAAGACGGCGTGACGGCAACACCCGGCAACGATACGGCCACGCGCTGGGAGTAGACGGTCTGGAGGCGCCAGCACGCCGTTTGGAGTCAGCCGTCTGGCGGGGCCGGCACGCCGTACAAACTATCCACAGAGCTTCTAAGACGCAATCTGGCGGACCCCAAGCCAACGCAGCGGGCTCCACAGGCAATGCCGGTGTTGCCTGCACATGTCGGCAGCTTCTCCCCCGTCGCATCGCGTCCTCACAAGACTACCTACCGCCCGACCCTCTCTAGCCGCCAACGTTATTTTCAGCTCTGCATCATGGCATACTGAATTTACCTACATACATCGGAAAAAAATTACTTTAATTTTTTTTGCATGGTACACGAACCGGCTGATGCGGTAAATGATGTAGTAGCCCAGTGTGTTCTGCTCGAGACTGTCGGGCACGGACCGGCTGATGCGGTAAATGATGTAGTAGCCCAGTGTGTTCTGCTCGAGACTGTCGGGCACGGACCGGCTGATGTGGTACGTGATGTAGTGACCAATGTGCTGATGAAGGCTGCATAGCGACACTATCTGCGATTTTATTCTTTGCTGTACCGTGGGTTGCTCCGTTATAAGATATTTAATTTTAAAAAAAACCACTAGGACGACAAAGCAATCCTCTTCGCAAATGGATTGTCTCCTTTTATGCGGGTATTTTACAGCGCATGGTGGCTTAATCCCAAGCAACGTCTCGAAACAACGGAATAGTGCACTCATGTCGAGATCGTTCCAGCCAAATGTCACTCAGACATTCATGGGAGGCCGCTGCGGGACCGGGCGCACGTGTCCATCCCAAACTTGGTGAAATTTAACATTACGCCTGTGACGTTAAATGGAAAGAATTCACACATCCATCTCGCCAAAAGTCAGCCTCCCGGGCAGCCCCACGCCATCAGACATCAGCTTCGACGCCCAAGCGGACCTTGGGGCTATGGTTGACACCGACTTGAAGGTTCATATTCACGTTCGAAACATTGTTCAAATTGTTGGCAATCTCACACGCCGCATGATGAGGTTTGCTGTTCGCCAATCGCCAAATTCCTTGTTCACCCCTCTTGTCGTATATGCTCGTCCAATGTTGGAGTATTGCTCACGGGTGTGGAACTCTAGATTCCTTCCTTCTTTTTTAAACATTCAACTACGAAGCTATTTCAGGGCCAACGGATTGCACTGAGCCACTGGTGGTCTGCACGACCCGGATTACTGGAGAGACTGAACCCAAATCCCCCCGCCATACACGGAAAACGTCCGATCACTGATCTCCTCCAACACTGGAAGATATCAGGCCTCAGACGTCAGACAGCCATGAATTCCACTTCCATAAATGCGTATCAGGGACCCTGTTCAAAGCTGTTCCACACCAAGTCCGAAAAAAAGAAGGAAAGAAGCACTCCTTGCGAAGTGTTTGAAACTTCCTCGCCAACAGCACAATCGGTCGTTTCCGCTCTCGCTGTATTCCGAGTCAAGCCACATCATTTCGGCTAATAGCCACATTGTGGACCGATGGCTAGATTAGGACACAACAGAACTGCATAAGTGGAAACCTCGCAAGGTGGTTGCTGTAGTCACTGATCTGAAGCTGGTTCTTTCCACACACCATCACCACTAAGGTAGTCAGTAATCTTGATTTCAGATTCGATGATGAATTGGGGTTTCGGGTGTGTTGGCAATAAGCTTATTTCTGATTTAATGACGTCGCAGGGTACAATCGATCTGAGCTAATCTTAACATTGTCGTCCGCTGGATGAACTGATACCAGCGGAGCGATGCCTTTGGAACTCAACAGAGAACAAATACACTATACAAAGGCAAGCATACCACAACGAAGTTTCAAGATGTGCTGATTTTTGGTCCTATTGACTAGCTCAAATTGGTTAAGCTTTGCATGGCATCATGGTTGCTTCCATACTGAATTTCTGGAATTATTGAAAGTGTATTCACTGGCACACAAAGGTGGGCAAGCGATAGACTCCCAAACACCCTCTTTTTTTGCATTAAGCATTGCTGAAGCCTATCAGAAATGAATGTAAAAATATAACCTCCAGTCTGTCTCTACTGCCATATTTATATCACAATCGTTGGCTACATTTTCAGATGTCAAAAGTGCACTAACATGCATGCCTACTTTGCTGATAAATGCAGACAATGAACTAACAATGGCAGAAAACATTTACCTGTGGAAAAAATGACAGAAAACAACTTCCATACATTCAGCCTCCACAATAAGAACAATGAAGGCCTGGCTTTCCAACTTGGATGACATGTTTGCATACATGTCTTGATTCCAATGACATGTCAGGCACATTTCAAGGAGAAATAAGACTGCATTAAAATTAATTGTCTTAATTGAAGTTCTTGATGACAGAAGTCTGGCATACAACTGTTGTTTTCAAATACCAGTCTCATGTAGTGCAGATTGATGCACTGGTTAGATGTAGGATGCTCCATTCATTTTGCATAGCCTCATTTCATTTAGGTTCACATGTGGTCTCACCAGCATGCATTTGGGTCACATATGGACTGCAATATTATGCTGGCTGGGTGATTGATTGATTATTTGGGCTTAAGGGCATGCTGACTGAGAGGTCATTTAGCACCCATAAGTGCTGCCTGGGTGGGCACCCAGGGTCACAGGGGACCTACAAAAACAGTTGGACAGCCAGGAGAACATCATGGTTCTAGGTTCATTTCCTGCCATGCCAAAGTGCTATCCATGAGAAGCCATGCAATACCACTATACAATCTGGAATTGTTTGGAGACTTGAGCACACATTGGAGAAATTGAATAGAGGGCCTCCAGGCAGGCAATTCCACCTATCAATCAGGCTAGATGAGCTGTGCAGGTTTACAGTAATTGATCTAGGCTGGCCCATAATTATGATCCATCCTGGGCATTCCTGTACCCAAGTAGGTAGGGCATATCTGTCTGCCTACATAAGTTTCCCAATACTTATATGTGCTCTGGTACCTCCTACCTGTGAATCTACACCCATAGTGATGACAGTGCATCCCCCTCCCTTATTCAGTGACCCAACACATGTCTTATTGGTGTTATTACACTTTGAGGTAACTATGAGAAGCTTTACATTAGATTGTTTTAAATATTTTTTGTCAAAATGGAAAAGTTTCAGGTTTTTAGCACACACAATCTCAGGGGTCTTGTGCACCCAATGTTTTCCATGGATAGCAGAAGAATGCCATGCAGCAGTTTTTCGCCCTCTCACCAGAACACCTTTCCTCACATCAATTTTGCACATAGTGTGAAAATTTTGGTCAGGTCAGCTACAGTCAATTAATTATTTAAGGTTGAGTGAGGTCACCTAAAAACAACCAGTTGTCACACTTTAATGGATAGATATTTGAATGAGATTTTCCAATTTTGTTGGTCTTTAGGCATGCAGTGAAATGCACTGGAGGATTTTTTATGTCTGACAGTATATTAGTTTTGCCTATTTGCCAATTTAGGCTAAAATTTAAGATTCAGATGAAAGTAACCATTTTTATTGGGGTAAGTGGATTTAAAAAAAAAAAACATTTTGTCATCCACTCTACCCATTAGAAAAAAAAAAACAAATTTTGAAAACTGAAATCTGAAGTTCTGAAATATCAAAAAATTTACATTTTGATTTTTGGAGTGTGGGAAAATTATGGCCATCATCAATTTCACCCTCCCTTTCTGATTCCAAACAATTCTTTTTAAAATAACTCCCACAATCAACTACCCGAAGCCAAAAACATGTTAGTCATGGTCACATAGATGCCCCTAGTGGCATTGTTTGTGGGGGACAACATTTTGGGGATGGTTTTTATTTACTCTTCAAGCACTTTCTGATGACACATGTTCATTTGCATGAAATGATCAGTTTAGAAATTAGACAGGCATAAAATGTCCCTGTGAGGATCTGACTGAAGACATGGTGGTTTAAAAAAATGCATTCCTTGCATGAAAGTTTTGCTTAGATTAGGTTGGGTTATGCTATGTTTGTTTTTTTAGCAATATTTTTATGCTATAATACATAAACCTCAAGCCAATTGTTTGGTGACATTTTTCCTCCTAACTGAAAATGATGAAATTTCCAGAGGAAATGAGTGTATGTCATGTGCATCACATTAATCATTGCATTTTGAAAATGAATACCATAAATTTAAAAATTACCTCAAAGTGCAGCATTACCATTCCATTATAGTCATTTCTCCCTGCATTATCTCCATTCATTAACATCTAGGTAAATATACATACATTTTTGCCTTCTTTTGATCCTCATAAACTACGTTTCATTTCCTCTACCAAGGTCTAGAAATCCCGGCGGAGCTGTCTAGAGATTCAAATTCAAACAGGAAACCTCAGCCATGGTGATGTGTGCTAACGCACTTCAAAGAAAACGCGTACTAATTTTAAGACCACGTCTGGTCACGTTCACATCAACACGTCACCGCATATCACAAAATCAGGATAGCAACGCATTGACTCACTTGTAGCTAGCTTGTGATTCAAGCTAATTTCAAACTCGGCTCCAACATACAAGATGACACATGCGCAGAGAGCGCCTTTCGGACGTGGTCTTCTCCGAACGAAATTCAAACGAGGGCTAGGAAAGCAAGCTGCATAGGGTAACACAGCACAATCAAAATATCCTCACCTCTTGTACTACGATGCCTCAACGACCATATGCATACGTATATTCTAATTCAGCCGCAGCATTCACTTTCAAAGAACGGAGACACCGAACAAGTACGGCACCGCGCACCGCCTCCCACCACCGCCGGGATCACACTGGACTTTTGTAAACAGAGGAGTTGCCAGACGCGCGTGGTTCAGAATATTGTGGTAGAACTACAGTAGAATATAAACTTTCTACTACGCTTTAGAGTGCCGGGAATTCACTCATCAAGCCCAGCCCGTACTAAAGCACGAATTGTACGTGCTACGAGCGCATCCACAGGAGCATTACGATCGGGTCCATATCACAGGTACCCCGTCCCATAGGTGTTAAAGCTGCCAGGTAACTCCTAAAATGTCCCGTGGTATGGTAGCTTCACATGTAGCCCAGCTTGTAAGTACCCCGTCCATGAATGTTAAAAAATCGTTCTGAATTATACTGCTAGATGCCACCGTAAATGCCCAACGGCAACATAGTTTACCCGCGCGTAGGGGTGTCGATTTGTATCCTCTTGTGAGGGCCATAGCCCCACAAATGTTGATCTTGCCCCCCTCCCAACAATCTGTGTTGTTTTATGCTGATAGGAAAGCTAAAGGAAAAATAAAAGAAAGACACCATGCTACATAGAAAACTTGGTTCATGTTAACTAGCATATTTTGTAGCGTAAAGAAACAGATTAGGTTTAGATAGTGGACTTCCTGACCCTGAACTCGCTCCACCAAAACGTTGGTTTCGTCCCTTCCTAATGTTAGGCACCAGGGAAGTACCTTCACCCATCGTCATCACAGCTCAGGCCAGCTGTGCTTCAATGCTCCAGCAAAGCTGGTGTGTCTTAGCCTGCATATGGGCGCAGAAATATTTTATTGAAGCCGTTGTGTGTTTGTTGGTGTTTGGAGTGATGGGAGGGTGACGGAGATGTTGACGTCGACGATGACGATGACGATGACGATGACGTCGACGATGACGATGACGTTGACGATGACGATGGAGCCGAGTACACTGTATGACACTGTAGTCGCATGCCAGGACTCACAGTTTTTATGTTGACATGCACGGTGCGTTGCTCTTTTGCTTATGTGACTTTACCTGTTACTGGACGATTTTTCCCCTTGCCGAGGATGCTGAATAAACACAAACATTCACATCGTCAAATAAAAATCAGAATTATTGAGGTATGAAAATATAGTGAGCGAAATCCGATAAGTTTTTGCTTTTTGGGGGTCAAGTACACTTCACCCCTCCCCCAGTATTTTTCAAAAACCGACACCCCTGCCTGCGTGCTGACAGGCAGTAGGAGCATGTGGTGGGTGTATTGCTTAAAAAAATACCTCATCCAACCTAACCTAATCTATCCTAACCTGGCCTAACCTAGCCTAACCTAGACTAACACGGCCTCACTTAACCCAGCCTAGCATGGCCCAACCTTGTTTGGATCAGGGACTCCCCGGCCATCACTCTGTAACTTGGCCGCAGCCGCAGCACCACTAGCCTCGATGGCGATAGGTGGACGGCTTTTGCCCACGCGGCCCGGGACGCGCCTGCAGTTCGCATCGGTCGGTGGGTAACTAAATTCCTCCGGCCGCTAAACGGAGCCTCAGACCCTCTGGGAGGAAGATGGCCGTCTCACACGTGGATCCGACGTTCGGAAGCCAGCCCATTGAACGAGGTACTGGACGCTCTCGCTGCCGTCCGGCACCGCGAGAACTCGAGTGATGTCGGAGCACATGGTGGAAGGCTTTGTTGAGTTGCGGTAGTCGTCCTTACGTACTGTTTCGTATATACTGTTACTATTTCGTCGTGCTGTGGCAGTATAGGGTTGGCCGCCTCGCCTCGCCAGTCCGTCAGCTCGGATTGGCGCTGAGCTGCTGACATTGCTGATGACCGGCACGTCTTCACCAGGCGGAGGCGGTCCGGCGGTTTCAGGCTGTAACTGGGTAATGGGGAACAGAGCTCGGCTTTCGTTTCTCGCCCGCCAGCACATGATAATGTTCGCTGTGACTGACACTGGCGCCAAGCATGCCAGAGGCATATCACCACATTCGTGCGTCACATTAAACTTTTCCTCTCAAAATAGCCCTCTTTCCACCAACACACACGCACACACAAAAAGTGGTGCTTGCCCGTTTGCGGCTTAGCCAGATCATACTGGCATGTCGCCACCTCTGCAGCGAATTCGGCGCGTGCTACTTTGCCGCGTGACGCGTGGAACTTCGCTGAACATTTCTTACTTACCTGTCCCGCGTTCAATTTACAATGCTGCCCCTTTTCTCTTTTGACGGTAAATGTCAGCTTCCACTCTCCTTCCGCACCCTTATCGGTGATGAGCGCCAGGAGCTCCTCGAGCTGTTTTTCCACTGTTTACGCAGTACAAATATAGAACAAGTCCTCTGAGATCGAACGTTTTCATCCTCTTCGCATCGTCCTTTCCGCTGTCGCATAACACACACAAATAGGTCATTTCGCACTATAGGTGGGCTGGACCGATCAAATTTGGCGAAAACGGACTGGTTCCCCGTGGATAGAGCTTGGTACGTTGCCTTCGGGTTTTCCAAGCAGCTTTTCTCTTTTCAGATTTTTTCCAAGCTTTAACTTCGACGTTCGTCCAAGGTTGGGCCGGGACGCCTACGGCTCGCCCTGAGCGTCGGTCCTCTGCTTCGCTTTCGGGTCGCCGGCGGTGACCATGGATGGGAGTCATATGCAGCCTTAAGCACGTACGTCAGGTTAACGTATTTGTATTCGTATTCAGCGACGAGTTTGCCAGAGGCGTAGTTGTATTTGCATGGTCATTCTCAGCGACGGGTTTATGACCGTTCGAATAAATTACCGCCAATGCTTCTGCTTCTACTGAACAAGCTGGAAGCAACTATAAATGTCTCACACGGCCACTGTAACGGCCAAGGTCCAATGCAAACCGGTTTCTTCGGTCGCCTCTCATTTTTTTCGTTTTCACCGAAACATACCCAAATATGATATCAAGCGATAGCCTGTGGTGAACTACCCAAATATGATATCAGCATATTTGGTTTGGGTATTTCAGGTATTATGATTTTGGGTACTATGATTTGGGTATTTCAGCATCGTGCAGCATTTCAAACCGGTGCATGTCAAGGTAAAACTTCAAGGTCAAAGGTTAGCTTGATTTATTAGTTGACGATATCGAAGCGATATCCACCGAAGGCGAGGTTCGGTTGCTATCATTTCAATTTCCATCAATTGGGCGCCATTCGGTATAGCTTGTTATGCGGTATTGGAAAGCTAAGCAATCAAATTATTTTCAAGGGCAAAGGCCAAGCTGATCCTCCTGTTGCCACATTCTTTCTTTTTCTTTTTTGCTCAAGCCTGTCCAAATCTGGTATCAAGCGATAGCCAGTGAACACTGGAGTACAATTTCAAACCAGGACATGTCAAGGTCGACAGTTCGATTGAGTTCTACGATGATCTCGCGCTTCGTCACTATGACTTCAATTTACAGAAAATGGACGTCATTGGACGTCGCTTGCTGTGCGGTATCAGCAAGTTGCTAATTCGAAGTAATATCGATGGGTCAAAATTCAAGCTGATTTCTTCGGTCGCTGTGCATTTCTTTATATTTTGTTCTCGCTCAAGCCTATCCAGATCCACTCTCAACCGACAGCTCATGGTGAACCCTCGAGTAACATTTTGAAACCGGGATATGTCAAAGGTCAAACATTAGGGTCAAAGGCTAGATTAAATTTCTCGAAGTCCTCGCGATTAGTCGTTATGCGTTCAATTTGCACCAAGTGCGTGTCATTCGACATGGTTTGTGCCGTATTATTATGTTACGAAATCGAACTAATTTAAAAGGCCAAATGTCAAGTAAATATCTTCGTTCACGTCGCATTTTTTATTCGCCCTAACCTACGCACGTCTGGTATCGCGTCGTCTGGTATCAAGCAATAGTCCGTCGTGAACCTCGAGTAACATTTCAAACCGTGGCATGTCAATGTCAAACCACAAGATCGAGGGTTAGCCTAAATTGGTGGAGGCAATCGCGCTGCGTCGCTATATCTTACATTTTCATAGTGGGTGTCACTGGACGTGCGGTGGGGTATTCTAGCAAACCGTTCAGAAGTCACATAAATTAGCAAATGCATAGGTCGAGCTCATTTCTTCGGTCGAGCTCATTTCTTCGGTCGAGCTCATTTCTTCGATCGAGCTCATTTCTTCGGTCGCCCCTCGTTTCTTTCTATTTTAGGTTAGGTTATGTTACACTTTTTCTTTATTGCATTATATTTATGTTATGTTAACCATCTCCATGTCACCTTTTGGTTCATTAACATTCATAAGCATCACATTGGAAAAATAAATTCCAACGATTAAATATTAACTTAAAGCGAAAATTTTGCACATGTCTTGTCATCTTCATTATGCTGCAGTCAGCTGGAAAATGTCAATTTTCTTAACTTATGGCTGGTATGAAAAGGTTGTGGACATGCAATATCCAACAAGATGCATATTAAGAAATCACTGTTTACATCTTTGCAAGAATATATTGATATCATTGCGGTAGTTTTCTCCTAAATTGAGGATAAAAATACCGTTTTCAAGCTAAACCTAGATTTGAAAAAAAAAACTCAATTTTTACACTTCTGAGAAAAGTACTCTGGTTCCAGCCACCACCCCCTACCCCGCTCATCCTTAGGCCTAATCACGCTTATCAAAATGTTCATACCTATGTCTAGCAGTGGTACACATACATTGCAATGTTGGTCGCAGCAAGCGGAGCCACGGGCAGTAGTCAGCGGACTGTCTCGGCATGCAGAATTGCTCCACAACTTTCTCATCTTTTCGGCCGTCGTGAGTCCGATGACTATTGCTTCTGATTTACTTACAGTCGCGTTTGTGTACCTCGGCACAAACAAGAATAATAGTTTCGTTTTCTACGATCTATTTGCCTCTGACGATCGGACATGATGCAAGCTAAAGCTGTTGCGATTATTTCAAACTAGGGGGTCCCGTATGGAAAATCAAATGGGCGGCTGTTAAGCATCGCTGAACTCCCCATGTGTGGCGTCACAGCTATTTGGCCAATCACAAAGCGAGGCATTCTTAGGCGCTTCTTTGGATGATCGAAGTATTTTACGGATTTAAAACAAAATGAATGCCTCCATCGTTTTAAAAAATAATATTGACTATTGAAACTTAAATACCCACATGAAACTTGACCCCTCCCCCAAATCGGTCCCAAACAAGGCATCCGAATCCGAATCTGCACTTCCGGTACACCAACTTCGGGACAATTCCTGCACCCCTGGCCCTACACTCCAGCGGATCTATTAGATGTTTAGTGTAGCTGTATTTGAAGGCTAAGGACACACTAAGCGAGCCTGTGTTCCCAGAGATTATCAGGTTCCGGGGATCAATTGTATGATCCAGATCGTCCTCCATTGTGGTGTGCGGCATCCCCTCCACTTCATTGGGATACAAGGAGCTATTGGGACTCACAGGTAGGTAATACCAGCAAGACATGGGCGGGTGCGGGTCTTCAGTTCATGGGCATGTTTTGTGGGCAAATGCGGAATTCCCAACACTATTTCGATGACATGTATTTGTCCCTCTAATGTGTCCATGCACGGGCATGTTATTCAATGTTTAGCTTCAAGAGAAACAAACTTTCGCCTGTGCGATTTGGCTCTGATCTACAAATGTTCTCAATCAGCAAGATATCCATGTTATAACAGTATTCTTAGGACGCGTGTATATCGACTCATGAGTCGATTTGCACATGCCTGCTTCTCTGTGTAAAGCCACTCATGAGTCGATTTATCCTTATCTTTATGGTATGGGGGATGTCAACACAAATGTGGCTGCCTTAGTGTTACTCCAGCTCGCCGCCAGGTGCCAGTAGTATCCGGGAGGTTTTCTGGTGGCGCGACGCAGCTGCCACCTATTGTACTACGCTGCTGCCCTCTACCGTTGACTGCGATATTCCGGAACTATTGTATTGGAACAATGAGTCTGTGGCAAGGGAGCAACTTGAGTAGTGCGACCGGGACTAATATACTTATACTTTTAAGGGACCCAGCCTACACCCGAAATTCAAAAGTCTCCGGATTTCGACTATTATTTTTCTTCGGGTACTCTTAAGGTGATACATTTATATATCATATGCTATTGCCCATGATTCCGGATTTCCATTCTTCACCTTCACCGGCTGATTCCTGTGGGGGACCGAGAGCAAATAGGTGTAGGAGCCGGGGAATTATTGGCATGCGGGTCTCCCAGACGGTGGAGCTGCCCATGCAGGTTTCTACTACCGGGGGCGCAACCGTGGGTTGATGAAGAAGGGACGTAAACCTCGTCAACCAATACCAGTGAACCCACCACCTCTCTCTCTCTCTCTCTCTCTCTCTCTCTCTCTCTCTCTCTCTCTCTCTCTCTCTCTCTCTCTCTCTCTCTCTCTCTCTCTCTCTCTCTCTCTCTCTCTCTCTCTCTCTCTCTCTCTCTCTCTCTCTCTCTCTCTCTCTCTCTCTCTCTCTCTCTCTCTCTCTCTCTCTCTCTCTCTCTCTCTTCTTCTCTTCTCTTCTCTCTTCTCTTCTCTTCTCTCTCTCTCTCTTCTCTCTCTCTATATATATATATATATATATATATATATATATATATATATATATATATATATATATATATATATATATATATATATATATATATATATCTATATATATATATATATATATATATATATATATATATATATATATATATATATATATATATATATATATATATATATATATATCTCTCTCTCTCTCTCTCTCTTATATCTATCTCTCTCTTCTTATATTCTATATCTTTCTCTCTCTCTCTCTCTCTCTCTCTCTATTTTTTTTTTTTTTTTTTTTTTTTTCTCTTTCTCTTCTCTTCTCTTTCTACACGCCATTTGGAGTTTGTAAATCACATCTGCAGTCAAGCAAAATTGCTTTGTATTTGCTGAGAACCTCAACATTATTTTCATAAAGTAACAAATAAAAATGATCCCCGCGCATTACAGAAGTGTGTTGGCGCAGCAACTCGCTGGGTAGCCGACTGGAAACTCTTGCTTCAAAATACAGATCCTTGGAAGGGGAACTTCATTCCTTCTTCACATAAAATGAACGGCATAACACTGCGACACGTCATTGCTATGCGGGACTTCGGGCCATTCGAGATCAAAAACTCACTTTTTCGGATCAAATTAATGCCATGGTGTCAAAAGGTAACAGGGCGCTTCGCTTTTTCATTCTGACTTTTCAGTCGGCCCCCCCCATGGTAATGCATACAAACTGAATATGCGGACAGCTCTTGCTGCATATATAGCAAACGTTCGATCTATCTTAAAGTTACTGCTGAATAATCTGAGCAACCACGAGGCCTATAACGGAGCAACGAAATCTCTAAGGCCACCAAAAAGGCTTGAATAGTGCGCCACCATGATTTCGAGAAGAAGCTCTTTCCATCTTCCGAGGCATCGTTTTGAACAACCGGGTGTCCTTCAAAAACTGAGCGGTACGCTTTTCAAGCCTTGAGTTGCATATTCAGGACTGTGCCTTACAGGCGTCGGCGGCGCTCTTCTAAGCCTTGGGCGTTCTTTCGAGCTGCGGGTCTGTTTTCAGGTCTGGTGTTGACCCTTCGGATATGGAGGTGCTCTTTCAGGATTCGGGCCACCCTCTGAAACCTTGTGACGTATTGTCAGGCCCTGAAGGCTTCCTATCGAATCGCGAGGCGCCTAATAATGCTACTACTATTCATGCTGATAGATGTTCAAATGCCAGGACGCTGTTCAACTATCAGTGTGTGATCTAAGTAATGGATGTGTTTCAGGAAGATTTTGGTAAAACATGTACCCTGCACACCACACCGGGGGCGTAAGCAAATTGCCCTCATGGAAGCTGTACCATAGGGGTCTCATTTCAGCCAGAAGATGCCCCTTCGAGAGTCGGATGACCGGACACCACAGGACCCTTTCGAACACTACAAAACACACCACAGCCACCATATCTGGTGGTTGAGCACCATATAGGAGACCATGAACGCCACAGCATACTTTCCTGAATGCCACGAGAGGCTCTGTCTTTCTCTCTATGACACAAGAATGGTTTCGATGGCGGGCAGCGGAGGCTTGAGAGGTGTTATTACCGATTAAGCATTAATGAAAGCAAGAGGATACCTTGACCCGCAAATCATCATCGATGTCACAGGACGCCTGTTGGACAGACAGGCAAAGGAGGAAATCGGATGACCAACGTCCTGACACAACTGGATGTCTTTTCAAATTCGCCATGTACGGTCCCTGGACGTCACAGGCGATCGATCATAGGAGATCTTTGGAGGTTTCAGAAATCCTCCTCAAGCACCACAAGAAGACATAAAAGATTAGTGCAACTATGAGCCACAAGGGCCCTTCTTGGTTGCACTCTGTACACTGAACCAGTTGCCCACCAAATCTGTCAATCAGCCCTCCCTGTAATACTGAAAAGCAAGCCCTCTATTCTTATAATGATTGTCTATGCTGTTTTTAAAGATGTTCAATGTGCTGCTACTGACGATGTTTTCTGGCAGCTGGTTCCAGTGTTCCACTACCCTGTTGGTGAAGAAAGTTTGCCTTAACCTTGTTCTGCTGTGGTTAATTTTAATTTTGAATTTATGACCTCTAATTGCATCATTTCTGTTAAATTCAAACATTTCCCCAAGGTATCCCCTCTCCAGACCATTGACAAATTTAAAGACCTCGATGAGATCTCCTCTCAGCCTTCTATATCTAAGTGAAAACATATTCAATTTCTTCAATCTTTCCTCATATGCCAGGTTGCTTATGCCATTAACCATTTTTGTAGCCCTCTTTTGTACTCTCTCAAAAGCCAACAATCTTTTTCATAGCTAGGAGACCAAGCTTGGATGCAGTATTCCAAATGTGGCCTGACGTATGCACAGTAAAGCTTCCTGATCACTTCCTCACTTCTGTATGATACATTCCTATTTATTGCCCCGAGCATTCTCAGTGCCTTCTTCCTGGCTTCCTTGGTCTGTTCTGATGCCCCCAGTTTTGTGTTTAGAATAACACCTAAATCCTTCTCCTGTTGAGTCACTGATAGCACTTGGCCACCCATCAAGTATGGAGCCTTCATATGCTGCTTACCTACATGCATGATTTTGCACTTATCAAAGTTAAATTTCATTTGCCATTCTTCGGACCACTTCACAAGTTCGTCTAAGTCTTTTTTGCAGCGAGATATGCTCATCCTGACCTGTTATTGCCCTAAAGACCTTCAAATCATCCGCAAATTTCAAAACTTTACTGCTTAGGCCACTTTCAATGTTATTTACAAATATAATGAACAGTAATGGCCCTAGTACTGACCCCTGGGGGACTCCACTAAGAACATTTTGCCATGATGACTTTGTACCATTTAGCATCACTCTTTGCTGTCTATCTGAAAGCCACAACTCTATCCATTTTAAGATGCTACCTGCAATACCATGGGACTGAAGCTGTATCATTAACCGTTTATGGGGTACCTTGTCAAAGGCCTTACTAAAGTCAAGATATGCTACATCAACCTGATTTCCCTGATCAAATTGTTCTGTGGCGAAGTTCAAAAAGTCCAAGAGGTTTGTGAGACACGATCGTCCTTTTCTAAACCCATGTTGAGTATCTTGAATCAATCTGCTACCTTCCAGATAACTAACTATTCTATCCTTGATAATTGATTCGAGTACCTTGCAGACTAGGGATGTGAGACTTATTGGCCTATAGTTTTCAACTTTCCTCTTTCTCCTTTCTTGAAAATAGGAACTACATTTGCCCTTTTCCAATCGGTTGGAATTTCATTATGTGAAACTGATCTACAAAATATTATACTAAGTGGAAATGCCAGTTCCTTTTCAGTTTCCCGCAACACCCTAGCATAAATATCATCAGGTCCTGCTGCCTTATTTGGCTTTATTTTCCTGATATGATTGTAAACAACATCACTACCAATGAAATCAACATCATTTGTCAGATCCCATGTCACTGAACTATGGTGTACGGTCGGCAGATTGGTCATATCTTCCAATGTAAACACTGATTTGAACTGCTTGCTCAGCTCCTCAACCATCTCACTATCCTCACCCAATGTAGTCCCGTTTACTTCCAGTGGACCAATTGTGCTAGAAACTTTACTCAGCTTGTAGAAACTAAAGAACTTTTTACTGTCCCCATTACAGTTTCTAGCTAAATCCAGTTCCTTTGCTCGCTTTGCTGCTCTGGTTTTTTGCTTCACAGTGTCTCTAGCTTTTCGATACGCCTTTAGATTAATGACATTTGAGGCTTCTTTAAAAACTCTAAATGCAGTTTTCTTAGCCCTAATTGCTTTTATCACGTCTGGTGTAAGCCATGCTGGCTTTCCTACCCTTCTTTTGCGTCTTTGCTTTTGGGGGACATGTCTAATCTGAGTTTCCTTTAAGTAAGATTTGAACTTTTCCCACATTTCACAGGCATTTAAATTGGAGAATTCTTCTTCCCATCTGATGGCACTTAAAGCCGCTCTCATGCCGTTAAAGTCTGCTCTGTTGAAATTTGGAACCTTTACCAAATTATCCTTGATAATTTCCCCTACATGTGCCTTGAATCTAACTATGTTATGGTCACTTTTTCCCAGAGTTTCGCCTACAGTCAAGTCTTGAACCAAGTCACTTAAATCCGAGAATACAAGGTCCAAGAATGAACCATGCCTGGTAGGTTCCGATACAAACTGGTGTAAGAACAGGTCCTCTTCAAGGCATTTCCTGAACATTTTGCATGATGGGGGCCAACACCAGCATTTTCATAACCTTTAGATTAAAGTCACTGAGAATAAGGCACTTCCTCTTAAAGTTTCTACTGATTTCCTCACAAATCACCTTGTCAAGCTCCAGTTGCTGAGAATGTGGCAGGGTTCCTGATCGGTAGAAAGCTCCTATCCTAAGAGTATTGCTGTTGCCTTTTCCCACAGTGACATCAAGCCAAATGGACTCCACAGACACATTTTTATCCCCACCTGCTACTTTTTGAGAACTGAATAAGCTATTCATATAGAGCATTACACCACCCCTTTCATTGCTGGACCCCTATTGCACGAAAACATATTGTATCCCTGGATCTCATAGTCCTGTAAGTTATCTCCAAAATACCCTTCACTGACCCATGCCTCCGTAATGCAAACAAAATCCGGTTCCTCCTCAGCAACATAACACTTGAACTCATCAAATTTGGAACGGATACTCTGAGCATTAAACATCATACACTTAACAAATGCTCCATAACCACCTTGGGCTTTTTCATATTGAGGAGTTCTTTTATCACTAGATGAACTATAACTCTGTCCCCTTGAGTTGCTGCTGTCCCTATTTGCAGACTTTGAGGTTCTATTGCCTTGGCTGACACTATTGGAATATTCCTGAGTTGGCAATGCAATTTCATCCCTCCCCACCCCATTTCCTAGTTTCCCTGAAGGACATGCTCGTATACTTTGCCTAACACATGGACCCCCTTCTCAGAAAAGTGCAGGCCATCCCTCTGATAGAGGTCCCACGATGCATAAAACCTGCTCCACTCGTCTACAAATGTAAAACCTAGCTCATGGCAGAGCTTTCCTACCCTGGCGTTAACTGCCAGTGCCCTAGAGCTCCACTCAGGGGAGGCTCTAGCCCTAGGCAAAATTGCTGTTATAATGACTCTATTGGTACCCTTCAGGGTGGCCAGAAGGGCCCTGTACTCCCGCAGAAACTCCTCACTCCTAGTCTGACCTATGCTATTTACCCCTACTTGCACTATGACTGTGTTAAACTGGTGATCACTGGTGACCTGTGCCACCGCAGGTACCAGGTCCTTCACACCTTGGCACCAGGCCTGGTGATGCACCTCCTGTCCCTCCTACCTTTACAAAATACCCGCTCTAAATATCGCACACGAGAGTCTCCTATGACTAGCACTGACTCCTTACTAATGCTATCCTCGGGGCAGTCATCCAATGCCTGGAACATATTTGTTGTTACTATGCCTGCCCGCTGGGCCGGTTGGCTAGACTTCCTCCCGCTCCTACCACCTGCCACCTGCCACCCACTGACCCTTTCCTTAGGTTCGCGTCTCCAAATCCTCCACCCCCTGACCTCATGCCACTTCCCCTCCTGTGACCTACCAGAACTACCCCTCCTCTGTTCACTATTAACACTCCCCTCCTGAGAGATCCCAGCCACCTCCACAGTAGGGGAAGCCTCAGCTACCTGGTGGCCTGCGACCACCTGGGCATATGATGTCCCTTCTACGGAGTGACCCCTTGTTGCTTTATCTTGCCTACCCTGTGCAACAAGGGCAGCCTTGAGCTTGTAAACCTCTGCCTTAAGGGTCCTAATTTCTTCCTCTAGTGCCTGCATCCTGGTCGAAACCATCCTAAACGCTGCAGCTTATGCCTAGATTTAGATTCAAATTAACTCGCTAAACAACCGACAAAAAAGCTAACTATGGGTCTGTTCCCGTGGCTCCACCAGAAGGAACTCAGTGGAGGTTAGTTGAGGCTAATTGAGACCTGCCCACGGGAACGACCGGTGGATAAATCAGCTGACAGCGGTCTGAATTCTGCGACAAAAAGGAAATGTTTGGCGCGGTATCTGGCGCTATTGATCAAATTGCTCCTCAAATGTTTGTCCAGATGATCACACAATGAATATAGTATGACTTATAATACGAGTCCCAAAATTGTCTATTTATTTCTAGCGATGTCGGGGCCCTCAGGAACCGTAGGGAGAACATATGTTCCTTTTGCTTATGGGATGAACCAAGCAATCTTTCTTCCATCTCGGTTGAGCACCAGGAGTCGTCTCCCCAGTTTTGTGGTTGGTTACAGCCTACCTTCTTAATGTACAGCATATAATCTGGTGTCTGGCTACCTGGGCCCCGAGACGCTTTTCTACCCGATGCTGGCTTTTCCCCATCCCAACTTTCTCGACCTCCTCGATCGGGCTTGAGTGCAAGCTTAGTTGGCGCCGCATTGCGGCAGTTGCGGCTCGGGGATTGCGGCGGATCCCGCCGGTAAAGTAACATCTTGCCCTTAGGACGAATGACGTATATCAAAGGCCACAAAAGGATGCTTTGTGGTCTGCATCTGCTACTTCGATTATTGTTCATAGTTGTAATTTCATATTTGCATTGCGAAGGATGATCCTGGTATTCAGTTGACGCATGAAGATGAGATTCATATTACGAAGGACGTTGTTTACGTGCAAATATATGAAACTAGTGCGCCATGATTGAGCTCCACTGAAAAATCACAATTGGACCTTGCTCCTCGGCTGGTGGAGCTTTTGCTCCACTGGTGGAGGTTGGTGGAGGAAAAATCTCCACTGGGTTGGCCACGGGAACGACCAGTGGAGGTTTGTGGAGGTTAGTGGAGCCACGGGAACAGACCCTATCATTCACTATAAATCGCTACCTCCTATACTGTCAGTTTATTATCTGATTGCCTCAAGAAAAGCAGAAACTATTAAACATTTTTTTAATTAAATTAAATAACTACACAAGATGTCTAATCTAATTTTCTTCCACACAAGTAGACAACTATATGAATATCCCTTTTTATATGACTTATGGCTAGACAGAAAAAATGAACAGTCACACAGCACTTATGAATACCCCAAACTTACTACTAATTAAACTATCTTAAACTTCAACACCAAACACACTATGCACACCAAAAAAATAAATAAAGTATGTTAGGATAGTATGAATGTTGTCTAATGTACTTATGAAATCTACACACTTGTAATATCTCCTACTACAGAAATCGAAGCGTCAAGAACACGCCGAAAGCCATGAGGCCACGCTTTGGCGCACACAAGATGGCGCCCTGCGGCGTCGCTAGGTTAATATAGTATAGTTTGCGTGCTACGAAAATGCTTATAAGATAAAAACTAATGAAATATAATCACAGAAGTAATTGCTAAACACCTATCCACAGCTTAGACTAGAGTACTGCCCTGTTCTGCAGCGACTTATCTGGAAACCTGGAGCTGCGGCGCACGTGCTTCCACCTTGACACCTGGCGGCAAACTGAAGAAGTCCCTGAATGTCGGAGATATTCTCCTTGAACACCAAAGGAGGTCCCTGAATGCTCCAAATATCCTCGCAACCCACAGAAGATATGGTTATAGATGTTGCAAGAAATATGAGGTGCGGTGGAAGTGCTGAACACTACTGTTAATGATCGGACATCTTGAAGTGAGTAGGTACTCATTTGATGAGTAAAAGCGTCAAGAGGGCACTTCTCCTGAAGGAAAAGAGCGCCGTTGTCAAGAACAGGGACAATTTGGAGGATCAGTGGGAAAACTGCACGACATCACATAGGCAAGAAAATGAAATGGCTGGGTGGGAAGTTCGCACTCAACAACAATGCTAAGCTTACCTTTGTTGGGTGAGTATTTGAAGAACTGGCGCGTGGAAGAACTTGGGTAGGAGCTTTTCGCCTTGAATGCGCTGTTCGGAGTTCCCGGATCCAATTAAAGCATGCTTTATTCGGCCAAGCAAGGCCTATTATATAGCATGCTAACTGCGAGGGCATTTGATCCCCTAGTGGATTTTGCCCTCACATATGGAATGAATTTGCCCCCGCATTGAACCTGGTCCTAAAAATAGTATCCAATATGTGAGTGTTCACGTTGCGCCAGATCGCCCAAATCCGCCAATGCCAGTCAGTATCTGCAAAGTTAACTACTAGTGTGCGTTTTTCATGTTTATAATCATCATCACGATTGAACTCTTTTTCAGTGCATCTCGGGAAAAGAGGGTCATCTAGGAAAAGAGTCGCTGCCAGATTTCCTGGGCAACGCCCCCTCCCCCTCCCTTAGGAACCAAAAATATGCTAGATCAAAGGAGAAATTTTGTGGTTTTCACCACAGAAATGGTCTTTTCGACTCGCTTCGCGGCTTCAGACTGGCTTTTGTTTCTTGACAGTTATATTTCGATTGGCTCCCTGAAGAAAACCATCACTGCGTTCCTGTCTAAGAATATTAAAACTAATATTCGTCTTCCGTGAGCAAAAGTAGAAGATGAAAATACTTGGAACGCTGAAATAAAGAACCGCGAATCTGAAAACAAAAATCGATTTCGATGACAGTTCAGTGCCCCCTTTCTTCGCAAGATCTTGGTCGTGCCACTAATCCCCCTCACCCTACGCCCTCCCTTAGGAAAATCATGCATGTGCTTCTGGTGAGTGCTAAGCTAACCATGGTTGGATATAAAACAAACGGTCTTCAAGCATGATACCAACCAAAATGTGGAGCCAGCTGCATGTTATCATATGTGCACAACAAGGTTGATGATTTACTCCTTGGTGCATATCGATCCATATTATGGCACAAGCACAAGTCATATTTCAGTTTTACCCAAATATACACCACCGTCCCATGAAATATGAACACACGGAACTAAATCATACATAAGAAATGTCTTCACATCAATTAACTTCAAACGTCTGAACTGGATACCGAGCAGATACCACTACATTCCTCTATGCACGGGAAGGAAAATGCATCCTTGGAAAAAATCCAACAATATTCAGAGTGTTTTCGAGCAAGCAAGTGGTCGTTCGGCTGTCACTTAGCCGCGTGATTGACTATGCCTAGGAATTAGACATAAAGACATAAAGACATAAAATATTAGTGCAACTATGAGCCACAAGGGCCCTTTTTGGTTGCACTCTGTACACTGAACCAGTTGCCCGCCAAATCTGTCAATCAGCCCTCCCTGTAATACTGAAAAGCAAGCCCTTTCTTCTTATAATGATTGTCTATGCTGTTTTTAAAGATGTTCAATGTGCTGCTACTGACAATGTTTTCTGGCAGCTGGTTCCAGTGTTCTACTGCCCTGTTGGTGAAGAAAGTTTGCCTTAACCTTGTTCTGCTGTGGTTAACTTTAATTTTGAATTTATGACCTCTAATTGCATCATTTCTGTTCAATTCAAACATTTCCCCAAGGTATCCCCTCTCCAGACCATGGACAAATTTAAAGACCTCGATGAGATCTCCTCTCAGCCTTCTATAGCTAAGTGAAAACATATTCAATTTCTTCAATCTTTCCTCTTATGCCAGGTTGCTTATGCCATTAACCACTTTTGTAGCCCTCTTTTGTACTCTCTCTAAAAGCCAACAATCTTTTTCATAGCTAGGAGACCAAGCTTGGATGCAGTATTCCAAATGTGGCCTTACGTATGCACAGTGAAGCTTCCTGATCACTTCCTCACTTCTGTATGATACATTCCTATTTATTGCCCCGATCATTATCAGTGCCTTCTTCCTGGTTTCCTTGGTCTGTTCTGATGCCCCCAGTTTTGTGTTTAGAATAACACCTAAATCCTTCTCCTGTTGAGTCACTGATAGCACTTGGCCACCCATCAAGTATGGAGCCTTCATATGCTGCTTACCTACATGCATGATTTTGCACTTATCAAAATTAAATTTCATTTGCCATTCTTCGGACCACTTCACAAGTTCTTCTAAGTCTTTTTGCAGCGAGATATGCTCATCCTGACCTGTTATTGCGCTAACGACCTTCAAATCTTCCGCAAATTTCAAAACTTTACTGCTTAGGCCACTTTCAATGTTATTTACAAATATAATGGACAGTAGTCGCCCAGCACTGACCCCTGGGGGACTCCACTAAGAACATTTTGCCATGATGACTTTGTGCCATTTAGCATCACTCTTTTCTGTCTATCTGAAAGCCACAACTCTATTCATTTTAAGATGCAACCTGCAATACCATGGCACTGAAGCTGTACCATTAACCGTTTATGGGGTACTTTGTCAAAGGCCTTACTAAAGTCAAGATATGCTACATCAACCTGATTTCCCTGATCAAATTGTTCTGTGGCGAAGTTCAAAAAAGTCCAAGAGGTTTGTGAGACACGATCGTTCTTTTCTAAACCCATGTTGAGTATCTTGAATCAATCTGCTACCTTCCAGATAACTAACTATTCTATCCTTGATAATTGATTCAAGTACCTTGCAGACTAGGGATGTGAGACTTACTGGCCTATAGTTTTCAACTTTCCCTCTTTCTCCTTTCTTGAAAATAGGAACTACATTTGCCCTTTTCCAATCGGTTGGAATTTCATTTTGTGAAACTGATCTACAAAATATTATACTAAGTGGAAATGCCAGTTCCTTTTCAGTTTCCCGCAACACCCTAGCATAAATATCATCAGGTCCTGCTGCCTTGTTCGGCTTTATTTTCCTGATATGATTGTAAACAACATCACTATCAATGAAATCAACATCATTTGTCAGATCCCATGTCACTGAACTATGGTGTACAGTCGGCAGATTGGTCATATCTTCCTATGTAAACACTGATTTAAACTGCTTGCTCAGCTCCTCAACCATCTCACTATCCTCACCCAATGTAGTCCCGTTTACTTCCAGTGGACCAATTGTGCTAGAAATTGTGACAAACTGGCATCTCTAATTTGTGCCACCGGGCTTCCTCCCTACCACGAGCGCCCACGAGAGCCGCTGTGCGGTGGCCGTCCCAACCGTAGACGATTTACGTCACCGGGCTTCTTCACTGCCACGAGCGCCCACCCACTACTGTACGATGACGGTCCTGACCGCAGACCCGCCTCAGAGCTGCTGGCTATCTACGACTGTTTGACGTTGCAAATACCACCCACAATGTCTCATCTTGCTGAGCACCAACAACGCGCACTCATATATATATATATATATATATATATATATATATATATATATATATATATATATATATATATATATATATATATATATATATATATATATAAATTATATATAATAATATATATACATATAATAAACATTGCACTAAACTCTAAAGGACATTGTATCAATTGATATAAAACCTTGCCACTACCACCCCCTCGAACCAACATCCCATGCTCTACCCATCCTGCCGTAGTAGAAGCGATGACCTTATTTCAAATTGCTTCGACATTGACGAAAGGTGATAACGACTGTGACAAGGCGATAAACATTTGCATGTATATTGCAAGTAATTGCGCTATATTCATTGTGTTATTGGCAACGAACTCTTATCTCTTTCCTCAATACAGGAGGGAGGAAAGAGCTAGGATGTAGAGAACTGGGACGGTGCCATTACTTCCATTACGTGTGCATGAAACACTTCTGTTTAGCCGATTGTACTTGAAAGTACTTTATGGAACATGTGATGCAGCTACTTTCCTTTTCCTGTGGGCTACTGAAGAGATATTGAGATGAGGTCGAAAAACGTATCTCTTCTTCGCTATTCTGTCACGTTTGTTGCTTGTTTCGGTGGCAAGTGAATTAAGACTTAGAGTATAGGCGCACCTGATGTGTTAATACAACTAAGAAGATGCACATAAATATTAGCTTGATATCTTCTTTCAAATCCCGATGTTATGCTTTTTTACGGCTCAACTTGTGGTGGGCATAATTTAATATTCGTGGGCTTTTGGGCTGGAATCAGCCTTGCAGGGCCCGAGATCCCTCCCACGAAAGATTGCTATGCATTGCACATGCTTGCATGATCGCAAGCATTTGAAAAATTATTGACCTTTTTAACACTAATTTAATGTATGCTTTGACGTGTCCATATACATATCAAAATACATCGTGGTTGACGTGTCGTTGAAGTACATCGTTTTTAACATTGTCATTGGAACAAGCTCGAGTCACTGTTGTGTTCTGCGATTCTCCACATCTCTAATTCGTCTCATCTCTCCCGTCCTCTCTAGAGCTTGCATTATTTCACGTCACTGCTACGATCCAAAATATGGTAGAATAATGGTCAATCAAATCCGCAAGAATCCTCCATGTGCACGAATTAAGAAACAAATGCGTAGGGTGCATAGCAAAACTACACTAAATGTTCTAGTTTGTGCATTTGCCTTATCTCAGGTCAGGTGTTTCCAGAGTTGGCGCGAAGCCACCGCCACACTTCTTCTTACCTTCCCTATCGTGTCCCACTAGGCCGCACGGCCACATCAACACAATCTGGTATCAATTACTACGAACGGTCCATACGCCCCACACGCCGCGCTCATCAATCACCACTCTCCATCTCCCCAGAGCGGTCCATTCGCCTCCCTTCAGCCACAGTGTACGCTCCGCCTGCACACAGTTCCGTGTTTTCACGGTGTCTCGTTCGGCCATCTTTCGGCGGACACGCGCCGCGCCCGGGGCGCCCGTCAGTTGACGACGCGTCCTGTCGCGTCGTCAGCTGACCCCTGACCTCGGCGGCGGCGCGGCGACGCGCGGGTCAGCCGGGATCAAAAGCCTGTCAGTGTCAGGCCGCCGACGGCGGCGGCCGTCTGCCGGAGGCGGTGTCACAATCTGACCGCAAAAACGCCGAGAGCCGACAGCGCCGCCCTCCCCTCGACAGCCGTGGCGCGGCGGCGGCGCTTCTTTGTCTCTCGACTCCGCTCGGTAGACACGAGGTGGTCTGGAGCACTGCAGGCGCATCACGCCGCCGGGGGATGGCAGCGGGGATCTCGATCAGGCCCGCCCCCCCCTCCTCCCCTCGAGGTCAAGTTGTGGGTGAGACCCGCATCACTGTGCCGGGCAGAGCTAATCAAAGAGATCCCAGTGGTGAAATGCAATCCACTACTACTGAAGTACCCAGTAACAAAACTGCACACGAAAATTGTGCATGCTCGTATTGTATCGCTTTCACATCATTCACTTCCAATAAAGTAAGCCTTTTCTACTAAGTTTCTCGTCGTGTCTTCCCCAAAAATAGGCATTGGGCACATCATTACCAGCTACTCTGAAAACTGGATTTTGACAATCACTTGAAAATTCAAATTCCCACTGGGTGTTTTGTGTCTTTTAGTCTTTCACTTAAATGCACACTGGAACATATTCGTCGGCCGCATTAGACAATTTCGCTCACCGATTCAACCATCATCCCGACCAGGATTTAATCGCATTGGTAATGGTTGTACAAGATCGGTGATGGACAAAATACTCGAAACATTTTCTGATACACGTTTTGCATTTGATGTGCTAAGCTCGGGAATGTAAAGCGATCACTAACTCCTAAACAGCTTTAGGGTTTCCAGGCGATGCTTGAGCACCATCTGAGTTCAGTTGAGCACCATCTAGACTTCGAAAATGGTTTTTGAAAATGCATAGTATTTCTTTTAATTTAAGATATCCCTGAGGGGTACTAACAAATGCATGACTTGTAGAATGGGTATAAACGCCGTCACGTTATTTCGCCAGCATTATGCCTGCTTTACATGCGAGTTCCATTTGGAGAAGAGTCCCGGAAGATCAGCCGTAACACTGATTTCTTAATCTTTCATGTTAATTTTCCATTATCTTTATCTTTCATTGTCATGATATTAAAATATCTCTATATACTCCGCAAGGTGTGCCAAAGCATGAATGGGAAATAAATGACTAGAAATCATGTGAATCGTGTGCTACAGCCACACTCTACGTCCTACCAGCCTCGGTCGTTGCCAATCTCAAGGGAAAACCAGTGCTCACTTCATATTGACCTTGGTTCGTTCACACCGCTTCGTCACCTTCTTCCAGGTTAGGGGGAGGGTGCGATGAATTAAATGATAAATGAATAAATATTGTAAAAGAAATAAATACTGGGTACATGCACTGGTCCCAGTAAAACGCCGTATTTATGCTTCGGAATTTTTACAGGTTTTTTTTGGCATCTTGCCTGTTCCCGTAATTATGAATATTGCGAACATCCCTGGGGAAGTGCGATACACCCCCCCCCCTCTAGACGGAGCTTGCTGGTGATGCGAGATCATACTAGATGCTTACTGCCTCTCTTCCAAAATTACATAAAATACGTAGTGACGCGTTATAACATGCAACATATTGCATCATGGGAAGTGACATTTGCCACAATCGTTTTTCCTGAGTCTTTGACAAGAGCTGCTGAGTGTGTTACTATGGTATTTTTAAGCATAATCTAAGAACAGCCAAGCTTGGCAGCGTCACCTGGTGCGAAAAGGTTCGTTTTTTTATTTTATCATCGTAGTGTTCTGAATGTGAAAAATTGGGGATGATCGTTTTGCACAGCATCAACGCATTGCTTGTAATGAGACCTCACGATTGTCATCCAATGCTTACAGTTACCATATTTGCCACCATCAAGTTCAGATTGAAAACGGTTGATGTTCACACAGGCAAACAACTTGTCGATTTACTTCAAAACTGTGACGAACGGTCATTGGCTGTCCAAAGTACGCTGCGTAAGTGCTCTAAGGGTAAAATCAGATGAACTCGATTCGAGTTCATCACTTGCACAGCCTCAGTTTATCCGTAAATCGCAGTAACAAAATATTAATTCGAGGTCAAACCATGCCAGAGAACCCCAGTCGCCAATGAAAAGATCGACGTTCTCTCAGCGTATTAGTCTGGTTACAATTTCTCGGAATGCCAAATATGGCCCATTCAAGGTCATCACGTAGAATCAAAGTGCAG